>JAAWXA010000046.1:492614-652506 GCA_038090715.1 Florisuga fusca | reverse complement strand
AGGAGCGGCGGCCACGCGGGGGCTGGGGGCCCCGGGGGGACCCTGCTGGGGGTGTTCACTGCGCCCAAAAACAGGGACTAAAGGGGTAATGCGACCCAGAGTGAGCTGCCTGCGAGGCACACAGATATCCAGGTCCCGGGCCGCACGGGGTGTCTGAGCCTGTCACTCTGACCGAGGGGCAGCAGTGACAACCCTGACCCTAACTCCCTGTGGTCAGCTCAGCCTGGGCACAGAGCTGAAGGAGGAGGCGGAAGGACTGAGGAGTGGTCTGAGAGTGTGAAAGGGAGAGAGATAGAGGGGTGGAAACACAGCCTGCTGTCCCCGAGGCAGAGGCAGCAGCTGGAGGCACCACAAGAAGTTGAGGATCGCCTGACCTAAACGAACCAGGGAGAATAGAGGCAGGGCGCTGCTGGGGGCAGCAGGTGAATTCTTGCCTGGCCTCCATTGCCTTCCCAGTTGCCCCTACACAATAGATTTGGGGCTCTGGAAGAGGTAAATGAAGATGTTGATAAAGGCCCATCCAAGGGAATTGCCCAGGCAGGCAGCCCCACACATTAGGACTGTGTGTATTAAAAAGAAAGGGCAGTAACTCTCACAGGAGATTCCCTTCTGAGGGGAGTAGAGGGTCTATGCCTGCCAGGCCATCCCACGGAGAAGCCTGCTGCCGCCCTGAGGCCCAGGTCAGAGATGTGACCAGGAAACTCCTGGATCTGGTACAACCTTACGATTACCACCCACCTCTGGTCATGCAGGTGGGCAGTGATGAGATTGCCAAGAGGAGTCCTAAGGTGATAAAAAGGGACTTCAAGGCACTGGGCCGAGAGGTGGAGGGATCAGGAGCGCAGCTGCTGTTTGCCTCAGTCCCTTCAGTGGCAGGGAGTGCTGAAAGGAACAGGAAAGCATGCCTGATCAACATGGCTCAGAGGCTGAATTCAACTCATAGGTTGAATTTTGGTTTCTTTCATGGGGATGTTTACATGGCACTGGGCCTGCTGCCAGGAGATGGGGTGAAACTGGCCACAAGGGGGAAAAGGATTTTTTGCACCAGGAGTTGGCAAGGGCTCATTGAGAGGGTTTTAAACTAGGCTTGAAGGGGGAAAGGGATAAAACCAGACTCACTAGAGCTGCATCTAGGGATAGCATGCCAAGATTAGGGGGGGTCAAATCAGTAGCCCAGTTCAAGTGAATCTATTCCAATGCACACAGCATGGGCAACAAACAGAAGCAACTGGAAGCCATTGTGCAGCAGGACAGCTATGGCCTAGTCAGCATCAGAAGCATGGTGGGATGGTGGAATGCTGCAATGGATGGCTGTAAGCTCTTCAGAAGGGATAGACAAGCCAGGAGAAGCAGTGGGGTGGCTCTATGTTAAGGAGTGTGTTGATTGTATAGACCTCCATGATAGTGGTGATAAGGTTGAGTGTTTATAGTATGTTTATGAGGAGGAAGGGAAATAAGGTGGATAGCCTGTGGAGTGCCTGTTACACATCACCTAGCCAGGATGAGGAGGCAGAAGCATTCTGCAAGTGGAAAAATTCTCACAATTGCTAACCCTTGTTTGGTGGGGGACTTCATCCTACTGGATGTCTGCTCAAAATGTAACACAGCACGGAGGAGGCAGGCTAGGAGGTTACTCAAGTGCATGGATGAAAACTTCCTGATACAGCTGGTAAGTGAGCCTACCAGAGAAAATGCCTCTTTAGACCTGTTCATAAAGAAGGAAGGACTGGTGGGAGACATGGTGGTCAGGGACTGTCCTGGGCTTAGGAACCATGATGTGACAAAGTTCTTGCTCCTTGGTGAAGTAAGGAAGGGGGTCACCAAAACCTCTACCATGGTCTTCCAGATAGCAGACTTTGGCCTGTTGAGGACATTGGTTGAGTCCCTTGGGAGACAGTCATGAAGGACAAAGGCGTCCCAGAAGGCAGGACACTCTTCAAGAGGGAAATCTTAAAGGCTCAGAACAGGTTATCCTCATGGGTCATAAAATGAAATGGTGGGGGGAAGATGACCAGCCTAGCTGAACAGGGAGACTTTGCTCCCCCCCCCCAAATCCTGTGCAAGGGCAGGTGCATGGACAGGATTATTGGTATGACTTTCTTCATTGTTATTTAACTTGTCCTCCCTGCTTTGCTATAAACAGCAGTGATTCCAGGAAACTGCACAAACATGCTGGAAAAGGCATCAAAGAGAGAAAAATCTTTAATCTGTTTCATCCTTACAGTCAAAGGTTTTGCTGAAACCCCACATCAGGCCAGGAACTTTTATTTTTGGGGGGGGGAGGAAGCATATGACAAAGATGGAGCTCTCCATCCCCATGGGACACAGAAATAGGGTATGCAGGACGGTGGTGGTGGCTTCAGGGACAGAGCAGGCTGTGAGGGCCAGCCCTTGGCAATGGGGTGGCACTCAGTCCTGGGCAGCAGGGTGTCCCAGGGGAGCAGGGTGTCCTGAGGGTGTTCCAGGGGGGCAGGGTGTCCCTAGGGATGTCGTGGGGGAGTGAGCTGCACAGCTTTGGTGTGGAGAGGCCCCGGTGGTGCTGGGACAGCCATGGCACTGAGGAGCACTTCCTGCCATCCCTGGCTAGGCACCGTGGTCCCCCAAATGTTACTTCACTCCTTCACCCGCTGCTTTTTCCTCTTCCTCTTCCTGGGAGCTGCTGCTGTCCCTGTCCCCTCTCCATGTTGCAGATTTTCCTCGGCTGCCACAGGCAGGGAGCTGGGGATGGAAGTGAACAGTCTGAGCTCTGCTCACCACAGTGCTGCACCCCCTGCCCCCACCCCTCCCCCCATGCCCAAACCCCCATTTCCCTCTTCAGCCATGCCAACTGCCCTGAGCTGGGCCACTGCGCTCCCAGGAGCTGCAGGAGGCAAGCAGAGCCCCCAGCCCTCCTCTCACCTCAGGGCAGCAGCCCCTTCCCCACGGCGCTCCAGGACAGCCACAAAGAAGCCCTGGGTGAGGGTGTCTGTGGGGGAGGCACGGAGGCAGCCCTCAGCCCCCGGGAAGGTGGAGAGTCCTCGGCAGGGCCAGGAGGGGAAGGCATTCACCAGCCTGAGGAGGGACAAGGGTCAGTGCTGAGCACCAAGCCCTCCAAAACCCAGAGCACTCCACACTGCACCCCCACTAAGCCCCCTGTGCTGCATCCCCCTGAAGCACCCCATGCTGTGTCCCCCGAGCTCCACAGCACCCAGTGCTGCATTCCCCGCGCTGTGAGCCCCAGTGCCCTGCATACCTGAAGGCTGAGCCCTGCTCCTGCAGCACAGCATGCACCACGTCCTCATTCTCCTCCTGGTGCAGCGAGCAGGTGGAGTAGACCAGGCGCTGGAGAGCTGGGAAGCTCAGGGCATGGCTCAGGACCTTGCGCTGGAAACTGGACAGAGCCTGCAGGCGCTCGGGGCTGGGGGCAGCCTCCCCCCCCGGCAGCCGGGTAACCATCCCTGCAGGGAGAGCCTGTCACCTGGGTCCCACCTGCCCAAAGCCTGACTGGGGGTCATGGCCAGAGCCCCACGCATTACCTGATCCACTGCAGGATGGGTCAAGGAGGATATGGGTCACTCTGGCATACTTGGGGTCTCTGGGATCCACCGTCAGGAAGTCCTGCTGGGCCAGCTGGAAGCCAGTGACCCCTGCCCGCATCAGCATGGTGTTCATGGTGGCCAAGCGCTTGGTGTCCACATCGAAGGCAAAGATCTGGCTGAAGGCAGAGCCCAGTGCCCAGGAGCGGTGTCAACATCCCACCAGCCCCTGGTACCCTGCTGGGGGCAGCAGGCTGCCCTGGCTGCAGCAAACACCAGCCATCTGCTGGGCAGGCAGAGCTGGAGAGCTGCTTCCCAGAGCAGGGCCAGTGTCAGGAAGAGTGGGGACAGGGCTGGGAACTGAAACCCTATGTGGCTTCACATCCCCTTGAGCCCCTCCAGTGGCCTTGAGCCATCAGAGCCCCCAGCCCACCAAGAGAGAAGATAGGCTGATGGGCTGCAGCTCTTCCTTGCCACCTCCTTGTGTTGTCTGTGAGCTTGGGTGGACTAGGGCACCCTACACCCTTTCCCACCCCCTAGCACACAAACCAACCCACCCTCACCCCTTGTTCTTCAGGAGGGCAGCCAGGTGGCTGGTCTTGTTCCCAGGTGCAGCACAAGCATCAATAACATGGGAGCCAGCAGCAGGGTCAAGAAGGAAGGCAGGGAGACAGCTGGCCTGCAGGAGGGCAAAACCCTGTGAGCAGTGCAGGCAGTACCTGACCTCTTCTCAGGGCACAGTTGATGCTGCAAGGTCACATGCAGCCAGTGACGTGAGGCCAAGGCCACCACCACCATCACCCAGCTCCTATAGGGTGTTTTTAGAGCCCAGTTCAGAGCAGTTCCTCCCTATATCCCTACAGGCTACAGAAGTACTGCTGCAGGGGAACCTCACAGCTGTAGCCTGCATTCACCATTAGCCTTCGGGTGCTGTAGCAAAGATGGCCCAAATCCAGCCCCTGGCATGGAGGGAGGGGCTGACATTCCCCCTGTGTCAGCAGTGTTCCTGCCCCTGCAGCCTCCTGTTCCCCAGCTCTCCTACCTTGTCCTGCAGGATTATGTGTCCTGAGGTATATAGCAGGTTATCATGGAAGTCTGTCTGCGAAGGGAAAACTAGCAGCTCTGGGAGATGAAGATCCAATGCGAATTTCTTCTTGGAGATGGCCCTCAGTTCCTCCATGCTGCCCAGGAGGTACAGGGAAGATGAGAGGATGGACATATGGTTCTGCTTCACCAGACCCACATCAGTGCCCAGGCCCCCTTCACACCACACCTCCACTCCACCTTGGCACCACGCAGCACCCAGAGAGACGGAAAATAAGAGTGGGGAATGATGGATACCTCAACCTGGAAACCATGAGCACTGAGACCAACAACCTTTCAGTGCACTGGACCTCATCGCAAGCCTTTACCACTTGCTGAAGTCCCAGATAAGGTGGGATTACAGAAAGAAATGCTCACCTGTCTGCCTTGCCCTGGTAGGAGTAACCCTGGCGCTTGAAGAAGTCAATCACATCATCCACACAAGTCTTCAGGGTGTTGACTCGGACATAGCGTGGTAGCTGGGAGGCTGGGGGAGCCGCTCGGGTCAGCCACAACCCCCCCACTGCCAACAGCACTGGGTGACCCCCCTGCCCCACAGCCCACTCACCCGTGGGGCTGGCTGCCGGGGCCAGCAGATCCTCGTTGCGGCTCACCTTCTGCTGCACCTTCAGGCGGGCCAGCTCGGCCTCCAGCCGGGCCCGGTGCCTCCGGGCCAGTGCCTTCCAGCGGCCCCCGCACTTCAGCCCCTTACCGAAGAGCAAGTCGTACACCAGCACCTGCGGGGGACCCGGGTCAGCGCTGAATCCCGCCGCCGAGGGGCCATCCCCCTCCACCCGGACATCCCTTTACCTTCGCCAGCTTTGGGGACAGCTTCTTCTCCGCCTGCAGCAGCGCGGCGCCGGACAGCAGCTTCTCCAGCACCGGGGAGTAGCGCAGGGTCTCGGACACCAGGGCGTAGAGCTGCCGGACATGCTGTGGGGGGGTCAGGGGCTACCGGGGNTTCCGATCCCCAGGATTGACCCCCCGGCTCCCCCGTCCCCGCACCGGGAAGCGGCTGTTGTACACCAGGCTCTTGATCCCGCCATCGCCGCGTTCCAGTCCCTCCAGCACGGCGGCAGCAGCGCTGTACAGCGCCATCTTGGCTCCGGGGCGCGTGTGGAGTGGTCAGACCGGCAGCCCAAGGCCCTCCCGGCCCCGGCCCCGGCTCCGCCTCTCGCGTTGTGCAGACAGACAGAGAAGGCAGTGACCCTGCGCCCGTGGCCGCTGCCCCTCGCAAATCCCCTCCCCGCGGCGCCCCCCTCACGTCCTCACAGCAGAGCGAAGGCCTGTTCGGTTCCTCGGGGACGGTACCGGTGTTAACTAGCAACCAGCCCGCTTCACATTCCGCTTATTCAGCAGAAAGACATGCCAACAAAAACCCACAAAACAAAAACCCACGGCTCACACTTTTCAGGCCAGTGCTTTACTTTGCAGGGAGACTGGGGCAGCCCATCCCTGTGTCAGGCTGGGGATTCAGAGGTAAAGGCTGACATTTTGTGTTCGTAGAGGAGCTGGGAGGGACTCTCCCGAAGCTCACTCTGCAGTACCAATGCTACTACCTCAGGACAACACTGACTGTCCCCTGCTGCAGGCCCTCGGGACAGTTCCAGCCCCAGCCTCATCCCTCCAGCTGGGCTATGGCTTTGTGGGTTCTTCTGGGGCAGGGTGTGTGTATGGGGCCCGGTGCTGGCTGGCAGCAGGCACGGGCAGGATGATGGGGGGGGAGCAGGGCCCTCACTCTGACCAGCACAGGTCCACAGTGGGGTAGAGCTGACCCTTGAACCTGGCCTGGAAGGTGTAGATTGGGCTGAGCTCATTGGGGTTGTCAGCATTGTAGAAGGTGAGCTCTCCCTTCTTGTAGTGCAGGTAGATGCCAACGCGCTGGGGCTGGCTGGTGAGCGGCAGGGTGGCCCGTGGAGTGCTGAAGGCCTTGTAGATCTTCCCTTCCTTCAGGCCTATGAGCCACACACCATTCTCAGGAGACTTGATGAGCTTCCCTTTGCAGCTGACCATGCCTTTGATGATGCCCACATGCCAGTGGTTCCTGGCACCTACAATCACCTCCCAGTAGCACTGGCCACAGGAGAAGCCTTTGCAGGTGTGGATGCAGTTGCTGGTGTTGAAACGTTTGGGGTTGCTGTCCCTGCATTGATAGAGCCCACACTGCACTACTGTGTTCCCCCTGAAGAGCTCCAAGAGGAGATGTGCTGTCACTGGGTCCAGCTTCAGTGTCCCTGGAACTAGAAGGAAAGCAGGCAGCCTGCAGGCAGGGGTCTGGCTCCAGGGGGCTGGCACAGCCAGACAAGCACAGCTGAACTTCAAGCAGCAGGAGTGTTATGCCAGGGCAGGCTCCTAGCAGCCCAAGATGCAGCTAGCCACCACCCCAAGAGTTCTCCTGGGGGAGAGAGCAAGCCAGTCCCCCACCCCAGTGAGGCAGGGCACCCCCAAGCTGCCTGCAGGACAGGCTGCCTGGCAGGACATGGCGGTGCAAGTGCTTCCACACAGTCATCTTGATGTCATCTTGGTGGAAACGTGGCTTGAAGGACATGGGGCTAAAGAGGCCATCACCGATGTGCAAGCTGTTGAGCTCTGACCTGGAAAGACACAGACAGCTGTGACCCAAGTGACAGGGGTGGTGTCTGACCTCTTCTCACCTGGCTGCTGCATACGATGAGGCCACTGGTGTCTCACCAGCTGCTTTTGCCACCCTGATCCCTGAGGTTGGTTTTCATCACAAAACCCAGGGATTAAATACAGAGCTGGTTTTGGGAAGGGTGACTTAGCGCTCTCTGGTGGTACAGAGCTGTTTTCAGAGGGGATGAAGTTACCCTCGCTGGGTGTTCTGCCAGAATCAGCAGGCAGAGCTGGTGTGACAGAATGTCCCTGGAGGTGAAGAGATAACAGTTTGGAGAGGACCCCACTCGGAGCAGGCTTCCCAGGCAGAGCAACACCGTTGTTGTCACATTATGTTTATACCTGGTTTAGCTACCTGTGTCCCATGCAGTGGACATCTCCCAGGGACCTCCCAGTGTCCCTGGGGCTCCTCAGAAGGGAGTGGGATCCCTCAGCCCTCAGGGAACAACTTGTGTTCTGGGCTAAGGTGGAGAAAGACAGTTCCAGTTGCGTTTGGGCTGAGCCCTCCTGAGCTTTCTGGGGCCCTGCATCTCCTGCTGATCTTTAGCCTCGTGATTGGGAGGATTTGGGGTTGCCAGAGGCAGGAGAGCTCTCAGGGCACAGCCCCAATCTGGACACTGCTAACCAAGTAGTACTCAAGCCAGGATCACCACTCCCAGTCCCAACCCTCTGTACCTCACACCCCATGGCAGCTTCACACTGGGCAAGCAGGTGGCAAGTGGTTGGCAAGCAAGTGGAGGATGAGCAGCCACAAGCCAGCACCAGGCTGGCAGCACCCACCCAGTGCTGGAGCATTTCTGATACCTCCTGCTCTTATCTGCCCAGTGCCAGGTATGGAGGGGACAGGTGGCCCTGTGCTCTGCCACTCCTGGAGCTTTCATGTGATGCTGGGCAGGGGACTTGAGCTGTTTGCTCTGCCTGTGGGGGGTCCTGCTGCCCTGCTCTCCTGCAGCACCTCACCTCAGCCCTTACCTCCAGACTCTTTTTGATGGTATTAGGAATCAGACTTGAAAGGCCCTGCCGGTGCTTCCCAACCCCCCAGCTCTCTCCACCACAGTTCAGCCACCAAAACCTTGAGCACTCTCAGCTGGGGATGTGTTCCAGCTAAGAAACAGCCACCCTCAGCACAGGGACCCTGCCCCACACCTGGCTGTACCGTGGGGACATGCTCCTCACACTGCCATAATTTCTAGCCTGTCCCTTGAGGGAGAGGGGACATTTGGGCAGTGAGCAGTGCAGGTACCCTCACCTCCAGGCCAGGCTCCTAGCTGGCTCTGCCTGCCAACCTTCATCCTGCAGCAGGATGGAGGAGGGGGGGATTCTGTGCTGGTGGTGGTTGCCCATCGTCAGCCCCACAGAAGAGGCTGAGGGGGTTGTTGTGGGTTGGGGAGGAATCCAGGGTGGGCTCTGCCTCACCCCAGCTCTGCAGCACCTCGATGACACAAGCCAGGGTGACATTAGGTGGCAAGTCACTGCAGTCCACTGTCGGCACACAGGGCACAGGAACTGCCCACCCAGCCCACCAGGGAGGGACCCCACGCAGGCCCTGCAGTATGAGTGTCCACACTGCAGCATCAAGGTCTCCTTGAAGACCTCCAGGCAGACGGGACAGAGCAGCTGCTCCTCCATCTCACTGGTGCTCATCTTGTGAGCCCTCCTGCCAGCTCTCCATGCAGCAGTAGAGACCCTGCTCTGGGAAACAGGGATGGGAGGTCAGTCCTGTTCCCAGAGCAAGATGAACAGGTGAGTGAAGTCAGAGCTCAGCACCTGGGGAAGGCAAAGCAGAGAGACAGAGACACCTCCCCCTTCAGCAGCAACACAGCCAGCTGCATGCTCATCATCATGCAAGGTCTGAGAAGTTTGTTTTACCTTAGAGGGTTTGGGCTCTGGGGAGGTGTGACCACTCCCGGCCATGCCTGGGCCTAAGGTGTCAGGAGCCACCATGCTGTTCTCACCTGGGGCCTTTTCCTGGCAGGCTGCAGCCCCCCACAGGGCAGCCCTGCCTGTGTGTCAGGGCCAGACCCAAGAGGGATTTTCAGCTGAAAAATTATGGTATTGCCCCTGGCCTGCATGAATTCAAACAGATCTCTTTAAAGGACTCATTGTCTCACTGACGGACATCCTCAGAGGGATTGGCATTAGCACAAGTGATGCATCCAAGCAAAAGCAGATGGAAATCCTAACAGGCAGGTTTATCTAGGAGACAGGGACAGCCACCACACAGCAGACACCTGGGAGGCTGAGGCACAGCATGCAGGGCTGCAGCTGCAGCTCACTCTTTTGAAACACTCTGTGCTCCAGTCCAGCACCCTGAAGAAGCATGAGCCCAAATCCCAGCCCTCTCCCAGGGGTCCTGGGGCTGCACATGGCCAGGCTGTTCCACAGCTCTAAGGTTGGTGCAGCACTGCAACCTCTGCTGATCCCACCACAGTGGGATGTAACTGCCAAGGTCCTGGGCAGGTCAAAGATGGGACCTGAAGTCAAAGAAAATAAACCTGAAGTCAGGGACTCAGTAATTTCCCCAGGGCCTGGGGAGGCTGTGACCTGAGCTCAACTTTTATCATACAGTGCTACAGGAGCTTGGTGACCAAGGAAAGGCTGAGCCTCAGGCTGTGACCCCTCAAACACTGCAGAACACTGTGCAGAGGAGCCAACTTCAGCTGCTCCTTCTGCTCCCACAGCAACACCTCCCAGGTACCTGAGTCAGCCTCCCACTCCCCACACCACTCACCCACCCTGCTCCTCCTGGTATGCTGAGCTCCTTGGGTGTCACTTGGCTTTTGCTGATCAAGATGAAAATTCCAACCCCTTTGAGAGGCAGATGGCTGGGCTGGCAGCCCCTCGGTGAGATGGGGAACTGAGCTGCTCCCTTCCTGCAGCCTCAGCCCCACTGGGGATATCCCTGCTCATCTGGGAAAGGCCAGGCAGCCTCTTGTCCCCCTCTGCTGCTCTGGGGGCAGGGACACACCCCCAGAAGGGCTGCCCCTGACACACAGCTTTGGGCACACACATCATATGACTTGCAAGGGCTGGAGCTGTGATAAGAGCCAGCAGTGTTTGCCTCCCAGAGCAGTCAGTCTCCCTGGGTCCTGTTGAGGTTTCACTTATCCACACTATGGATCAGTGGAAAAATCTTTAAGACACTTCCTTATCCACTAAAGCTCTTTTGTTTTTTTGTTGAAGCAGTAATTTTTTTTGTTGTTGTTCTGAAACAAAGAAGTTGACCTCAACAGCACTTTGTCACTGGTAAGTCAGTATTCTTTATCAGCAGTGCTGGGGACTCCACCATACGTGGTCTCTAAGACAAACGCCTCTGGAGGCTTTTATTACACAAAAGGAATTGTGTATTAATGATTTTTCCAATGACTAATTAACATGAGATACCTTCATTAACATAATACACCTGTGGTTAAATACTACAGTTAAAGACTATGGTGCAGTCTCTGTGGGCATCTGGCTGTTATTCCCAAAATCACAGTCTCTCTGAGGGTCGTTTGCTTCCTCTGGTGGGCTTCTGTAGCCTTCATCACTGTGTATGCCAGCTGAACTCAGTCTTTACATATGCTCAGTCCATCCTTTGTCTTGTCCTCATTATCCATATCTACCTGAAACCTGGTTTTGTCCAGGTTTGTCCAGATGTTACTTTCCTGGTCAGTATCATTCCAAGGGATTGTGCAACTACAAAAGGATTTTGCCTTGACAGCCTACACTGCTCAGAATGGTGTCTTCTGCTCCAGTGGTTACACCTCCTCACCTCCTACATACCTTGCTACCACCAGTTAATTTATATATTCGAATTAGTCTCATAACTCAAACTACATTTGCAAAGTTAATTATACAAAAGGCCTAACTGAGCAATAGTTGTGTCTAGCAAAGATTTCAACACAGATTGTGGTTGTGGTGTCAACACTCCTGAGAACTGGGGTGCGTGGGGGGGAAAGTGGAAATCCACAATCTCCAAACAGTGGTTCTGAATTTGGGCTCTTGCTCCTGCTCCCTGGCTCTCAGACCTTCTGCAGGGAGGGGTGGATTGGAAAGGCAAAAGGACCTCACTCCCAAACCTGCTTAGGAATTAAACATTCCTGAAATCTTACTGTAATGTACTTGCTACTCTTAAAGCCAACAAAACATTCAAGTCATGTTTGGGAAATTAATCTTCCCAGAAGTTTCTTACTGTAAAGTGTTTGCATTGCTAAGGCCAGTGAAACAATCCCTACCACCTTTGATACCTGAAGTGACAATGAATCTGTCTCAGGTTTCTGCATACTGTTGTACACATTCCTACACCTTGGGTAGGAATAACAGCAGGCACCAGTACAGATTAGGGGACATCCTACTGGAAAGCAGCTCCATGGAGAAAGACCTTGAAGTCCTAGTGGGCAGTAAATTGTCCATGGGTCAGCACTGTGCCCTTGTGGCCAAGAGGGGGGGACATCAGGAAAATTGTGTCTAGCAGATCTAGGGTGGTTCTTCTCCCCCTTTACCCTGGTGAGACACATCTGGAATGCTGGATACTGTTTTGGGCTCCCCAGTTCCAGAGAGACATGGATCTACAGGAGAGAGTCGGGTGAGGCTGAGGGTGAGGGAGCTGCTGGAGGCCTGGCCGGTGCCACAGCACCCGTGGCCACCAGGGAACCAACCCAGCAACACCTCTAAAAAGGGAGGTGGGGGCAGCACCCTGAGGCCCCTGCCCACTGCAGAGTGTCCCTGGCAGGTTCTGTCACCCTCTGTGACACGCTCTGAGGTCACACTGGAACAGACAAGGTCACACACCCCAGCCAGCCAGGCCCAGGGTGCTCTAGGTGCTGGGTGCTGCTCTCCCCATCACTCTGCTCTTGGAGCTGCTCTGCAGTGAGGAGGAGCAGGCAGAGACAGGCAGCACCACAGCACTGGGGGTGCTGAACTGCTCAGAGAGGGAGTTTTGGCAAGAAACAAGAAAGCCATTGGCTAGCCACCTTCTGCAGCTGCTGACTTTTATTAAACATGGCTGTGCCTGAGGTGGCCACAGAGGACTTCTTGCCTCCTCTAGTGAATTCTTCAGCAATTCAGGATTATGGTAAGGCCTTCAAAGCCAATTTCATGAGTGTGATTGGGTCAAGGCCATCTCTGAAAACAGGCCCCAATGGAAACCCCAATTCTTGTTGGGGTCTGGAGAGACCACCTGAAATATTTGTGTTAGAAATGTGTCAGTCCTTGGAGCAGGAGTGGGCTGAAGTGTTTTGAGGGTGCTGCCTCAGAGCGTGACACAGATCTTTCCCTTGTTTTTCCAGAGGTGGCAAGGATCTGGGACACTGTTTCAGGCTACCTCAGTCAAAAGCTGGCTCTCCACCAGGTGGGACTTGCCTCCTTCTCCTGCCTCTCATCCCGGTGCAGCCCGGTGACATCCTGAGAGCCCTTTGCCACGGAGTACAATTGGTCTCCCTGCCCTGTTGGGTTCTTCATGGGCAAAGAGGAAGGAGAGGGGAAAGTGCAGATCCTGTTTGCCTTCTCCCAAAGTTTCCAAAGAGTCCACCCGGCTCCTTTTGTACCTGAAGCCTGGGCAGGGCACTAAGCACCATCCCCTTTCTCTGACAAGTCCTCCCTCTGTCCCTCCAAGACTTCTTCTGATCCGCCCCCTCGTCTGTTTCAGACTGTCCACATTCCTCAACTTGGGACATTTATGGTTGTCAGGGAGCTAGCAACCAGCACAAACCAGGATGTGGTGGCTGTGCACAGACCCGTGTTCCATCTTGCAAAGGCTGTGGCAGAGCTTCTCGGCCTCCAGTGCGACCCCAAGGACGCAGCCGGTAAGAGAGAGACTGCAAGGGGCGCTTGAGCAGAGCAGGGAGGTGGCTCTGCTGCCCAGAGGGGACTGAGTGAGTGGGGGTGAGCTGCTGGGCAGAGGCTGTGCCCCCAGACACCTCGGGAGCAGGGTGCTGCCTGGGGCCTGGCAGCTGCAGAGCCTGGACTGCAGGCTGCCCAGCAGCTCCGCAAGCTCCCACCTTCCTCCTGTTCCCCAGGCCATGGCCATCGTCACCAGCTGCCCTATGCTGAGATTGCCTCAGACAACGCTGTCTCGCTGAGCACGGTGCAGATGTGCCTGGCAAGGACCCTGCGCCGCTTCCAGATCTGTGTGGAGAACAGGAAGAACGTTGCCCTCACCTGGAGGGACGTGGGCATGCTGATTGTCCAGGGAAAGAACGTCAAGATGAAATTTTACAGTGACTTCTTGAAAAGGCTGAACGGGACCACGAAGATGCTCCAAGCTCTTCTCAAGGTAGGAGCTTCCTCTTCCCGGCACCTCTCTTGGCTCTTCCGAAAGGCTTTCTGGGGTTGCTTTCTCCTGGCCTGCTGTGCCCCGTGTGCCACGGTCTGGCTGTGCAAGAGGTACCCCAGAGGGGCCTCCCTGTGTGACAGAAGGCCAGATGATGATGGGGAGCGCTGGCTGCCCCACGCTCAGGGCCAGGAGCAGAGCAAGGCTTGCTGAGGCTGAGGCCAGAGCCCTTTGGCTGCTCTGGCTCTTTGCTGGCACTGCCCTAAGGTGGCCTGGGCAGCCGTCCCCTCCCAGTGTCCCCATCTCCCCTCGGTGTCTCCACCCTCCCTGCAGATGCCGGAGATGAGGGACTCGGTCATCTCAGGCCATGACACTGCTGCTTCCCAGACCTCTTCTGGACATGTTATCGTCCTACCAGAGTAGGTTTGCTCCTGCAGCCCTTGGCTGAGCAAGCAAGGAGGTTCTCAGCTCATGCCTGGGAGGGCTGCCCTCTTTCTCTTTCCAGGTACAAGACCGAGACCCTGCCTAGACTGTCACTGGTGAGAATAGACCGGAGGGGACAAGGGGAGGTCACCTCAGGGCAGGGCAGCAGAAAAGATGGTGGCAGTGGAAAGAGAGGTAAGGGACCAGCGGGCGTCTGGCAGGGGCTATGGTTTCTCCTTCCTCAGTGTCTGGGAGGGATCAGAGCTGACGTTATCCTGGAAGAGGGAGAGGCACCTGCTGGGAGTCTCTGTGCCCATGACAGTAGAGCTTGCAGTGAGCCGTTGTGGAGCAAGGACTCAGGACAGCCCTGCCCTTCAGATGGGCACTGGGAGTGCTGACAGACACCTTCCCAGGGGCTTTCATCCAAAGGGATGAAGGGAACCAACTTCATCCGTGTTATAACCAGCAGGCTTGGGCAGACCTGCACGTTACTCTCCTTGGAACTGGGACACAACAGGCACCCAGAACACCACTCAGATCCCGTTCTGAAGGTTTGTCTGGTTTCCTGTTTCTAGAGGAGCTTGCTGAGAAGCACCTCCTTCATCGAGCAAGGCTTTCTCCAAGGCAGTTACCTGCAGGGGCTGTCAGCACAGAGTGGAGACTGAAAGCTGAGGGCAGGGGGCCTCGGGGCAGGTGAGACACTGGCAGAAATGGATGAGGCTGACCCCGGGCTCTCCTCTCTGTGGGAGGAGATACTTCTCCTGGACACAGAAGCTGGACAAACTCCTGGTGGATTCTATGGGCATAGGGAGCCCCCTGCACTCCTGCCAACACACTCCCTGTTGTGTCTCTGCAGGCTACTGCCACCCATACTGGAGAAATCCTTGAAGGCAAAGGAAGAGAAAAGGAAAGTTATGGTCAACAACAGAGTATTAAACTTCATTGTCAGAGCTGCTGGGGAGACAGAAAAGGTACTGACAGGAACTGCTGCAGGGAGTGTGTTGTACTGGCTGCAGAGAAGAGTCTCTCCTGCACACCCCTTCTCACAATGTTCTCTGTGTGTCCACAGCACCACTGAGCTGTTGCTTTGGTGCTGGTTTGAAGACAGGCAGGTCACTCTGTTCCTTGGGAATCTTCTCTACTCTGTTAGCCTCAGGGGACAGCCAAAGGCCTCAGTTCTGGTGGCTCATGTGGTCATTCCAATCAGGCTCTTTGGTGGAGGCTGCAGGAACCTGGGGGCAGAAGGACAGAATAATGTGCTCTGCTGTTGCATTTTCATTCACTCTCTAGACTAAAGACAAGAAAAAGAAGAAGAAGATTCCAGCATACCTCAAGAAATACTTAGATGAAGAAGCCAAGAGGGCAAAAGAGCTGGCAGCAGAGGAGAAAAGCAGACGGAAAAGTATGGCACCAATTCGAGCAAGGGCTGTGAGAGAAAGGAGGCACCCAAGGTTCAGGTACTTGTAATTCCTGCAGAAAAAGAGTTCTTTCTCCTCCCTCCCAGGGGTGACTGATCTTGCAAGGTGCCTCTAGCACATCAGCCTTTGAAGCAGCATTTCTGCAGCAGTGCTGTCTGGGTGACAGCTGCCTTTCTGGGCAGGAGGGGTGCCAGGGGAATGTAGTGACACCCTGGTGACACTCGGGCACCACACCTAGGGCATGCTGAGGTCCTTCTCCTGACTTTCCCTGTCCCTGCCAGAAGTGGTCTGGGGGTCGGTGTGCTGGGAAGCAGCACCCTGTGAGTGTGTGGCTGTTGTATGAGTCTCCTCCTGTGCAGGGACCCAGGACCCGTGAGCAACCATCAGGCACCCTCCCACTTGTCACCAAGAGGGGGGATTCCATCCCTGACCTCCTGCAGAGGATGATGGGGGAGTGTGTAGAGTCCGAAGAAGAGTCACACACACTCTGGGTGGGGGAGTGTGTAGAATCCGAGGAAGAGTCACCGGAACTCCAGGAGGATAACGCCGTCCCCCCTAAGCGGTAAGAGTGTGGCTGCTCCAGCGTGGGGCAGCGGGGTGGTGGTGAGCCCGTGGCAGGGGCTGAAGGAAGCCAAGTCCCGAGCCATGGGGCCACACAGAGCACCCGGGGATTTATTTCTGCAGCCCTGGGAAGGAGCTGGGCACAGCCCGATGGCAAGGGGCCAAGGCAGGCTGGAGCACAGCCTGGCTGGGAGGGGCTGTGGGGCCACCTCTGTGCGGGGTTGGGTGCGGGAGCCCAGAGGCAGGAGGGTCAGAGCTGAAGGGTCAGACAGCCTTGGTCCTTGCTGTCGCAGGAGCCTTTCCCCAGGGACACAGCAGACCCTGCGGGAGGTGGTGACATGCATCCTGGGGCAGGTCACCCGCAAGCGCAGGGGCCAGAGGGACGAGCAGAGGGACCTGGACGACAAGCTCACCTGGTAAATCTCTGCAGACACGGGCAGTGCCCTTCCTCCCGCATCCCGGGGGGCAGAGGGGCTTCTCCTGGCGCCGGGCTCTCGGCAGAGCCGTGTCCCGTGGGCAGGGCAGGCGCCCAGCTGGGGAGCCCCAGCTGCAGAGGGGTCTCCCCGCGCTCACCCCGCCTCCTCCCGGTGTGTCCGCAGCGAGCTGGCAGTGCTGCGGTGGCAGCGCTCCGGGAAGGGGACAGGGAGCAGCCAGCAACAACTGCGGGAAGCTCGACCCCAGACTGCACCCCAGGCTGCGCCCGGGAAGAGGAGGGCAGGACCGGTACGTGGGCTCCCGGAGGGACCGTGTTGCACCCACCCGTCCAGGAGCAGGGACACACCGGCGGCTGCGGGGTCCGAGGAGAGCCCCGAGGGCAGGGTCAGCTGAGGGCTGAGGCGGCTGTGCCGAGGGCTGCTCGGGAGGCAGCAGGTTGTTGCGTCCACTGACAAGACAGCTGTGACACTGGTGTCACCTCCAGAGCCCCCCGCGGTCTGGATTTGGTGGTGTCTGTGGTGCTGAGGGCACTGCCAGCCTTGCCTGGCACAGCAAGCAGCCGGGTTGCTTCCAGCCCCGCAGCCCCTGGCTCAGGGGGCACTGCAGAAAGGCTCCGCAGCCGGGCCCGGGAGGACTGCGAGCAGAACGGGGCCGGTGCAGAGGCTGGAGAGAAGAAGGGGCAAGAGGGGCGGGGAGAGGTAAAATGGCCCCAGCCCCGCTGCGGGGAGCCTGACCCTGCTGCTGCTGCGTTGCTGTGGCCCTGCAGGCACAGCCCCACCTCTGCACGGAGGAGGAGCGACGGCAGCTCTGGGACTCCCTGTGCAAGGAGCACCAGAAGAAGGCGAGGGCACAAGTGGCCCCCCTGGAGGCCTGGAGAGGACAGCGGGAGCCATGGTGTGCCTCCCCGAGGAGGTAGAGGGGAGCGCCCATTGCCGTGCTGCTGGGGAGGAGTCCCTCAGGTAAAGATCTCTGGAGATGCCCGGGGTTTGCCCCTGCCCGGCAGTGCCCTTCCTGCCTTTGCCTGCCCACAGCCCCGGCACAAAGAGCTCTTTTCTTCACGGCCCTCGTGGTGTGGAGAGCAGCAGCCTGGGCTTGCGTTCCAGGCACCGTGAGCCTGCTCTCTCCAGACAGAAGCAGATCCCACCGTGGGTGTCCTTCCAGCAGAAGCCTCCTCCAGCATCACGAGCACCAGATCCATCCATCCATCCATCCAGGCTGGTGCTGACATCCCCATGTGGACCAGTAAGGGGGTTGGGAGGGGCATCTGCACCACCACATTCCAGCCCGTGACCAGAGCCAGTCTGTGCTCTCCACACCATGGAGTGCTGTGCTCACCTCTTTACACTTACCACCCATAAATAGACATCTTTTTGTTAGAATTTGAGATAAAATGTTATTTTAGATTAATCTCTGTAACTGTTACAGCATATCTGCTATGTTAGTACTCTTAATATTACTGATAAAACATCATCTGCACGCAGAGGCCCCTGGGATCACACAAGTTGTTTTGCCACTTCCCAAGCTCTGATCCCAGAGCAATGTCCAGTAGCAAACAGTGTTACCAGAGCCAAGAGGGATGGCAGTTTGGGCTGCACCTCACATGGTCCCAAGGCGTCAGTGATCTATTTCATGGAATATTTCCCACTGGGATAAGAGATCAGGCATGAGCCATGGGGTGAGTTCCAGTGGCAGAGGATCTACTTTTTGACATTTGTGGTTACAGAGTTTTCTTGTCTCTTGTAATTGCTGTGGAAGTCGAGTGAGGAGTCAGGGGTAGGTGGTGTGGGATCAGGTTTAGTAGTGGCTCATTTAACTGTAAATGCTAGAGACAGATTAGGTAAAGAGGTTCTACTGGAGTGAAATTGTACCAGTGTTTCTGAGGCACAAAGTTTTGCAGTTTGGAAATCAGGTACAGCCTTGAATGTCACTGGCTGTTCTAGCTGTAATGTTTTTGGGTGTTCCCTTTTTCCAGCAGGTGGGGTGCCAAGCTCAGAATCCTCAGCTTGTAAGGCTTCCCATGGGCCCACATCCACTGCTTCACTGATCATAGAATCACAGAATTGTCTGGGCTGGAAGGGACCTCAGGGATCACCACGTCCAACCCTTGATCCACTCCCCCGTGGTTCCCAGCCCATGGCACTGAGTGCCACATCCAGTCTCTGGTTAAATATCTCCAGGGATGGAGAATCCACCCCCTCCCTGGGCAGCCCATTCCAATGCCTGATCACCCTCTCTGTAAAGAAATTCTTTCTGATATCCAACCTAAACCTCCCCTGGCACAACTTGAGACCGTGTCCTCTTGTCTTGCTGNTCTGAAAGCTCAGGAGCAGCTGTCCCGGCTCGCCTTTGGGCACACCGGGACAGCTGCTCCTGAGCTTTCAGAACTTGCTCCTTGAAGTACGTCCATCCCTCCTGACCCCTCTGTTTCCAAGGGCTGTTTCCCAGGGTACACTCTGCACTAGTCTTCTGAACAGGCCAAAATCTGCCCTCCGGGAGTCCAACACAGAGGTTTTACTGACAACCCTCCTTGCATCCCTGAGTATTGAGAACTCTGTTATTTCATGATTGCTGAGTCCCAGACGTCCACCGACCACCACATCTCCCACCAGCCCCTCTCTGTTTGTGAACAGGAGGTCAAGTGGGGCTCCATCCCTGGTGGGCTCATTTACCAGCTGGAGCAGGAAATTATCCTCTATACACTCTAGGAATCTCCTAGACTGCCTCCTCTCTGCGGTGTGGAGTTCCCAGCAGATATCTGGCAGGTTAAAGTCACCCACGAGGACGAGGGACAACGATTTTGAAACATCTGCCAGCTGCTTGTAGAAGAGTTCATCACCCTCATCATCCTGATTGGGTGATCTGTACCAGACTCCCACCAGGATATCAGCCTTGTTGGCCTTCCCCCTGATCCTGACCCACAGGCACTCCACCTTATTGATACTGACTTCCACTTCAACAGAGTCAAGGGACTCTCTAACATGTAGAGCTACCCCTCCACCTCTCCTGCCCTGCCTGTCCCTTCTGGAGAGCCTGTAGCCACCCATGGCAGCACTCCAGTCATGGGACTCATCCCACCACGTTTCCCTGATAGCCACTACGTCATATCTTTCCTGCTGCACGTGCAGGTGGCTTCCAGCTCCTCCTGTTTGTTGCCCATGCTGCCTGCATTGGTGTACATGCACTTCAGCTGGGCTGCTGGTTTGTCTCTTAGCTTGGACTGTCCCCCCTTGGGCTCCTTTCTAGAGAGCCTGGATTCAGCCCCTTCCCCCTTCAAGCCTAGTTTAAAGCCTCCTTATCAGCCCCTCCAACTTATGGGCTAGAGTCCTTTTTCCCCTGTTAGACAGATGAAGCCCACCTGGTCTGAAGAGACTGGGTAAGATGAAGTTTGGCCCATGGTCCATTCCTTCACTGATGAAGAGTTCCCCTGGGCCCCCTGTGGCTTAAGGCTCTTTTTCCATATACACCAAAGCCCCTTGTCCCATACCCTTTGATTGAGGATCAGAGAGGGTATGAGGTACCATAGGAATTTCTTCCTGTGTTGCCCACTCTTGCACCTCAGAGTCAGGCCAAGGGGACAGAGGGTGACCCAGCACACCAAGCCCAGTGCCCCCCAGACAGTGTAGGGATGGCACTGGATTAAAGCCCCCTGCACGTGGTGCCTCCTTGGGAAGGGGTCCTGGCTACCTCCAGCTGTGTCTGCACTCACTTGTCATCCTTGGCAGCACCCTGCAGCAGCTTCTGACTTCTGTTTCTCTGGTGCTGGATTGTGGCCTGGAGCTTCTCCTGGGCCACCTGGATGGATCCTAACCCTAACCCTAACCCTAACCCTAACCCTAACCCTAACCCTAACCCTGACCCTAACCCTAACCCTAACCCTAACCCTAACCCTAACCCTAACCCTAACCCTAACCCTGGGCACTGGGAGGTGGCTGGGCAGGGCTTTGTGGCTCCTGCCTGAGGTCAGGACCCCTTTGTGTGCCCCTCTGTGCTTCCCTGGGTGCCCCTCAGAGGACTAACCAGCCCCTGTCAAATACACAGGCCTGAGTTGCCAAATAAATAATGGGAACATTCCATATATGCAGAGAAACAGATGAGTGTTGTAGGAGAGGCACTGCTAAGAGGAATGATGCTGTGGTGTCCTCAGCCTGAAGGACAATCTGTTTGATAAAGGCACCTTCAAGCTGACATCACTAGGACTGTGAGGTTCAACCACAAACCACCTGATTCAGGATCTCTGGTAAACTTGAACTAAGATGTATAGATGAGCTGCATCTTCCAGTAAGCTGTCAAACCAATCAACAAAACAAGGACTGCTCTGCTGCTTACAGCTTCCAACTGTTCATGGGATTCTTCATTCTCAGTAACTTTAGCCAGTGGCTTGAGCTTCTCTTTCAGATCCTTCCCCTCCTTTGCTGGGAGAATAAATCACAGCCCATGTCAGCACGTTCAGTTTGCATGCTCTCCTGCAGTTCTCTGGTGGCTTCCAGTGCCTACACAGACATGAAGCAGAAAGCATTTACAGAGCTGTTCAACAACCACAGCACAGATCAACCCTCAAATCCTTCCTCTTTGCTTCAGACACATTCCTCAGCACTGATCCCTGCCACGGCTGCAGGAAGTTTGCTATTATGCAATGAAGAAGGAAAGGCAAAGTTCTTGCTGTTCCTCATCATTTCAAATACTTAAAAAACCCTCCCTGGAATTATCTCAAGCAGCAGCTGGACTGCAGAACAACAGGAACCCATGCCAAGCCCAATTTCCCACCTCAATTTAAATAAATGATAAAAGCTTCACCCCTGCTCAGGGCATGTCACTGTTGTTGTTTTCATCAGTTTCTTTCTTTGTCCTTTCCCTGAATGTTAACAAAACTTCCCAAGTTTCAGGAGCACCCACTGCCAGCAGCTGAGTGGCCACTGGGGGCTTTGGAGCTTCAGGGCTTCAGATCCCCCTGGGTGGCTGCTGACAGAGAAATCCCTCTTGAAGAGAACCCCTCTGAGCAGAGGGTGATCTGGTGAGAAAACCAGCCTGCTGCTTGGTGCTCGTGTGGTTTGTCAGAGCAGTGAATGTCCCTCATGGCTCTTGCTCTGGGGATGACTGGACAGATGCTTTGTTTCAGGACTCACACGTGTCACAACTCACATGTCACTCCACAACATGTTTTGTGGAGTGCAGAAAAAGAGTAACTGCACCACGGTGATGACAGCTCTGGTGAGCTTCCAGAGAGAAAAAACACCACAAGACACTAAGCTCCCAGAGCAGCACAGCTTTACTCCAGTTCCTGTTCCACTGCTCACATCCTGACAGGAAGGACTAAGAAATTAAATCTGCTCATAACATTTAATTGGAGATTTCAAAATAACCACAGTTCCCCCCCCTGCAGCCCCAGTGGTACACCTGAGGAGAGAAGCTCTTCAGGAGTGCTAAGGACTTTGTTTATGTGGCTGCAGCCATCAGTGCATCAAAGCTGTGTGATGTGCAGAACACTCAGAGCTCTCTTCAGCCAGATTCTTTTGTACCATTTAAGACTATACCAGAGTTACCACTTCTCTTTTCCACTAATGAACACTGACGAACCCTTTTGCCTCCAGCACACTGCATTCTCCCAAACCAACACTCAGCAGCTGACTGAGCCCTGTGTAAAACACCCCAAAAGCCTTCCCCAAGCTTTTATGAAGCAGGAAGCTGCCAACTGGTCAGATACCACCACTTACAGATTTCTGTTGGGTCATCTGTCCCAAAGGCCTGAATGAGGTTGTCCTTTGCCTCCTGGCCTTTGGACACATTGACACACACTGAAAAATAGGATCTTGTTTGTATCTTTCTCCTTAGAACTAAGGGAAGGGTTAGGAAAGCTGTGAAGTCAACCACGAAAGAGAGCATAGGAGATTTTAGCAAGAAAAAAACAAATCTTGCTGCAAAGTCCATCGGGAGAGCCTGGGAACTTCTACTTACCACTGAGATGGGGTCAGGTATGACGTGTTGGGAGGTAGTGGCTGAACGTCAGCCAGCACGTGCACAGGTGGCCCAGGTGGCCACCATCATCCTGGCTTGTGCCAGTGCTGGTGTGGGCAGCAGGAGCAGGGCAGGGATCATCCCCCTGTGCTGGGCACTGCTGAGGCTGCACCCCCAGTCCTGGGGTCAGCTCTGGGCCCCTCACAACCAGAAGGACATTGAGGGGTTGGAGTGTGTCCAGAGAAGGGAATGGAGCTGGGGAAGGGTCTGGAGCACAAGTCTGCCCAGGAGCAGCTGAGGGCCCTGGGGGTGTTGGAGCAGAGGAGGCTGAGGGGAGACCTTCTGGCTCTCTGCAACCCCCTGAGAGGAGGTTGGAGCCAGGGGGGGTCGGGCTCTGCTCCCCAGGAACAAGGGATGGGACAAGAGGAAGGGCCTCAAGTTGTGCCAGGGGAGGTTGAGGTTGGAGCTGGGGAACAATTTCTCAATGCCTGGAAAGGGTTGTCAGGGCCTGGCCCAGGCTGCCCAGGGCAGGGCCTGGAGTCCCCATCATCCCTGGAGGGGTTTCAGAGCCTGGAGATGTGGTGCTGAGGGACAGGGGCTGGGGGGGCCTGGGCAGGGATGGGGGGACAGTTGGACCTGAGGATCTGAAAGGGCTTTTGCCACCAGAACAATTCCCTGGAACGTCAGTCCCCGGGCAGTGGCAGCGCCCCGGGCCCCCCCCGGGCTCCCCCCGGNACCCCAAAACAACAGTGCTGGGGCTCTGGCACCACGGGGAGCACGGGGGGCACAGGGGGGGAATCCCCTCAGCTCTGTTGTTTTGGGGTTCAGTGTTGGTGATGGAGGGGTGAGGGGCAGAGCAGATTCTGTGCTGTTGGTGACAGCCCAGGGGAAAGGTCCAGGCTCCTGGCTGGTGTGTCCAGGCTCCTGGCTGGTGTGTCCAGGCTCCTGGCTGGTGCCTGCAACAACATCTGAAGGTAACAGGAGAAGGGGCTCATCTGCAGTTCTCAGTCAACAAGTCTCAAACAAGCTTTATTTAAAAATTCAAGTGCTTTTTGTGAGAGAGGTAATCACAGGCAGAGCCCAGGAGCACCCCTGGCACTGTGTACCCTGAATTTCTGAGTTGGTTCACAACAGCCTTGGCTGCTCTGGATCAAACCTCCCCCACATGACAGAACTGGGGAAGTTTCAGTTGAATCCAGGTTCCAGTCTGGTCCTGGCACTCAGGCTCAAAGCTGTTGTAATCAGTGTGGTGTCCCCTGTGTGCCAGCAAGGGCTGTTCTCAGCAGCAAGCTCTGTGGGGGAGATTTGCTCCTTGAAATTGAACTTTTCAGCTCCAGAGAGCTGCACGTGTCAGGTCTGTGCACAGCCAGGGCCAGTGTGAGACAGTGAATGTTTCACAAGGACACTTTACTTCCAGACACTTGCACAGCACAATGTTTTCTGCTTTCTCTTACAACAGGACCTGCTGTGTCTGAGGAAAACCTGGAGTTTCCATGTGGCAGTCTAGAGCATTAGCTTGGATACACAGATGAAACAGTTTACACACCTCTGAGGAGGGGAAGGTTCCTTGAGTCAGTTGTATTTTCTTGTCTTTAGCCCAAAGCTGGTTTCTGCAGAACTTGAGAAGTGCTGATGGCATCAGTCTGTGGGCCCTGTGTGATTATTTTCTTGTGTACAAAAATCTGCTCTTGCTCAATCTCTGCTTTATTCTCAACTCAGGTGTCCCAATGGATTCATGGAACTTTTTCTCTGCTTGCCTGGGCTCCCTGTGGCTGCACAGGTTCTACATCTACTCTGCTGTTGCTTTTGGGATCAGTGTTTCCATCATCATTCAGTTCTTCACCAGCAAGACCAAGAAGAAGTTAACTGAACACGTAAGCACCTCTGCCTGAGAGGGCCCCAAAATCTGTGTGTGGGAGTGAGGAGCTGCTGGGAAAGGTCCCCAGGGGTGCAGTGAAATGTGCCTCTTGGGTCAGTGCAGATCCTCAGTGCAGTCTGGTTCTCCTGAGGGTCCTGATCCTCAGTCTGGGTGTTCTGTTGGTGCCTGAGGGCCTGTGCTGCTCTGATGTTAGAGCAGGGCTGAGCTCTTGCCATGGTGCTGAGGGGACGTGGCAGCCTGGCTCTGCCCAGGGGCTGCAGGTTTGGGTTTCCACTGCATTTGGACTGGTTTTGGGAGGGGAGTGGGATTAGGATTAGGCTGCTCAGGGAGTTAAAACACCCTCCTTGCAGGTGAGTGAAGTGCTGCAGGAGTGGGAGGTTCTCAGGCTCAGCTGGATCCTGTTCTCTCTCATGGTGTGAGGTGGGGGTGTGAGGGGCCTGGGTCAGAGGGGTGGTGGTTGATGGGGCTCTCCTGGTGTGAGGGAAGCTGGAACACCTTGGCTGTGGCATTGGCATGGCCACAGGGTTTGTGTGTTGTGTCTTTGGGAAAACTGGGTTAATGTCACTTTGAGAGGGGATTGGTTGAACCTCTGCTTGGTTCTTAGGGTGCAGAAGCCAATGGGACTCCTGCTGAAGGGGCAGAAGAGAAGCTGTCCAATGGGTGTGCCCCCCTGCAGGCACAGGGAGGACATGTTGCTGGGGTCAGGATTTTCTATGGGTCTCAAACTGGCACAGCCAAGGTACAAATTTCTTGTTTTTCTCCCATATTTGAAGTTGATTTGAAATATCACTGAGATTCAAGGATGTTGCTTGCCTTAGCAGCACTGCACTGGGGAAACTTCTCAGTCATTGCCCAGCGTGGAAGATAACTGAAAATTTTGTAAGATAAAAATACCATTTTTTTCCTGCTCCTCCTGAGTGAGGCATGCAGCAGAGCCAGGGACCAGGGAGCTTGGAGTTCACCATTCCATGTACTCTTCATTTTCTAGCAGGTGGTCTTAGGTTAGTACTGCTGTATGTGCTTTCTGGAAAATAAATTAAATTTGTTTGTGTACATGTAAAATCATCATTCATTAAAATTCACAAAACTCTCTCTTGCTGTCAGTATATTTAATTTTCTTTAATGAGGGATTTCAGGTCCAGTGCCCATTTCTCCTGTGTCATTGTTCTTTCTGTTCTTTCTGGGAGGGATTTTGTGGCTGGGCTTAGCAGGAGCATGTTTGACCCTTAGAGTAGCTGGACTGAAGGAACCTGGTAGTCCTTGGATCTCTGGTAACCTTCTGGTTTCCTTTTTCAGAGGTTTGCCAGGAGTCTGGCTGCAGCAGTTACTGCCCATGACTTGCCTGTGGAAGTCATTAGCCTGGGAGACTACGACCCAGATGATTGTTTAGTAGAGGAGGTAGGTACCTGAGGAACAAGAGATCAGAAAACCATTTCCTGGGAATGTGACTGCTTTGTTCTTCTTGTACTTACCCTGGAAATCCCCAGAGCCACTGCTGGAAGTGCCTTCCCTTCTATGTAAGCAAGTGCAAGCCCTCCAGCCCTCAGCAGCAAAAACTTGAACTTTGAAAGTTGCTAGGGAAGGCTCCCAGAGCATCTCTGGGTGCTGACAGGGACTTTGCAGGAGCTTGTTCTGCAGCTCAGTGTCAGTGACATGGGGGTGGCTGCTGCAGGTCCCCCTCTCCTGTCTTTGACACCACACCATGGGAAGGGTTCAAACCAGGCTCAGGAGGTGGTGACACTGCCACAGCCTTTGTGGCCTCAGAAGTCAGAACTTCCCTGGGAGGCATATTTATGTTGCATGATCCGTGAAGGATCTTCCTTCTGAGAATACTGATATTTACTTTCTGTTGCCTTGGGAGAGCTTATTGCTGGAAGAGTCTCTCCAGAAGCTGTTGATTGGGGTGGAGAAGGTGGGTGTCCTGTTCTGTGTCCCTGTTGGGTAGGAATAAGACAGCTTGATCTCTCCTGGCTAATGTGAGGTGGCTCAGCAGGGGGACAGCTGTTCAGCACCACTGGGACTGTCACCTGCAGCATCCTGCACCAGTGACTCTTCCCCCACTTAGCAAAAAATCTCTTTTGCTTTGTCCCAGCTGCCCGGGGGTTATTGCTCTCCTCCTGATGGAAAGTGTTCTGAAAAATGCAGCCATCTTTTTTGTTCTCTTCATTATCAGACATCCAGCAGGAACATCTGTGTGTTCCTGGTAGCCACATACACAGCTGGGCAGCCAACAGAGAGTGCAGTGTGGTTCTGCAGGTGGCTGGAAGAGGCAGTGAACGACTTTCGCTTTGGGAAAACTTACCTGAAAGGCCTGAGATACGCTGTGTTTGGCTTGGGAAACTCAGCTTATGCTGATCACTACAACACTGTGAGTATCTGCCATGCCTCTTTCTTTGCTTCCTGCTCCTTGGACAGGCTGAGCTTCCCTCAGTGCTCCAAGAGGTGCTGGTGGTTTGTCTGAGAGCTGCAGCCTCTGGGTGGGGTTGCTCAGGGAATGGGTTCAGGGCCCAGGCAGTGGGGTTGTGAAGTCCCATAAGCACTGCATCCATCTGGGGGGTGTGGGAATACAAGTGCTTATTGAGGTGACATCCCAGCTTGGGAAGCTCTCCCTCAGTGCATGAGGGCACAGCTCTGTAAACCCCCTCACTGGCTGCCTTGTTCAGAGTGCTTTTCTCAGCACCTTTGGGGCTTTGCTGTATTCTTTTGAGCTTGGCAGATCTGTGGATGCACAATCTGGCTGTACCCTAGCCAGGCAGTTACTTTCATCTTGGAAAAATAACCTCATGACCTCTGGCTTGCCACTGGGTTTGGTAGCTGGGGTGACATGAACTCCTGTGTGATGACTGCTGTCCCAATGCCCACATCCCAGAGCAGCTTGTGTCCAGAGCTGATCCTTTCCTTTTCAGTGTGATGGGGCAGGGAGGGTGTTCAGGCTGCTGTGTGGCCAGGCTCTGCATCAGCAGAGGAGGGGGAGTCCTGACATCCCTGCCTGGGAGTCCTGAGCAGCTCACCAGCCCTATTTCCAGGCTTGGTCTTTGCTTTCTTAGTTTAACTGGTCTTCCTTTAATTTCCCTTGAACTTTGATCCTCCCCCAGGTTGGAAGGAACATTGACAGGTGGCTGTGGATGCTCAGTGCCAGCCGTGTCCTGACTCGTGCTGAGGGGGACTGCAACGTGGCCCAGAGCAAGCATGGCAGCATTGAGGCTGACTTTGAGGCCTGGAAAAGCAAGTTCCTCCATCGGCTGCAGGCCCTCTGCAGAGGGGAAAAGAAGATGTGCAGTGGGAAGTGCAAGAAGGGGAAATGCAGATCTGCAGGGAAGCAGAGCAAGGAGAGCTCAGCTGATGAGCACGGGGCATCGGAACATGAGAACACTGAGGTAGAGCCAAAATCCACTGGCCTTACTTCTGGATAAGTGCCCTCTGGAACACTATTTGACTTCTCTCCTTCCTCCTGCAGCCAGAGGGGTGCTGTGGGAGCTTGATACTTCCTAGTGGTGCAGAGGAGGGGGAAGAGGGGTGAGATCCTGTGGTGGAAAACTGGTAGAAGTCTTCCCAAAAGAAGGATCAAAGAATGAGTGATGGACACGGGCTAGATGGCATCTGTATAGTGAGGGAGTCTTCCCCTTGAACAGGGGCAGTGTGTGCTCCAGGAGGCCAGTCTGGGTTCTCTTCAGTCTCTGGTTTGTCTCATGGCCAAGTGAAGCATTTGGCTCCTGCCAGCAGTTCACCTGCTGTCAGTTCAGCTCGTGGAAGCTGAGCTGCTTTGCCTTCATCACAAGGTTTTCTCCAGAAGCAGTTGGGAGAATGTTACCTGTGCAACTCCTGACTGTTTGCCTGTAATGCTTTGTTTCTTTTGGAGTGTTTGTTCCTTTCAGGTCTTGAATAAGAAATCCTCTCCCTTGCTCTACAGAGTGAGACCCAGAGCTGCTGTGGCACTTTCATCCTCCTTGCAAGCCATTGATTGTGGATTTGAAATTATGACTCTGGCTGTGTTGAGTTTTGTAGGAAGATTTGGGCTCTTGTATCTGAGTGGGTTTGAGCGTGCTGGCTGCTGCAGGGACAGGAGGAATAAATGTTGCTGCTACACCAGTGCTGTTGTGCTGCACCTCAGCTGTGTACAGAAAGGGAGACAACTTTTCTGTTCTGTGAAGAGTTGGACTTGGAAAGCAGATCTTTCATTTCTTGTTCATTCAGGCACTTAAAGGGTTTTGGGTTTCCAGATTGTTGTGTGCAGTGGGAGAAGGACTCCTCTCCATTGCTTCTTGTGTGATCAGACAGACACACGAGGGAGATGGAGCCTCCTGGAGGCAGGACATCTGGACTGAGCTGCAGATGGCTTCTGGGCTACAGAACCCTTTAAAAATACACTCTGGAGAAAGCTCCAAGTTTAAATGCATCTCCTGTCCTATCTGTAGGGTCTAGTTAGAGGGGAGAGTACAGTTAGAGCTATTGGGGAACCTGTTCAGAAACTGCACTGCATACACATTGTACAGGTTATTGGTTGACTCTTTTTTTTTTTTTTTTTCAGCATTCTCTACTAGTTGTGGGAGCTGATTTCTCTGGTTAGCATAGATGAAGGTCTTGTGTTTAACATTCAGATACATTCCTGATTTTTTTTTTTTTCTCTTACACAGGCAGAAGAGTTGTTTGAAAGCAGTAGTGAGGAGGAGGCTGATGCTCTGGATGCTGGAGGTGCAAATTCTGTCGTTGATGTGGAAGATCTTGGCAATATCATGAGCCACATGAAGAAAGAAAAGGTACAAAGGTTCTGTACCCATTGTTGCAGTCAGTGTAGAACTGTCAGGTCTCTGTCACTGATTAAAATATTACCTGCTGAATCTGTAGGGTCTAGGTAGAGTAAAATATGGGCTATGGGAGAACGTGGCCTGAAAAAGAACATAGTTGGAGGTGTTTTGGATGCAGTGACTAACTGTGACCTGTTCTCTGAGCAGATGCTGCAATGGTAAATTGTTATTTTCAGTCTGAGAAAAAATTGCTTCTACAGCAAACACTGAACTCTGAACATGCATCTCTGCCACTGGGGTTTGCACTCCAGGGTCTGAACCCAAATCCTCTCACTGTAACTGTGGCTTTCTCAGCTGAAATGCAACCCTGTCTTGAGCTGGGGTGTTGTGAGGAGCAGAGCTGCAGCAGCTGGGCTGGTAACACTGCTGGGGGGAGAACTTTTGTCTTTTGCTGTTGTGTGTGCAGGTGGAGCCAGAGAGCTTGAGCTGACCTGTGCTGAGCCTGCCAAAGCCAACCCCAATTCCTGCTGCCTGTCAGGGTGTGACCATCTCTGCTCCTGTGCTGATTTGTTTGTGGCTTTTTGTGTGTTGAGGCTCCAGGCAGGATCTATCAAACCGATTCAGTCAGCACATAAAAAAGGATCTAAATCTAAATGGATTCTGGGTGAAGGCTTTGTGAGCTGCCCATGTTTCTGCTGACAGTGGGGGAGTGCTGGCCCTGGGATGGACTTGGGATGTTTTATGTTGCCATCAGCTGACTTTTTCCCCCCTGGGGATCTTTCCATGGTGGTGTCTTTCCCCATCAAACAGAAAGATTGATGTTTGTGTGTCCCTGGGCCTCCTTCTCTCTTCTCACCACTGGAGGTCAGTGACAAAAAGGGAACTGCATGTGGTGGAGCAGCGTGCCCTGGGAGCTGCTCTGGGACCAGGGAAGGGAGGGAGAAATATGCTGTCTGCCATATTTATTTATGCATGTTTGAAACAACTAACTGCTTCCTCAGTGCTCTGCTTGGGTGGTGAGAGGCCTGTATGTCATATGCACAAGTTACTTGCTGCAAAAGTACAAATACCTCTGTCAGTCAGGTTCCTGGGGCTCTGGATGAAGCTCTGTCTGACCTGAGGGACAGTTTCTGTCTGAAGACAGATGCTCTCCTGCATTTTCTCATCTGCTGCCTTTCCTTTGGAGATGGTGAACACTTGTTCTGCCCTGGCAGTTAAATGTTGCCTTCTTGCCTCTGCAGCTGTTAAATCCTGTGAGTGCCAGTCTGCTCTGGGACAATGGTGAGGACTGAAGTCTGCTCTGTGCATGGAAGTGTCTTGCCCCTTTTGATAGGAGCTGTTATCAGCTGATGAGAGAGGAGGCCCCAGAGCTGGGGATCAACCTTTCTTTGTGGCCAGTGCCACTGAGCTGTGCTGCTGTGGTCATGTTCCCTAGTTTTGGGTGAATTTTCCCAGATCTGTGTGGTGGCTTTGCCTTGCATTTCTGGTTGCAGGTCATGCAGAAGGGACCCTTGGCCATGACTTCCATGTAAATCCTCAGCTCTCTTGAGCAGGGCTGTGGTTTCCAGCCTGAGGGCAGGCTGTAGCTGTGTCAGTGTTTCAGGAGGGAGCCTGGACTGGTGGCTGTCACTGGTGTCATTAGCTGAGAGAAAGAATGACTTTGTCCTGCTGGTGAATCTCCTGGGGAAGGTGTGCAGTGGCTTGCTACAGGTTTATGCAAACACTTGAATTGTGAAATGATCCTGTAGGTGAGGTTAATAATGAAAACAAATGTTGAAGACTTGATATGGAAGAGCAGGATGGGCTGCATTGATGAAAGGAATTCATCATGGTCAGGCTCTAGCTCCCAGGCAGGAAGGTGCAGTTGTTGAAATGTCCATCTCTGTCTGAAGTCACATCCTCATCTGAGTGGCCATGAGTCTGTGCAGTGAGAAGGTTTCTTTCTCAGGTGAGCTGCATTGTCCCTTGAACCAATTCTTTTTTCCACTCATGGAATGCAGAGCTGTGTAAAATTAGTCTCCCACTTCTGTTTTACACTGCTGGCTTGCAGTAACCCCACCAGCACAGTGCTTTGGGGTTTTATGTCTGAGCTATCCACACACAGGGCAGCAAATTGAAGGAGAACCTCTGTCTTTCTTTCAGGGTTACTTCACAGGCACTCTTCATATGCAGTTACCTGGATTTGAAATGTCCCCAGTAGTTTCCACATGAGTGTTGTGGATTTCAGAGTTGTGTATCAACCCCAGTGGAACAGCAGGTTGTGCAGTGCAGTTAATGTGGAAGTTTTCAGAGTCCAGCTTTGATTTCCTTTGCAGGCATGGATTGCCTCTTGAGAGAATCACTAGCAGATCAGACAGATGTGCAATCACAGTCATAATTCTTTGTTGTTCTGCCTTTTATGGGATGGCAGAGGGAGGCTGGGAAGGTGAGTATAGCTCATAAGTGGCTGATGAAATCTCTGCAGGTGATCTGAATTTTGCATCCATCAGCTGTTGCTTGAATCAATGGAAATCAAGGCTGAGTTTTGTTCTACAGCTTTCTTCCCCCTGTATACAGCAGCTTCATTTCATTTTACAAAGAACTGTCCAAGGGCTTGAGACAGGTACTGGATTCTTGCAGTCATTTGGATCAGGCAAATAGATTTAGGGGTTCAAGGTTAATAAAAGGACCCCTCTTCCTGATCTAGTTGTAAAAGTTAAATACTCTTCCTTGGAAAAGAAATGGAATTTTAAAGAGCTTCTGAGGGTAGAGGTACACAGTTCAAGGCTAAGGTGCCTTATGCACACTCAATCTGAGTACAAAAACTGCTGCAAGGTGGGGTGGCAGCAGGAAGCCACTCAAATAGAAAATAATGACTGCTACACAGGTAAATTCCACACTTCACTAGATCATGCTGTGAGGTGATAAATACTCCATAGCTGCTAAAATCCAGACCTTTTTTTCTGAGCAATTCAATTTCTGGACCCTCCAGCAGGAGGTACAGCTGCAGGTGATGTCTAGTAGGCTTCTGGGCTGGACTCAAGCCCTCAGTTGGTAGTTTCACAGTTGTGGCACACTTTTCCTGTCCTCCAAAGTTACTCCTCTGAAATGTGCTTATCGGGTAAAATGTCAAAACTAATGGGTATGTTTGTGGCCTGCAGGACTGCTATTAATCACAGGGACACCATTTCTTTATGTAGATTATCTCCCACAGCTGGGAGATTGTGATAAACTAGAAAGACCAACCTAGACTTGTTCCCAGGGAATGAAATGGCTTTATTAACCTTCATGTTTATAAACTGCAGGCATGAGTAATAATAATAATAATAATACCTGTTTTTTTTTTTTTTATGGGTTGGGAAGTAATCAAATGGGTCTGTTTTGCTGACAATTTTGAGATTAATGTTCTTGTTTTCTAAATAAAAAGTTTAATGATGCCGATAGTCACAGGTGCAACAGATACGGAGGAAGGGTGAAGAAACTTTGAATGAAGTTGTTTGGAATTTTATTTGAAATGGGGCAGTGAGTTTTAAGATTGACAAATTAAAAGTCAAAGATTTACAGGCTAAGTGTTACTGCAGAAACTTTCAGAATAAGCAAGAATTGTTGGCCATCTCCTAACTGGGAATAAGGCTGGGATACTTGACTGTCACATGCAGAAGCAGCTAAAACTGCTGTGCACATTTAGAGCTCTCCAAAAACTTTGCCTTTTAATGGATGGAAGGTTCCTATAGGAAAAAATGTGTTCCTGTCTGCAACAGCTCAGTCTCTGGGGTAGATTTTGACCTCTGCTACTCTGGCTCAGAATTCAGTGTTGTGGAATCATTGACTTCCAGACTGGTTTGGATTGGAAGGGACCTTAGAGCTCACCCAGTGCCCCCCCTGCCATAGTCAGGGACCCCTCCCACAGCCCAGGGTGCTCCCAGCCCCATCCAACCTTCAACACTGCCAGGGATGGGGCAGCCACAGCTTCTGGGGGCAACCTGGGACAGGGGCTCAGCACCCTCACAACAAACAAGTTCTTCCTCATCTCTCATCTCAATCTCACCTCTCTCAGTTTAATGCCATTACCCCTTGTTCTCTCTCTCCAGGCCCTTGTAAAAAGTCTCTCTCCAGCTGTCATGTAGCTCCCTCAGGTATTGGATCCTACATCTGTTTGATCCTACATTTTAAAGTAAGCTTTAAGAAATACAGTTTAACTGCTTGGTGACTACTTGTAGCATCAAAATCTGGATTCATCACAGAGACATTGTTCCCATCTCCCTTCTTGTGCTCAAACCTTTTTTCTCTAAACCTTGGCTATTGAAAAAAAAAAAAAAGTAAAATATAGTAAATGCTGGCCATCCTGTATTTGACATGTGGTTTGGTACTGGCTTCCTTGTTGAGCCTTTATAAAGGGCTATAAGGTTAGAATGAAGATTTATTTTTACCCCTGGTGGCAGATCCCATATCCCTACCTGTTCTTCAGTCTGTTTTAGATAAATGGGTAGTGAAGCAGGAGCTGATGGATTTTAAAAATTCTGGAAGTCTGAAGTCCCCTGACTTCTGGGCTTCCTCTTTATTTCCAACCTTTTCTTGACCACATCTGCTTTTTGAGTTGATCAGACTCAGCCTGCAGCAGTCCAGCCCATCTGCTTCCCATTTCTCACAGACTTGATGCTGCATTTCTCAGGTGTTGATTTTTCTGTCTGTGTTTGGTGGTGGTTTTTTTTTTTTTTTTTTAAGGTTCTTGCCAGCCAAATAACTCAGTTGGATGTGCACAGAGCACTGCAGAGAGTAATTAGCTGCTGGTGGTAATTACTGGGAGCAGCATGGAGGAAGTGGCCTATTGATGTTGTGGCTGTGTCTGATCAGGAGCAGCACAGGGGGTGCTGCAGGAGGGCAGAACTGATGCCAAAGCAATCTGTGGTTCTGCCTGAGCAGCCCTGCAGCCAGCCTGACACAGCCCCCAGGACAGCCTTCTGCTGGGCTGGGACTCAGTGGGCACTGGAGTTGCAGTGGCTCTCCAGCTGAGAGCCCTGCCCCTCTGTCTGCAGGGCAGCATCACCCATGGGCAGGATGGTTCTTCCCTGTTTTCAGGTGAGCCACAGTTTTGCTTTCTTTGCTGATAGTGATAATGCTGATGGCATTATGACCTTAGAGCCACTTTGAGACCACTGGAAAGGCACTGGAAACAGTAACCTGTTGGAGACCTTAAAAACCCAACATTTTCCTTTTTGAAACTACAGCTCCAAAGTGGTGCTTTGTTTACATGCAAGGCAATACTGGAAATTAATTTTCTTTATCTCTTTAATTTAGACAATGCCACAGTTGGACCCAGTGAGGATAAAGTCCTTGGAATCCTTGGAAATCATAAACATATCAATGAAAAATGCATAAACTGCACACAGGGTGGTGTTAGCAAAAGCTGCTTCAGGGGAAGGTGATGAACTGAGCAACGTGTAGTCCAGGGTTGCCAAACCCTGGGCTGCCAAAGCAGGTGAAGGATTTGCCTGTCTGATATTCTGATACCAGAGCTGATATTCTGATACCCTTCTCTTGCTGTCAGTTGCAGAGGTTTGGCATGAGGCAGGGAGTGCATTTTGCTAGGCTGTGGACATGCAGACATTATGGAAACTCATGAAAGCTTTCTCAGCATAAGAGAATGGAAGTTGCATTATCTCAGCTTTACAGAAAGAGTTGGACACTAATGTGGCACAAAACTTGAGTACACATGTGCCAAACCATGCTGTGGATTTTTGTTTTCATAGTGCAGGTTAGCTTGTGCCTGAGGTCAGAGCTTCTACACCAGCAAGGCAGCTGTGCCAAGCAAGTGGTCCCCTGTGCAGGGGTCATTCTGACCTGGCTCATCTGGGCTGGGTCCTTGTGACAGGCAGTGTTACTGAAACAACAATTGCTTGTAGGAAGAGGAGTGCTGTTTCATGTCATGGAAAAGAAGCTCTGTAGCACCAAGGCACTGCTGGGAAAGCAGCTTGTGTGGTTGTGTGCCCCTGGAGAGGGTGAAGCACCAGTAATGCCTGACCCTTCTTTGGTCTGTAATGTTGGGGAGTGGGGCTTTGGGCCTTGGGTGACCCAAGGAGGGCTGTGGGGTATCTGAGCTGTTCTGTTTTCCCAGCTGATGAGGTTATATTACCTTCCAGGAAGGGAAGACTGATTATGGTAGAAACCAGACAATTTCCTTTTGACTTTAACACTATCTTTAAGATAATCTCATGGCCTCTCATTGTGTAGTTCTGAAAAGCTAAGTGCTTATCACTGAATGGGTCACAGAATCACAGAATGGGTTGGGTTGGAAGGGATCTTAAGGATCAGCCAGTTCCAACCCCCTGCATGGGCAGGGAGACCTCCCACCAGATCAAGTTGCTCCAGACCCCATCCAGCCTGGCCTTGGGAGACTTGCATGCAGCAAACACTCAGGTAGGAGCAGGTGCCCCTGAGGACTTCCCTGTGCTGCTCCAGTGAGCACTGAGCTCTGCTGGCAGGAGCTTGCTTGGGGCCTTTGGCAGAACAGTCTTCCTGGGAAGACCAGTCCCAGTGGGAAGTTGTACTTGGGTGTCTCATGGCCCTGAGAAGGAAGGGCTGAGCTCTTCTGCTTGATGCTTTTCCTGGTGCTTCAGAACCTATATTAACATTTTCATAGACAGCTGCTTTCCTGTGCTAGAAGAATTCCAAAGCCCAGTGCCAGGGGCAGCTCTGGGCACTGCTGATGGCACTTGGTGCTTTCCTTTCTCTGATGGGCACTCAGGGTTTCTAACACAAAATAGCAGTCTGCAGTCCAGCCAGCTCCCTTGCTTACAGGGGTTGGTTTTCTGAAGCAGATACTGCTACACCTCTAGCTGGTATAGCTCAGATTCACAGGAGGCTTCTTGAAACACAGAAAATGAGTGCAGAATCAAAATTCATCACCTTTTTTTTTTTTTTTTTTTTTTTTTTTTTTTTTTTTTTGTGTATTCATGGCATCTAGGACATTTCAAAGATTGGTGTTGAAATGGAATGCCCTTTTAGATCTAAACTGTGAGCCTAAGAAAGAAATGATGGAGTGGAGAAGTCTTTACAGAGCCATTTAAAAAAAATAAATCTGCAAAACGTGGCAAGATGCTGTGAAAGAATGTGTGCTGTGTGCTCTGTGGGAAAGCAGAATAGGCTGAAGTGGAAAATCTTCCTGGGTGTAGGCTGGGATTTCAGGCCACTTGTTGAATCTTATTACCTGGATTTTAGCTGTGATTATTGTAGCACAGAAGGAAGGAATAAAAATGTGCGTGTGGCCTCATTCTCAAGTAGAAGTCAGTCACTTTTGGGTGGAGGCAGACACATTTTTAGTTTTGATTCTTTTGTTTCCTTTGAAAATCAATCTTCTTTATGGTGTGTCCAAGGAAGCTTTCCAAATCAAACAAATGTCAGCAGAATCATGCAGCACAACGTGAAATGGACTTGTGGTTTAACAACACCTTGTAAAAATGTTCCCTACAGCAAAGCAGTGGTGTTACAGCTCAGTGAAGCAATCTGAAAACTCCCCTGTAGCTGTGCAAATGTGTCTTTAGAGTTGTGATCTGGGATTGTTTTTAGCCTGAGGGTTCAGGCTGATCTTGAACATTATAAGAAAATGGATGTTAGTGGATCATTTATCCTTCTGCTTGTCACAGTGGACATGTGGTGCCCTTCCAGGCTAATGTAGCTGGTTAACAGCCTAAGTCTTCTGTCATTACTTGTCTGCTTGAGTTTGGGCTTTAAAATGCTGTTGTGCATGTCCAAAAGCTCAGCACTGACTTTTCAAACAAAAGAGAAGGCAGAAGTCCCTCTGCAGGGGCTGAGCTGAGGTCTGTGTGAGGAGCTTTCTGCCTTTGGGTGGCAGCTGGTACCTGCTGCCCCAGAACCTCAGAGTAATGCCAGGGACCCACTGTTATTCTACAGCACAGCAAGGTAGACCAGCTTGTTACTGGAAATTCAGAGGTTTCTATTCCAAGAGAAAAAAAAAAATCTCACTCCCAAGGTTGTTTGGTTTGTTTGTTTTGTTTGTTTTTTGTTTGTGGGTTTTTTTGTTTTGGCTTTGTTGGTATCTGTCAGAACTTTTCAGGGGCTTTCCCCCGTTCAGGGACACTTCCTGAAAACACATGCCATGATTTGAGCTTTTGATCAAGCCACCTCCTGTTTCAGCCCTGGCCAGGGAATTGCTGAGTTCCCCATCTCCCAGCTCTCATGCTTGCAACCCTTGGATGCTCTTTGCTTCAGGTCAGACTTTTTGCTTATCTGGGCAGTGGTGAGTGGGTCTGTAGCCTGTGATTGTGCAGCCTTGTAGCTAGTTTTAATAGGGTGTTTCTTGCTGTAGGGGTGTTTGCTGGTTCACTGACTGCTTAATCCAAATTCCAGTATTGTGCTCACTTTCAAATATTGAAAGCATGTTTTATTTCCTGGTGACTGACAGCAGTTGGAGCTCCCCACGTTGCTGTAAGGTTGGCAGGAGTTTTATCTGTGGACTGAGCAATTCCACTTGTGTCTGTTGGCTAGGGGTGGGTTGTGACAGCCCCAGCTTTGTACCTGGAGCAGGAGGGTCCCACAGTGCTCCAGCTGGATGCTGCTCCTCTGCTGCTCTGTTCAGGAGTGTCTTTATGGAAGCTGCTTTTGCCCTGTGTTTTAGTCTTGCAGGAAGGTTATTTGTAAGGAAACATGATGTCTAATCAAGTTTAAAAAAACAGCCCATGTGGTTCTTGTCTTTTGTGATACTGACATCTGAGCCTGAATCAGGGGGAAGTTGTCAGCTCCTCACTGTCCTGTTGCACTGGAGTGTTGCTTCCCAGCTCTGCTTGAACTTCAACTCTTCATTCATGTAATCCATGAACTTTAATGCTTCATTTCATCACTCCCCTAGGAAAGTTTTACTAATACTTCTTGCTGCCAGGCAGTCTTTTCCTTGCCAGTATTTTCCCTTAGCACTGCTTCTGTTAGTCCTGGCTCCAGCCCCTGCACTGTTAATGTTTTTTTAATGTTTATGCTTTTCATTTGTTAAAAGATCCTGGAGCCATTTGATGGATAAGGCTGTAAACTGTGACAGGGCCCAGGGTTCCTTCTTGTTTAACCCTGTTTCTTGTTATCTTGTTTAGCCCAGTGGTCAAGTAGGAAAGAAATTCAGTCAAAATTGGGATATTCTGTGTGTCATTTTCTTTCCAGGAGAAAAATTCTTGGGGTTCATGTTTTTTTTCCAGCTGTAGCACATCAACAAACAGAGCCTTGAGGCTAAAATTAGTAAACTAAGGTAGTATAGTGGATACTGCTCTGCATGAGTTTGCATCTTCTGATTTGCTCCCTTCTGCAATCTTAGTTGGAAGAGCATTTGATGCAGATGGGACAGCAGTGTGTCCTATGGGTTGTATTGGGGTGTGGTGTGGACAGGAATATTTGCAGGAAATTCTTTCAAAGACTTGAACTTTGCCTTGTCCAAGGGGCAGCAGCACCCCCTCTCCATCCTCCTGGCACTCACCCCTTACACATTTATAAACACTGAGGTTTGGGGTTCAGTTGCTTTTATTCAAATTTGCTCCTGCAGGATAGCAAAAACCCCTCCAGCAGGCTGCAGCAGGAGCTGTGCTGAGCCTCGTGGTGCCAAGGAATGGGATTGTGTTCAAGACTTTCTCATCTGGTTGTGAGCACAGACCAGAGGATGACTTCAGTTTTTCAGCACTGAAGTATGTCAAGGGCATGAAAAAAGCTGGCTCTTGTCACTACTGTCTTGATTTGTTATGAAAAGACAGTAATTTGTCTTAGATTTACTACCAGGCTTTCTACTAAATGACCAGAACTTGAGAAGTTGCTTTGTGCAAAGTTAACTTTGTTCTCTCCATTCAAACTCTAAATAATAGATATGAAAGGTTTATTAAGCAAATCAGTAACACTGCCAGGGCTGTGAATTCCATTTGTCACAAGAAAGATCTGAAGCCAATCACTTGCCAAACATAACAGGTCAGGGACTACAGTTCAGAGAAAACCAAGTTATTATTTTGTTTATGGGCTCTCACATCAGGATGAGAGAGGGGGAAAACCTCTCTGAGGGGAAAAATGATTATTGAAATGAATACTTCTGCCCTGCCAACAAGGCCAGTTTTTTGTTGTGCTTCCATTTAGGTATTTCCCACAGACACTGCAGTAACAGGCACTGTGGGCAGGTAGAAATGCAAGCTCCTGAAGTCCTGAAGGACTTTTTCCCTATCTGGAGCCTGGTTTGGATGGGATGTTTCCCTTGCCCTGAAGTCCCTTGTTGCATTTTTAATACCATGATGTGCTTCCTAATGCATGCTTGGTTATTCTGAGAGAATTAAGATGGCTTGAGGCTGAGCAGGCAGGCTGGGTCCATCCTCTGTAGTGCTTTGCTTTGGGTACCTGACAAATCTGTCCTAAGACATTGCTTTTCCTTTTTAACTGGCTGGCTGAGCCTACTTCATGGTTAAGCAAAGCTTGTGTTATGGAGCTCTTTATATTTTTAACAGTTAAAAGATGAGGATTTTATCTCCTTCCTTATACATGAGGCATTTCTAGTAATATTAATCTTTTACCATTGAAGCTTCTTGCTGATAAATGAAGATCTCAAGTAATAAATGAAGTCTCAAGAAATGAGACTTTTAAACCCAGCAGCTGAGGAGTACTTGATGTGGTTAGCCTTTCAGGGAAGTTCTCATGGGTGATAGGACCTAGGGAGAATCTGTCTGAAAATGCAGCAAACTGGGTGAACAGAAGTAGGTGGAAGCAGATTTTTCCTTCAGTGAGGATCACATCGTGCTGCCTGCCCCACCTCAGACACTGAGCAAAGTTCTATTCAAATTGAATAGGAAAGGTAGTAACTTCTGTCCCTAAGTGTTTTTTTTCCTCTTCCCTTAAGAGCTTATTAGAAATTCTCTTGTAGTTGAACCACTGAGTGTGTGTGTGGGAGGTTTTGTGGTTTGGGTTTTGTTTTGTTTTTTCCTGAGGTACCTTTATTTTCTAAATTTTTTTTCTTGGAAACAGAAAAAAAATCTGTCTAGGAACAGCTAGATTTCTTTCCCTGTTTGTAAAGAACACAGTTTGGCAAGTCAAGAGCACAGGTTTCCTTAGTGATGCTAACAGTTGGTGGGTAGACTCAAACTGGAAGCATTTGTATGAACTTCTTGATGTCTTTGGCAGAAAAGAGGCTTGGATGTAAAATGGCCTCAGTTTGGTGAAAACAAAACGTCCTCTGGCTTTTGTTTGTTGTTTATCTGTAACTCCTCTAATATTTCAAAAAAAGCCATAAAGAATTGACAGATTACAAGTTGCATGAAATATGAAAGTAATTACTCTCACTTTCATGCTTCTTTGTGCAGACATGAAACAATAAATACCCAGAAAGTCTCAGCAGTGACACTCTCACCGCAGAGGGATTCACAGTTTCTTATGTGCTTATGTTTCTCCTGCTAGTAACTTAATGCTAGTATGTGACATTCTTGCATTTGATTTTAAATAAGCTTAACTATGTCTCGAAAAGCAGCATTTTCTGGAAGCTAAACTTCAGTGAGATGCTGCATCTCGTGTCTGGAGCTGACTGGAGCAGAAGGAAGAGACTTTTCTTGCAGGAATTGGGTGATGGTTGAATTTTGGTGGTGGGCTTGGCTGCCTCTCTGTGTGACTTGTGGAGAGCAAAGCTTCTGCTCTGTAAACTCCTGGGTTATCTCAATTAGTGATATTGTTTTCTTCCCTGTCCTGTCCTGAATAATTGTGACAATAACTGCTTGTCACTCCAGGCATGTGTCAGGCACAAAATGGTTTGTTCCCTCCCATTTGTGTGTTGTGGAGAGCTGAGCTTATTGTGCAACCATGAAACACTTGGACTTACATCCTGGAGTCCCTCTCACTCTCAGATAAGCTTCAAACACCTTGTTTCTTAAAATGGAGAATTGTATTTCTCTGTTAGTAGAACAGACCTAGTGTGACGGGGTTTTTCTTTTAAAATTTACTGTCCTAAATTACTTGCTGGGTTAGTGTCTGCTGGGATGAGAGAGCAAATGCAGAATTACACAAATGCAGGAATTCAGTTTTAAGTTTAGCAGATCCATGGCTGAACTGTAGCAGAGTTTAAATTGTGATCCTTGAATCTAAACCCTTGTAATTTGCTGTCTTTACACAGAGAGAATCTGAGCTGCAGGGGGATGGTGTTGGAATGAGCTTGACCCGAGACAACACTGGGAGGAAGGAGCAAGGTGAAAAGAGAGAGATGATTACCCCTGCTCTGAGAGAAGCACTTACAAAACAAGGTGAGGTTCTGGTAAGACCAGGTGGGGGACCAGACTTTGAAGTCTCAGTGGTAGATTTTTAATAAAGCAAGTGAAAGATGAGGGTCTTTGGTAAAGACACTGCCCTGAACCCTTGGTCACAGCAGAGTTTAGGCAGGGCTCTTTGCTTGATTGCTGCAAAAGAAGCAAAAGCTTGCTGATGCTCAGTATGATGCACACTACAACTAGAGGTGAGCTGATTGGAGCTCCCAGGGTTTAATGCATCTTCTTGGGCAGCTTGAGAGAGAAGGTGATGATCCACATGCCTCTGGTTCCCAAAGTGTAGGTTTCTCAAAGAATATTTAAAGATCAGCTTTGCATCTCTCTTTTGCATCTTAATTTCCTGCTTTTATTTCAGTTTCAAACTTCCCTTTTGTTGCTGAAACTTTATTTTCAGAAAAGGTAGATGAATAGGTAGGTAGATGATTTCATCAGTACTTCTCCTGTCAGCTGTAGAGATCAGTTTGAATGAATTTAATGCCTTTTCTAAAGCAAATGACAAGCATGAGAAGAGCCAGGTTGCCAGCCCTGCAGTTCAGAAGCCTTGGTTCAAAGTGGCTGAGTCAGGAGGAAGGTGAAGTGAGCTCCCCTGTGCTGCTCAGGAGACTGGAGGGAATTTAGACTTACCACTTGTCTGCTAAGTGGACAGTATCTTTCCTGATGCTTCTGAGGAGGCCCCTCTGGTTATTGCAGAGGAGGCACCTAGCTACAGAGCTGGGCTCTGAAATTCAGACATCATTCTGTGTGGATCCAAGAAATGATGGACCCTAACACCTTTGTTCTCCAGGATCTCAGCTGCTCTTTGGCCAAAGCTTTTGTAGGTGGCTGGTGGTGTGTTCTGTCTGTCAAGCATCTGACATTTGGCTGCGGGTTTTTTGTTGTGTTTTTTTTTTTTTTTTTTTTTTTTTTTTTTTTTTTTTTTTTTTTTTTTTTTTTTTTGAATTTGTAGGCTGAAGGAATAAAGCAAAGGCTTAGCAAGGAGCAGCACTCTCTGTCCTTCTCTTCTTCTCCATCGTGGTGCTGCTGCTAGCTGGGACCAGGATTTTAGGAAGCTGCTTCAATACATCTTTTCAGCTTCAATTCTGAAGGCTGTAACGTGCTGGCAGTTACACTGCATGCTGCAGAGCAGCTGGAGCACTGTATGAGCCTTTTATTAATGCATTTATTTAGTTACAACTGTCTATGTTTGATCTGGAAATCTCAACTGCTCTGTCTACCTACAAGGAAGTTTAGGGGATGGGTGAGTTTGGCTGGAGCTGGGAGGAGAGGAGGTGAGCACAGACCTGCTGCACAGCCCCTCTTTGGAGAGGTGAGGGGGGCCACTGCCTGCATGGAAGGGAGCACCATGTCCCCCAGACATCTGCTTTTGTCTTGGAACACAGGAACCCTCCATGTGCTGTGCAGACTGCCTGTGGTTCTGACTCTGAGAGGGGAGGAATGGGGGCTTCCACCCCACAGAGGCTTTTTTGTGGTGCAGGAGTGCTTCATGCTGGCTCACTTTCAGACCCAGTCTGTATTGCTTCAGATCTGGGGAGTGGATGCAATGGTGCTTTTCTAAGAGTGTAGAAAAAGTGGTCATTTGAAAAATCAAAGCAGTGCTGGAGGGAGGGTCACCTTCCTACAATCATTTTTTTTTTACTCAAAGGCAAGCCTCCAGAGAACTCAGGATTGCCTCACGATTCCAGGGGCAGGAATTCAAATTCCACATCAGCAGGGATGTATTTCTTCCTTCCTTCAACATGTGGGGTAATGCTAGTGTTGGGTCATCTAGTAGGATCTACTTAGATAAATCTGCAGTTTCAAAGACTTCTGTGTCTGTATCCTTACAGTTAAACTGTTTCTCCCTGGCACAACCCTCCCCTCCTTTGCTCTGCTACTCCTGTAAGTCTTTAATGTTCACTCAACAGTGCAGATGAGAAGCCACCTTTCTTGTGGCTTGTGTTTATACGTGTCGTGTAACATTTTTTTTTCTCCAGGTGACACACCAAGACAGGCTTATTGGCTGTAAAAAATAAAACTACTCCCTCCTCCTCCCAGAACTATTTCCACCCAAACCAAACAAGTGCAATGTAGTAGAAAAATAATCCGATTTATTTAGCAACAACTGTCTGCTTTGAGTGTAGCTTCAGTGTCTTTTTAAATTATCCTTGGGGGCATCATTAGCATTAGAGGAGGAAAAATCAGTACTAGTGATGCAGGAGAAAGCTATTATTTTAAATTGTAATTGCATAACAGAGGGTTGCCTTTGAACAGCATCTCTTCAGACTATCATAATACTCTATTTTGATTCACCTTCAGGCAAATTTCCTGTAGGTAAACTGAAAATTACTTAAATGATGGTTTTATTTTAGTGATGACATTGAATTTCAGCTAAATACAGCCTCACCTATTGAGCTGTATAAATGTTAGCCTTGTAATTGCCTGGTTGCCAATACCTTTATCAAAGATGCTCTGTAACAGTTGATTTTTAAAGTCGTAGACAATCTCCTGTTCTGAGAAAATGCAGGTTCCCCTTCCATCAGTGTTCAGCCTTGTGTGAAATACAAATACAGCACCAGCTATTTATTGCCTCCAAGTAACCAATATAGCTGAAGAGAGAGAGAGAGTGGCTGGCAGCTGAAGTGTTTGGCTGTGTTATGTTTGCAGTGGTACCATTTTGCTGTGATAATGGTTTAATAATTTCATCTGTAAGTAGATGTCAAAAAATAATATGAAAAGCTTGCTTCTATTTTCAGTTTAATGATTCCTGTGGTGATTAGTGAATACTAACTTGATTTTTCTGCAGTTGATTGTAGATTCTTAAAACAATCCCTTTGGGCTGAAAGTTTGGGATTTTGTGCTTGGCCCTGGGTACCAGGAGGACTTTGTACCTGGGGAAGGTTTCCTGAGCTCCTGATTTTCCAGCAAGTGCATGTAAATCCTTCAGCTTTAGAGGGATGGTCAAGCTGCTGTTTTAAGAGGAAAGGTGCCTATAAAAACCCCAGTCTGAATCCGTGGTGATGCCTTCAGTTTCTCCTCTGTTAGCTGGGCTTGTTTTACTGGCTGCAGGGTATTGACTGTTTCTGCATTTTCCTGCTGCTGTGAAGTCAGTGCCAGAGCTGTGCTCTGTTTGGGTTGTTAACCATCACTGCTCTTAACTGCTCTTTGATTTGCCAAATGTTTTATTGATAGTGATGGTCAGACTGAAAGCCAGACAAATCATCTTGCTGGATATGAGGTCAAACAGAATGACAAACAGTGACAGCCAGTTTCATCATCCCTCTCAAGTTACAGCTGCTCTTTAGCAGTGCTTCAGGGCCTCTTGGATCTGCTTCTCTTAAAAGTGAGGGAATAACATGGAGAAAAAACAAGTTCAGAGCCCTGAAGGGCTGATCATTTACTGAGGAGCTTCCAGAAGCTGGATTCCTGAAGCTGCTCATAGCATGCATTCCCACTGTGCTCTTTGCTTTTTTTCTGTTGTGCTACTAAGATAACTCTGCTTTCTGTGCTCAGCAGCACAGCAGGGGTGGAGTGATGGTCCCCAGAGACTGATCCCACAGCCAATGGATAGATGATTCTGTTGAGTTCCTGCTGCCACAGGTACAGGCTTGCTGCCATCCAGTTGGATCATTCTGTCTCTCCTGGTTAAGAGAGCCTGCAATGAGCCCCAGCGTGTTCAGGATACCTCTGCTTGTGCCCAGAGTCCAGTGGCATTAGGAGACAGCTTGGATCTGCTGTGGTGAGGGCTGCTTCAGTAGCTGCCTGTAGTCAAACTTTGACTCAGTGGTTGGTAGGAAGATACACTTGGATCTGTGTATGCTCAGGGTGTTTGGGTAAGCAAGAGGCTGACTTCTGAAAACAGTTGAAGCCTGGGATGTTTCAAGTGCTTACTGAGCTTGGTTGAGATCAGGTTTTGAGTAGTTGGTAGGTTTTGCAGCCCATTCTTGAACTGAGGTTTCCAGTGCCTCTGAGCTCTTCTCACCACCTCAGTTTCATAGAATCATGGAATGCTCTGGGTTTCAAATTCTAGATCCAATCTTCCTGCCCTGGGCAGGGACACCTCCCACTAGATCAGGTTGCTCCAAGCCCCATCCAGCCTGGCCTTGGACACTGCCAGGGATGGGGATTCCACTCCTCCCCTGGGCTGTCTGCTCCTGCTGAGCTTTTCAGTGTGCAGGCTCTGGAGATGAGCTCCCCTGTGCAGAGGGATCAGTGCTGCTCTGTGTTTGCTTTTGCATGCCATGCACTGAAAGGTTTGCAGACACATCTCTGGGATTTGGTGTTCCTCCTGTAGAGCTGAGCTGTCAAACTCCAGGTGGCACCAGCAGCTCAGAGCTGGCTCAGGGATCAGTAACACCCATGCAGACCCTGAAACGGATCAGAGAACCCAGAGATTGGCCACGGGATGATTAAAAATTAATTTGTAAATAAGAAAATCATTCTTAGTAAGCAGAATAAATAACTGACCCAAACGAGGCAAAATTAAGCATATTAAATTTTCTTGCAGTTCCTTAGCAAACGTCTAAGTAGCCAATACACAGCTAAAGGGGAAGAACCCAGGAGGCAGAAGATGCTGAAGTCCCACAGTGTGGAAGCTGCTGACAGCTGCTGGGGAGCTGACTGCAATACCAATCTGCTGGTCCAGATGTAGCAGCTTATCCAGGAGCAGAGGAGATGGTTAAAGTGTGGTTTTTGTGGGCCTGTTTTTTCACTCACACTTACTGGAGCTGCTGAAAATACCCCATGTGTAAGAGGAAAATAAGCATAATTGCATTTGTTCTGGCACTGCATCCATTTGTAGATTTTTCTACGCTTTGGAAGGGCTTTGGAGAGTATTGGGCCTGAAATTAATTCTATGAAGCAGGAACAAAATAAAAAATATATTTGGGCAAGGCTAAATTTTCCTGTCCTGTCATTATATCATGACACTTTCCACAAGCATGGGGACAGTTCATACAAATGGAAATGTGGAGAAAGAAATGTGCCCAGAATGACTGAAAAAGAGATGCAATAAAAAACATGGACACACAAAAAGATCTTCTCTGTAGCCAGCTGAAGTTCTGCCTCTTCTGTATTTGTTGGGGTACTCAAGAAGGACACTTGAGAAAGCTGTCTGCATTCTTCCATTGGAAACTCTTCAACCAAGGTTTACACTGATGTGCAGTTCTTAAAGACGTTCTCTTGGATTTCTTGAGAATTTTCTTATGAGTACAGAAGAGTGACCCAGGCTGTCTGACCCCTCCTGAAGAGTCAGCTGCTTACTGCCCCTTGCTAAGGATGAGACTTGAGGCTGGGCATGCATCTGCTCTCTGCTGCCCAGCCACCAGGCCAGCCAAAAGAGGTAGAAGATGGAAGGGGAGCTGGAGATCCAAGGCAGGGGACACAGAGGTCCTGGTGGTGGCCCTAGCAGGGGAGCTGTAGGCAGGGAATGTGTTTGTGGGAGTCTGGCTCTTCAGTGGGACAGCCTCTTCAACAATCATCATGTCTCCAGGTTTTTTTTGTTTGTTTTTTTTTCCCATTTGCTTTACATTCTGAATGTGACTTGCATTTGCTCTTCTCCTCAGTGGAATTTGCCTTCCCAACCTCTCAGAGGCTTGGGGAACATTTGAGGAACATTTGAGGGACTTGTATCTTGCAGGTCTTTGTCTTGGATCCAGTTGAGAAGGTGACTTCTGAAGACAGCTGCTCAGTTCTGTTTTCATAGGATTGTTTTAGTGAATGATGGTAAATATTTGCTTGCTGAGCCCTAAGGATCCCTTTTTGGGAATAGGGGAGCAGCTGTTCTCCCCTTGGGATGGCAAAGCTAACATGGAAGTGGTGAACCTGCTTGGGCTGAGGAATGGATGTAGTTTGTAAAAAAAATTACTCATTTGAATGTTGGAGGTTTTATATTTCTGCTTCCAGGCAGTTCTGTGCTGCAAAGGTGCTCTTGGATTAAAATGAACCTCTGGGTTTAAGTAAATAGCCAGATTTTAATAATTTTTTTTTCTCTTTTATGATCAGCTGTGTTGAGGCTGGAATTTGTGACAGCTACTGGCATTCCCACTCTTGAACTTTGCCAGTCCCATTTTCTTGGTACTAGGTTAGGTTTGGTTTGCCTGCAGAAGCAGCTGTATTTCTGTCACTAATCCCAGTAGGCTTTTACTGTGTGCTAAAAGTGTTCAAGATGTTCTTTGTGCACAGTGAGATCTGGGGCAGTGTTTCAGCAGCTTCACTAGAAGACCAAACTTTCCATCCATTTTGGGACACCAGTGGTTTTGCATACAAGGTGCAGCCCTGTGATCCCTTCTCGTGTCCTCAGTGCTGCTGTGAGTTCATGGAAGGCAGTCACAAATCACAAACCTTTTCTACTTTTTAAGAGTACTTCTCAAAAAAAGAAAACCTAGAGAGTATCCTTGATGGGCCTGGCATGGGTTTCCTGGAGGTGGAGCAATGCTAGGAGGAGAACTGGAGCTGTCTCCTAATCCTTGGGCAGTCTGAAAAAAATTCCAGTGCTCAAATTCCACTTCTTTTTATTTTGGTATAAAATGCTGATATAATCTGAACAGGTTCCATTCACCAGAGGTATGTCTTGTTCTGACTAAGGCTGGAAATTGAATAAGAAAAAAAAAAGCATAATCTTTTGGCTTCTGGCTTGAATGTCTTACAACTTTCAGTTGGTTTCTTACTGGTGTGGAATTACTGCTGTGTTGCTGGCCTTTTTAAACTGCACTCTTAAAAAGCAGCAGGAAATTGGAAACTTTTTTTCCCTGTAAACATTCTCCTAGTGGGAAGTTACCATTTCTGCACTGAGTTTCAGCTTTAACAGATAATTGCTTCAAACCTGAGGGCTTTTATTTAAGGAGACTGCTTGAAAGCACCATAGTGATTTACCAGCTGTATATTCCTCTTGGAAGAAAAGCCTTCTGAAAGTAATTTTAGTTTGTGAAGCACAGTGTGACATTTGAGTGACTTTTACTAAGGTTACAGTGACTGCAGCCTCAGAGGAGGTTGGTTAACTCTTTCTTTTGAGGATTTTCCAGCCACTGATTTACTTCATTCCTTCATAACTGAATACTCTTGCTTTGTGCTTTTCAAGTCCTCTGTTAATCAAGCTTTGGGTGGTGTAGAGATCTGTACTGGAAGGTGCTTTGGGGTTTTCTTCTGGACATTTTGCCACGTTGGGATAGTCAGCAACCCTTGAAATCTGTTCTGTGTGACTGTCTTACAGATGCATACCTTCTTTTAGACTGTGAAGATACCATTCTACAACTTCTGCTGTGGACAGCTGTGCTTGCAGGAATTTATCCTGGCTCTGTCTGTAGTAACACAATTGCTCACATGCACACAATCCAGCCAGATTCAGGAGTTTGTGTAGCACATTACTGAACCAGCAAAACCACACCTTGAATCCTGGAGTGTGTCCTGGAGATCTAGATAGCAGTGTTCTGTCTCAGTGGCTGAGGCCTCAGGGGGTCCCTTGATGACTTGAGTTTGAGAATGGGCTTTTAAAACCATTATTTACCTGACAGAGTTGAAATGCTGCAGTGTAGTCTTACCTGGGGTTGCAGAATTGTTTTGCCCCAGACAGTGTAGCAGTGACTGTCTGAGATGCTGCCCATCTCTTTGGTTCAAAAAGCAATGACCAGATGCTTACCAGCCCAGTGTTGTTGCCTGGTAATGCTCATTTCACCCAAAAGCTTATTTAGAAGATTAATTCACATTTTATTATAGTTAAAATGACAATTTTGGTGAGGCTTGGCAGGCTTCTGGATCATTCAGTATTTATCACCTAGAGCAGGATCAAGTAAGACACAGACTTCTGGTTAGCTCTTCTTCTGCCTTTAGTCAGGACTTGAGCAGATTACTTTGAGCCTGCTTATTATTTAAGGAAATCTTTTAGTATTAAGCTGCAGAAATAATAAATTGATTTGGTTTATTAAGCCATACTGCCTAAAGTTAGACAGGGACTGAGTGGAGTTCCCACCCAGACAACACTGGATTATTTGCAAGGTGTTGTATCCAAATATTCTGTTGAAGTTATTGCTCTCAGGAAATACATTTTGAGAACATGATGTAAGTGTGCAGATTTCTGGGCCATGAAGAGGATTTTGTTCAACCACTGTTCACCTTGGCACAGCCACAGTGAAGTTGTGGGAGAAATGAGTGAGCTGGGGCTTTCAAAAGGCTTTCAGCAGGAGCTGTGATTGGGAACAGAACTGAGAAGACCCTCAGGCTGGTTCTTGAGGACGTTTTCTCCCATGTTTGATTTCAGGTTGAGTGTTGCTTGGTTTTTGCTTAAGCCTTTGTGCTTTCCTGTGGCCCAGGCTGGTTTGCTGCCTGTGTTACCAGCCAGGAGTGAAGCAAGCACTGGAAGAAAGAGCTTTAGAGGGGTGGGAGGGTTCTGCTCACCTGGAGCTGGTGTGTGAGGAGTGTTTGCTCCTGGTCTCTGATGTTTCATCTGATTTCCCAGTCTGAAAAAGCACAGCACAGCCAGTGCTCACTCTGATGGCTTGGCAGGGTAACCACATTTTCTACCAGAGTTACCCACGTGCTGAAGGCCTGAGTTCAGCAGCTTCTTACCATGCTTTTACCAAAGTTCTGCAAATAGATGTTGTTTCTTCCTGTGGCTGTAGCAGTGACTCCTGGCAGCAGCAAACAAGATGAGCAAACCACATCACTAAAGCTGCCTGAAGTTGTAGGGCTCTGTTTTGGTGTTGGACATGTACAATTTTCTTGGCCTTTAGGAAGCTGTGGGTGCTCCACATGGTGGAAGTTGATTTAAGTAACTTAAGAGGAAATGCTGCAGCTTTGGGGCCTAGAGCTTGGCACCTCCTTCAGTTCAGCTGCTTCTTCTCTCAGACAACTCTGGATCTGGGCAAGCATGTCCTATTTCCAATTCAATGTCAATCTTTTAAAGCATTTTAAAGCAGCCATAGTACTTCCTCTGACAAGTGAGAGAATAATCTTACCTGATGCTGTGACTGGATTCTGAAAAATCCCACCCCAGGGTGGGAGGAGGTGATGAGATGCTGCCAGGTGCAGCTGTGTGGATTTGGCTGTGCCTCTGACAAGTGTCAGAAGGTGCCACAAAGTTGTCCAGGTCCCATCCAGTCCTTGATCAGGGTGTCCCCAAATACTGCATGTGACTCTGGAGGTGACAGTTGTGTGTCACAAGTGCTGACCAGGGGAACAGTGGTGATGCTCTCCAGGAAGGGACTGGATGATGTGGAATACCAAGGCTTTTTGGGTTACAGCAGTTTGTTCCTCCTTGCTGGATTGGCTTAACATCAAAAATGCATGTGAGGCTTGGAGTTACTCATTTAGGGAGGAAAAGGTTGAAATATTGTCCATTGAGTTGGAGGAGGAGGATGTGGGAGCAGCCTGGCACTGAATGTGCCAAAGCCTCACTTAATCTGGCAATTGGCTCATCAGGTTTCAAATCACCAATGTCCTGATCCCTCAGGAGGGTCAGAGCCAGCACGGGGAGGCAGGAATGAACATCAGGTCAAGAAGAAAGGGGAGGCTGGGCAGATCTCTGCTGGCTTTCAGTGGCAGAGTAACTAGAGAAGTGTGCTCTGGTGCTGAGAATTCCTTGTCAGCCATGTCTGTGTTCACAGGGTTTGGTTTTTAGCTGGTGCAGCTGCTGTGGCATCTTCTGTCACTGGGGTTCCAGCTGGCTCAGCCTCCTTGGGGGCAGAGGGGACTCTGGGGTGCAGTGGCATTCCCTGGGGATCTTGCTGTGCAGTGACAAATGATCAGGGCAGGGTAATTGTGCCACCTTCTGTTATAGAAGGCAAAGGCCAGTTCTGCTGAACAGAAGTTTTTTTTTCCCTGCTAAGTCCATGCTGGTTGGCAGGAAGGAGACTTAATTCCAGAAATGTTATTTGCCTTGAAATTTTAACATACATATCAGCCTAAATCTGCTATTTTAGGGACAGCCAGGTCACTGACATGCAGCCACTGCTGTGAATGGCACAGTGAGGCTTCTCAAAGCCCTCTTATTTTTATGCTGATTTTGAAGTGACTTTTAATCCTTCAGACATACTGGTCCCTAAGCACTTTTTTCAAAGAGGAAAATAACCTATCTCAAGCAGTTTGGGTAATAATAGTACTTAGTGCTTAACAGAAGCAGTGGAATTAATCCTCCTGGACCAACAAATGGAAATGTGTTGATCTTGGCTGGGGAACAGAGAAGTGATGTGAAATCAGCTTTCCTCTGGGCACAGAAGAGCAGCTCCACCATGGCCAGTGGAGATGGCACTGCTGAACCTGTGAAGTTTGGGTTCAGGCTGAGCCATGCATTTCACTTCTCTGTTCAGAGAAGTCAGATGATGTTCTCCAGGCTTCATCAGCCCTGCTGGGGAGAGGTGGGAATGTCTCTCCTTGGTCCTGGGGAAGAGTCAGCCCTGGCTTGGCTGCTTAAGGCCAGGGAGATGCTGCTGCTTCCCTGTCTGCTTCCCCTGAGCTGTCCCTTGGGGTCTCTGGGTGAGACCCATTATTCTGCCATCCTGTTATATGGAGGAGTCTTGGGGGCACCTCCTGTTGCTGATTTAAACAAGACAGAGGACTAGAAATGAATCCCTGATTAAAGAAATGTTTTCATATAATCATAGAATGGTTTGGGTTGGGAGAGACCTTCAAGCTCACCCAGTGCCACACACCCCCTGCCATGGTCAGGGACCCCTCCCACAGCCCAGGGTGCTCCCAGCCCCATCCAACCTTCAACACTGCCAGGGATGGGGCAGCCACAGCTTCTGGGGGCAACCTGGGACAGGGGCTCAGCACCCTCACACCAAAGAATTTCTTCCTAATATCTAACCTCAATCTCCCCTCTTCAAGTTTTAACCCCTTGCCCCTTGTCCTCTCCCTACCCCCCCGTGTCCAAAGCCCTCCCCCAGCTTTCTTGTAGCCCCTTCAGATATTGGGAGGTTGCTCTGAGCTCACCTGGGAGCCTCCTCTTCTCCAGGCTGAACAACCCCAGGGAAGATGAGGCCAAAGTGGGCACTGACATCTTGTTGGCAGTGTAACCTTTGGGCCAGGAGGGAAGTGCAGTGTTAAGGAGGTGACACTTAGTAATATTGTGAACCAGTTGATATGCTTTGTGTAGCAATGATTTAAAGTTAAAAGTGATTTGATTTCTTTCTTGTTTCCAGGCTATAAGCTGATTGGAAGCCACTCTGGAGTCAAGCTCTGCCGATGGACAAAGGTATGCTCTGTTTTCTCTAAGCTAGAGCCTTTTCAGGTGTAACAATTTCCAGATGAAATGCCCTTTCAAAATGTGATCCTAGTTGCACAAGAAACAAACTTCATCTTCCAGGCTGTATTTTTGCACTTCAAGCTATTACAGTCCTGCTGTGAAGTCTGAGAACATAACCATGGCAAAGAGCTGGGAACATCATTTTCTGTTGTTTTTCCTGTTATTCTCCTGTCTGCTAAAATATCTCCTGCCTACTGAAATCTCTGGCAGGAGCAGAACACCACAGAGAAAAGGGGGAAGGCTGCATCACCTGGAGCCTGGTGTGTGACCAAGCTGCCTTGTGACAGCCTCTGCCCCTCTGCTGCCTTTCTGCACCAGTCCAGTAAGAATGAGATAGGGAGGTGCCTGGTGCTTGTTAGTGATGGGACTTAAAAAAATTATCCTGTGGGAATGTGTGTGCATTGTATATAGCTGTGGGCACCTTATTGCTCTCCTCAGCTACTGGGAAGGATGTTGTAGGGAGGTGGGTATTGGCCTCTTTGTTCAAATTAATAATGATAGGGCCAGAGGAAATGGCTGGGAGTTGTACCAGGTGAGGTTTAGACTGAGTATTTGGAAGAATTTCTTACCCAAAATAGTAGTGAGGCACTGGAATGGGCTGCCCAGGGAGGTGGTGGAGTCACCATGCCTGGAAGGATTTAAAAACTGTGTAGATGAGGCACTTCAGGACATGCTCTGGTTGGGTTTTGGTTTGTGTGTTGTTCTTTTTTTTTTTGTGGAGTGCCAGCTGGCTGTGGTGATCTAAGAGGTCTTTTCTAACTGTGACAGTTCTGTGGTATGGCTGTGTGTGTACATGCATATATATATGTATATGAAGAAAGAGCCATCCTCCAAGCCCTGCAGTTGTGGGCTGTGTAAGCCAGTAGCTTTTCAAGTTGTTTGCAGACTTAAAAACGTTCCCAGCAGAAGCACAGAGCCCTGTGGAGCAATCTGCAGCTGCTTCAGGATGTTGGTGCTTCTGCTGTTCTCTGCAAGGTCCCTGAGCAGCTCGGGAGCCCCAGGCTGTTCTGTAACCTTCTGCCTTTGGGGAGCAGTGTGGATATAACACACCAGTGCCTTCAGCATTCCTGGGATGATAATCCAAGGGAATCATCACCTCTGACATGTCAGCACACCTCTGCTGCTTGCTCTGGAGCAGTGATCAGTTCCTCAGCCTCTCAGCTCCCTTTTGCTGCATGATAAACTCTGTTTACTTTGGAAGAGAGCTCTTTGAATGACAATCAGCAGAGGGGTTCCTGCAGGGAGGAAGAGCCCTGGTATCAAGGAGCTCTTTTTACAAAAGACTTCTTCTGTGAAGAGTTTAAGGAGCCCACCCTGGATTGTCATGACTGGGAGATGCACTGACCCTGCTGAGGCTTCTGCTGTTTACTCTTGCAAATATTTCTCCCTTCTGTCACTTCTAGTGCCAAAGAAGGCTGTGAAATGTTTAAAGAAAAACTTGTCAAACTTCATCAGTGCTGTGACTGAGGGAGAAAGCCAGAGGACCTCTTTTTATTAAAGAAGCAGAGTTTAATGCAGCACTGTAAAGCCATTTCACAAAATAAATAGCAGCTCTGTGTGCTTAGATAGGGCCATGCTATTTTTAGCTTAAGCAGGAGGTGAATGTAAAGTGTTCTAATAAATTGAGCTGAAATTGGTTACAGGCAGTGTCTTTGACTCAGATTTGCACCAATATGTGAGCATCTTCAGGAGGATTGCCTGAGATTTGTATCAGAGGGAACCAGGAGCAGGGCTAAAATTCTGAGTATTAATCTGAGTTTCACAGTGATATTTCAAGATTGAACTTCCTGTGTTCTGTCATTTTCTGGAAAAAAATAACTGCACAAAACCTGCAAATTTTAGGAATACTCTGATTTGCCTGTCCTATAACTTGCTTTCCTAGAATTTGTGAATCTCCTGAAATCTCTCTTGTCTGAGGAATGGGTGAATAAACAGCATTTTCCATTTTGTTTAATCCTTCAACTGCATACCAAGGCTGTGCATATATTATGGGTTATCTGTGTGTTCCTGCACTGGTGGTCAGGGGAGATTTTTCTCTTGGATCACCAGGACTCCTCAAGGTAGAGGAAGACAGATTAAAAGTTACTATGTCATGTTTAATTTTTTTTCTTGAGGATAGGAAAGCTGCTTTCTCATTTATTATAATTTAACTGAGGTAATGAAAAGCAGTCTTTGCTCCAAGCAGCTTGCATGCTAAATAGGAGATCTGTCCTGGTGGGAAGGCAGCTGTGGTTCTGCTGAAGCAAAGTGCAGCACCCTGCTGGAGCCACTCACTGGGGTGAAAGAGAGTTTGTAAGGCCAGGGTATTTATTTAATATAGTGCTGGAAGAAATACTCTACTAGACAAATGAAAATAATTGTGTTGGGTAGTGCAGCCTTGAAATTGATCGTTGTTACTCTCAAGTGAGCCTTTACAATAATATTTCTTGCATCTTAAGTGGCTTCACCTGTTTTCTTTTGTTGGCTGATGCAGTTAAAAGCTTCAGTGAAGCTCATTGTCTGCTCTGGTGTTGCCAGTGAGAAGTTATTGATTGCACTGAAGTTTCTCTCCTCTGAAACAGTTTTAAATTTAACATAACAAATGCCTGTTTTCTGTAAAGGGTGTATGTAGGCAGTCACTCTATATTCTGCCCTGCATGCTCTGAATTCCTAAGCCAGAGTCCATCTGTCCCCCTGAGCCCTGACCTGGCTGACTTTGGACACCAGTACCTGGTGCCTGAACACCACAGCTAAGCCCAGGGAGCAGATTTTCTAACCTTGGCACTCAGCTGGGTTACAGATGGTGTGTTTTAACTTTCTTGGCATTTGTTTGTGTCCTCTTTTGCCATTAGTCAATGCTTCGAGGCCGAGGAGGCTGCTACAAGCACACCTTCTATGGGATCGAGAGTCACCGCTGCATGGAGGCCACGCCGAGCCTGGCCTGTGCCAACAAGTGTGTCTTCTGCTGGAGGTAAAGGACTGATGCAGTGGGACTGGGGATGGGGCTCTGCTCCATTCTGCCCTTCTCCTGCTGCTCAAACCTAGGGTCGTGTTTCTTGTATGCCCTTTTTGCCTGGAAGCTGAGGGAGGAAGGGTTTGGAAGGGAGCAGTGTTGTTCCCCTTCCCATCTCTGTTCCTCCCTTTGGGAGAGCTGAGGGGCTCAGGAGCTGAGCTACCTGGGAGGGTTCCACAGCTCAGAGGCTGAAGAGGACACGAGGGGTCCCCAGTGTCACCTCCCCCAGAACTGTCTCCTGTGCAGCCAAGTCTTGGGTGCCAGCAGGATCCGAGAAGCTGGGGACCAGTGGAAGGAGCAGCTGGAGATGGTCACCAGCCACTGCCCTGCCAGTCCCACCACTGCCTGTGCCCAGCACCTGGAAGAGGTTTGGTTCCCTCTGGAAATCCCTGGGCCTTCTCCTGGTGCTCTGGAGAAACACGGGCTGGTGTGGGAAGCCAGCAAGGTGCTAAGCAATGTGTGTATCTTTGTTTTGAAATTGGACCATTTTTCTTATTTAGGGAGCCTTCACCTGCATTAATGCAATTGCATTCTCAGTGAGTGGAAAGTGATGACTTGGAACTGTTGCTTTCCTAAATCAGTAGCTAATAAATGACTTAGTATTTTAGTCAGTAAAGTGACTGGTTTTCTTGGAGGAGTTATTTGTTATGAAATCTCTACAGTGAGCTGTGCCTGGATCTGAAGGGAGATGCTCCAGCACTGCTTACTCACCAGGGTGGAAATTTTGCTCAACTGGGGGGAGTGCAGGATGGGATCAGCAAGAGGGAGACTGAGAGGCTCATCAGAAATAAAAGCAGTGACGTGAAAGTGGGAGGATGTGGAGGTTCTTCCTTGAGCTCTTTTGTCTTCTGCCTTGTTAGATAATTTAAACCCTGGGGGCTGTGCTTCCTTTAGCACTTTTGCCTATCCCAGGGACCTTGCTGCCCATAGCACCCATTCCATCCCCAAGCCTGGATGTCCAACATCCCAGTGTTTCCATGCAAAACCAGCCCAATTCCTCAGAATTCCACTTTCTGTCTTTCATAGTCTCCAGGCTCTAATGATGCAGATATTTCATGAGAATATTTAAATGATGGCACCAGACTGCTCTAATTCTGAGAGCACTTGCAGCTGTCTCCCATGGTAGTGTTAAGGATCAGCATTAGACACTGGTCATCCCGTTAGGTTTACATTTGGGAGTCTGTTCCAGAATATTAATTGGTGCTCTTGATGGGCTCTCCTCGTACCCTGGCTTGAAAGGACACAGCAAATGGCACATTTAATGTGCAAATTTTGCTGCTTTTCTTTGGAGCAATTTAATGGCTGGGAAGAGAAATGTACTGCTCATTCCTTTTGCCAGGGGATCAGGTAGCAAGAGTGCATTGAGTTCTGCAGTGGTGACTGTGCTGTAGGAAGCTTGCCATGCATATTATCCCTCTGTCCCTACACAGGAGGTACATGAACACCAAATAGAAAGCAATAATGGCCCCAGAATGAGACATTTTGTTCCCAGGATTGCACTGCAGACCATTTAACACTGGTCCCCTTCAAAATGACCCAACTCACTATTTCTTGGCATCAGCAGCCTGTGTCTGGAGTGTGGGACTGAATTGGGGGAAGTCAAGCAAGTGTAAATTGAAAAATAGTAATTGGGACAAATCACCATGTGAGATGCCTTCCATGTGCCTCTAACTCATCATCCTGGAGCTATCATTAGTCACCTTTAAGAGGAATCCTGGAAGCAGTAGCCCTAATGATAAAGAATGCTAGAATGCTCATTTTACTAATGGTAACAACTTGAATGCAAAGAAAGAGCTTTTCAAGGGCCTGGGCTGAAAGCTGTTCTTATTTATTTGCCTTTGGTGGGGGTAATGGATTGCAGTTGTTGGTCTTTTCCATATGGCCTGCAGCTGTCTGTCCTCTCTTCACAGACCTCTATTGTGCTGGAAGACCTAAAGCTCAGTTTGAGACTCATCCCAAGGCTCACTTTATGAACACCTGAAGCTTGATGTAACTGAAAGCAGCTCTCCCTGCTTTGGTTGCTTTTTTCAGACCCTGTGCTTGGGCTGCTACAGCCTTTGTGTGTTTGTGGTTTTTTGTTTGGCTTGGTTTGGTTGTTTTTTTTCTTTATTTTAAGCCCATCATGCCTTGCAGATTCTTAATCATGGGAGACTAAATGTGGACTCACAAGCAGCAGTGGCTGGGGAGGATAAGCATGTTACCTTCTGATTAGCAGCTCCCATCTGTGCTGTTGGAGACATATAAAGTGATAGTTCTGATCTCCTGTTGGCAGAATGTTTTAATACAGGTTTTGTGCCTTGCTGCTCTCCTCGTGCAGCTCTGCACATGAAGTTGCAGATAACACCTCTGTCATTTTTTTATTTTTTTCGTTTTTTCCCCTTGATCTCTCCTTTCACAATTTTGACACTTGCAGAGTCTGCCAATGTTTCCAACTGCATAACCACTGCAGATTTCTCAGGATTGCTGAGGAAAAGGGCCAAGGAGCCTGTTTGTTTTCTTTTCCACATTTTGGCAAGAAATGCTGCACTTCAGCTGCCCTCCCTGGGAACTAGATCTCATCAGAGTTACCTGGTTGGGACAGATATTGCCCCCAGACCAGGCCTGCATGAAGCCAGCATCCAAACACACTCAAAGTTTCATTTTTTTGTATAAGACACAGCTTGACTCTGGAGACCTTCCTTCTCCGTGTCCTGGGCAGTGGTGCATCCCTGGGGATGTTCAGTGTGAGGCTTGAGGAGGCTCTGAGCACCCTGACAGAGTTGTGGGTGTCCCTGCTGACTGCAGAGGGGTTGGGCAGGATGAGCTTTCAAGGTCCCTTCCAACCCCTGACATTCTGTGACTCTGTGTGACACCAATCCTGCCAGTGTCCCCTTAGTGCTGTGACCACTGCCTTGTGCTTCCCCACCTCTGTCCTGCAGAGACTTGGCTGGGGACCTGAGGATGCAGGTTTAGAAGGAAGCAGCTTCTTTGAGGGCAGGAAAAGCAGATCCTTCTTTTGTCTGGTTTTCCCCCTGCAAGGCAGCAAAGGTGCTCTTTGATCCCAGTGTGGTGGAGTTTCCAGAGCCAAGAAGGATGGGGGGAGTGGGGGAAAAAGCCAACACCCTAATTACTGCAACATCCCTAAGCCCTAATTCTCCCTACAAAACCAATGTGTCACTCTCCATTATTGCTCTGGGCTGGTCTTGCTGTGTTTGTAATGTCTCTTCAGCTTAATTGTCTAAATGGAAATGTGCAGGTGACCAAATCTTTAAATCAATTAGAGCAAGTGTGGGTCTGAGCTTTCTGACACTGGATTGTGCCACAATCACCAGGCAAATGGGATTTGATTATTTTCTGGCAGAGTGTCTAAAGCCCAATCAATTATTGGGGAGAGAGAGAACAGCTAAATAAGGTTTAAATTAATAAGGTTTATTATTTTCGCATCTAAGGAGGAGGCAAACCAGACAGACTAAAGTATCCTGTAAAAAAAAAAAAATATTCGTATTTCTTCTGCTGTAATTTATGATGTTTGTACCTGTACTTTAAGGTTTCAGCTTGAGCTTGAACCAGAGAAAGCAGCTGATCCTCTGTTCAGACAATCTAAAGAAATGTGTGGCTAACAGCCAGAGATCACAGCAAAGCCTGTAAGATGAGATTAAAAATTAATCTCTTGTAGGAGAGGTACTTAGTAAGGTCATTAAAAATTAAGAAGAAGCTGAAAAGATATATTAAAACAAAAGCTTCCTCTCTGTAACTTTACACTGGAGGCTACATTCTTCAGGGCAATGTGCAATCTTGTGATACTGAAGGAGTTGACACTGCAGGTTTGTAAAACTGGGAAGCTGAGCCTCAAAGCTCAGAGTTTCTGCACCTGCAGCCCCCTGTCCTTGTTCTGCTCAGTTATTGCTGTCTTCTCCCAGTACTTTTATTTGGTTACTTTTGGTTTACAGAATTAATATATTGTGCCCCAAGGTTCAGTGTGTTTCTCAGATGTGATTCTTCACTGCTGTGTTGACCTCTGGGCCTCGCTGCCATTCAGGTGGGGAGGACATCAGAGTTCATGCCCATGTCATGGATGAAGAAAAGGCCTTTAAGTGCTCCTTCGTAATAATCTGAGGCATTTCAAGGAGAAAATGTTGGTGAAATGGGAGCAGACCCTGGTGACTGAGGGAAACAGAGTGGTGCTGGAGGTTTGTGCAGGGTGGAATTCCACCCATCACTCAGTGCTGTGCAGAGGAATGAGCTGCTCAGGGTGCTTAGGTGTGGGTTTGCCAAATCAGGGGCAGAAGTGTGGGGATAAATCATGGTAAATCATGATAAATAAACCATGATAAACAGTATCTGCTGTGTTGAAATTCCCAGCTTACACTGCACATCCTGATCTGCAGGTTTTGAAGTGACCTTTATGTGTTGATAACCAGCACATGGCAGACCTCTGGCAGGAACTCAGCGTTGGCTGCTTTCTGGAAGCTGTGCTCCTTTATAAAAGATTGAGTGTCTCTTAGAGTTGGGATGGAGCTTTTCATAGGAGGCCTTTTCCATCCTTACTATTTCAGAAGTGTGAGAAAAGGATCATAGAATTGTTCTGGTGGCAAAAGCCCTTTCAGATCCTCAGGTCCAACTGTCCCCCCAGCCCTGCCCAGGCCCCCCCAGCCCATGTCCCTCAGCACCACATCTCCAGGCTCTGAAACCCCTCCAGGGATGATGGGGACTCCAGCCCTGCCCTGGGCAGCCTGGGCCAGGCCCTGACAACCCTTTCCAGGCATTGAGAAATTGTTCCCCAGCTCCAACCTCAACCTCCCCTGGCACAGCTTGAGGCCATTCCTCTTGTCCCATCCCTTGTTCCTGGGGAGCAGAGCCCGACCCCCCCTGGCTCCAACCTCCTCTCAGGGGGTTGCAGAGAGCCAGAAGGTCTCCCCTCAGCCTCCTCTGCTCCAGGATCAACACCCCCAGGGCCCTCAGCTGCTCCTGGGCAGACGTGTGCTCCAGACCCTTCCCCAGCTCCATTCCCTTCTCTGGACACACTCCAACCCCTCAATGTCCTTCTGGTTGTGAGGGGCCCAGAGCTGACCCCAGGACTGGGGGTGCAGCCTCAGCAGTGCAAGTACTGGAAATGGATTCTTCTAAAATAATTCTGAAGTATATTCTGAAATGCTGTGGATATTCTGGAAGTTGGGGGGCTGGTGTAGAAGTCTGTTTCCTGCTAAAGTGTGCTGTGCATTTGGATTTTTCTGGTGCAGTGACCATGAAAGGACACTTTTCTATACTTTATCCTTTAAATCACCTTTATATGCTCCTCACAAGCTTTTGGCTTGTTACTAGCAATTCTGATAATGTCAGCCAACTCATCCAATGTGTTCTAGGGTGAGTTTAACCATCCTAGTGAAAACATTTAATTTAAATTAAATATCTCTAACCTGTTGTCTTCTCAGTCCAGTATGGATTCTCCTCATTGCCATCAGGAGGAATGAGAAGAAAAATTACAAACAGGGTTTTTTTGTCATCACAGAGAAACATTAAGCATTTTGATGTGAATTGGCTTTTGCCTTGATCTTCCTCTGACTTCTCAGACATTGCAGGACAGTCTTGTTAGCCTGTCTGTATGGCCTGTCCTGGCTGTGGCTGATTATGACCCCGTGTTATTGTGCTCTTCCTTTTATTTTCCCTGGAGGTTCCCAAGGTTGCAGAAGAATCCTGGGATTTTCACAGACTGGTTTCTTGCTGCTCTTCATATCTTTGTTTTTTATTGCTGCAGTTTGAGCTTCTGCTTTAATAGGGTTTAAAAACCTGCCAGTTCCCCTCAACTCCTTTGCCCTTAAACTCTTTTCCTCTGGGACATCATCTGATGGTTCTCAGGGCTCACTGAAGGCTGATTCTTCAGCTCTTGTTGTTACTCTGCTCTTTCCCTCCTGTCCCTTCCTGGGAGCCATGTGCTATGTCCTGTCATGGTCACTGCACCAGCATTTCTGCACCTGCCTCTTCCCCAGCAGGTACCAACATCAGTCAGCTGCTGGATGATGGTATAAAGGATTCTTTATACCTGTGTTGCATTTTCCAACCATTTTGAGAGGTACAAAGCAAAAGCTGATTTATTAAAACAATGACAAGTGATTGAGAAAGGGGGATACAAAGCCCCTCTGAAGAAATAAAAACCAAAACAGTCATCACAGAGGCTTGATAGGTGACACTGGTAATGCTGGCAAATAATCCTGGTGGAACACAGGTCTGATAGGAGTACAAATTATGCGGGGGGGAGGCAGGTTTGTGAGGCAGGGGGATGCAGGAGCAAGCTGGGAGCTTCCCCTGGTGTTTTGTGCAGTCTCACGTTGCTCTGTCATGATGGGTGCTCTGGCAGTGCTGGCGTGTCTGGGACGTGTCAGCTCAACCCTGTTCCACGCCTGCAGTGTCAATACAATGAAGGGTTTTCTGGTGTATGTGATGTTGGGGTGAGATGTTTTGGTTGTGTTACTTTCAGCAGAAGGAGCACCATGCCCAGCAGGCTGGGCAGAGCTCGGGGGGAGGTGGGGTGGCTGCGGGGGGTCCCGGGGCCTGCAGGCAGTGAGCAGGCTGTGCCAGGGACTCTGAAGCTGCCTCATCAGCTGCAGGACATTGCTTCCCCGTCCCCTTTGGAAGAAAATCTGCTTTTTTTGCCTAATAATCTGCTTTGTAGACATGACCTGGTGTGTTTATTAAACAGTTAGAAAGCGGTAAAGATTCAAGGTCTGTTAGACACTAATAATTAATAACTGTCCAGTGTGCAGCAAGAGCCTATTGATTTTTTTGCCAACTTGCCCTATTAAATACACAAGGTACAGGTTGTGTAGTTAAACATGCAAGAGATTTTTAAATGCCTTTTTATAGTTGGCAGTCAGAAAACGTCCCAAGTTGGCAGAGAGAAAAAAAAAGAAAGGGAAATTGAAAACAAAAGACCAAAGCTACTTTAGCTGAAAGGATCTTTGAATTGGTAAAATAGTTTGAGAGCAGCATTTCAATCTTTGTTCTTGAAGTGGATGATGAAGTGTTTGGGGCAAGGGCTGTTACTGCTGATGCCAGGTCTGGAATTTGTTGGTTTAGCACTGTCAGAGTGTGGAGCTGCAGGTCTTGCTCACTTGGAAGAAGTCCGTGGGAGGCTCCTGCACCAGGCACTTCCCCCAGAAGGTGTTTCCTTCTGCCTTTTATGTTCTATTTAAGTGCTGGGTGCCAGGTCCTACTGCCCATGTAGCTGGAAAGTTGGATGTGGCAGTTAACCTTGGGCATCTCTGTGGCTCACCTCCAGGGATGATGGAGAGCAGTGGAGGAAATGGAGATCAGCTGCTCAGGAAGCAGTTTCAGGGGTATAAATTACTTGATCTTTTTGTCCAGAGCTGTGTTAATCCAACAGTGCTGTTTTGAAAGGCACTGCAAAAAATATGCTATGTTATAAAATACTATTTATATATAAAATATGTAATATGAAATGGGCTATATAAAATATAGTCAACATTACTAACAGTACATTTTATTTATAATACATATATTCATACTCACCAGAATATATTTACATATTATATATTTGTATACAATATAAAAATGTGTGTGCTCATAAATAAATACAATTTATTTCCATATATAATGTAGGTATTATGATATTTTGGTTAGGAAACATAAAATATGATGAATTATTCAATAAGCTGCATTCGAATTGGCAGGGGAAAGTGGAGAAACTTTAATAGTGTGTTTTGGAAAAAAACAAGAAAATGGAAAGAACAAGGAGGTGAAAGCACAGAAATCTGTTGATTTTCCTAGGGTGATACTTAAAGGCTGAAGTATCCCTGTTTGCTGCTGAGGCTCAGTGCAGCAAGGTTGGTGGGAGGTGGCTGTCCCCAGGGGCAGGAGGGTGCCCTGCTACAGACCCTCTGCCCAGGTGGGAGCAGGAGGGTTCCACACCACTGGTGTGTCATATTTCATTTGCTGGTCAGGATGGATTTTTTTCCAGATTAGTTCCAGTGACTCTGCAGTCCTGCTGAAGAAGGGGATGGAGAGAACTTCCAGATGTATCTTGTAGCTGCTTGGGTGGAAACCTGTTACCTGCTTTCCAAAGTCAGTGTTGTTATTGTAACATAAACTGCAAAGCCCATTCTTTCTGAGGAGATCAGAGCCTGCAAGGAGAGGATTATGAAAATGGTGTTCAGAGATGACATCTGAAAGTTGTGTTGGAAGCAGGATGCTGCTGAGAATTTCATGTTGCTTTTAGTATCCTTAAACAAAGCCCACGGGCCATGGGCAGCTGATGGGTCCCTCTATGTATGTTACAAATAATAGCTGAATAACTCTTTTTCCTTCAGACATCATACAAATCCAGTGGGCACAGAGTGGCAGTGGAAGATGGACCAACCTGAAATGATCTTGCAGGAGGCTATTGAGAACCATCAGAATATGATCAAGCAGTTCAAAGGTAACTTCTCTCCCACTTCTTCCCTCTAAATGATGGTTTTGGAAGATAACCAGCAGTAGCATCTTCAAAACATAGATGAAAACGTTCTGATCACCTGTGAAATGCTGGGAAGGAGGCATGAGATTTATAACAACAGAAAGATGGGTGGGAAGAAACTTCTGTGGCACATTTACTGTTACCTGAGATGTTCTGCCTTGCTTTTGATGTTAGAACATGAGTCAGCCATTGGGTGGCTACTGCTGCCTTAGGGAGCAGAGGGAAATTGTCTCTTGTGCAGCTTGGTGCTCATCAAACCCTTTTCCTCTTTGTGCACGGGGGCTTCCACCATGGTTAAAGCTGATCTGGATGATTGGGAATCTTGATTCTCCTGTAAAAGTAATGGCAGATAGAAAGCAAAAGGAATACACATCTAACCTGGTAGGAAGTAGACTACCCAGCTCTAATCCTTTGGGAGTTCTGCTTGCTCTGAAACTTCTAGATGGCATTTTTCTCATTACTGAGTAGCATTCAGGGTATTACTGTTTTCAGGAATTATTTTAGTACATCTGTCTGACTGAAACTGCATTTCCACAGCACCTCTTAAAAGCACTGTGTTTTGCTTCCCATAGGAACTCCTTGTGAGTTTCTTAGTTATTCATGGTGCATCTGTATATAAATATAGTTCTTTTTTCCCAAATGTGATAATCCTGGTTACTCTGCCAAGGTCAGCTTTGTGTGCTGGCAGGGCTGGCCAGCTTGGCAGGACAGGTCTAGGACTCTGTTCTTCCTAGCTGACAGCTACGTGGGCAGCAGGAGTGGAATGAAGCATCCACAAAAATGTGCAAAATGAGCCTTGGTCATGGCTATCATCATGAGAACCCATTTGTTTATGTTGGCTGTGCACGGAGAGAACCCAATGGATTAAAAATGACAGGCAAAAAGAAAAAAAATCTTCTGTCAGCAGAGCTGCTCTCTCTTATTCACTGGAGTTATATATGAAAGGCAGAAAAATAACTCAAGTTCTGGCCTCGGGAGCTTTGTTTTCATCAAGTGGCTGGTTTGAATCATCTTTCATTCTCCCACCAGCAGCTCCAGGGAAGCTTGTGCTCTGGGAGCTCTGGATCTGAACTGGATTTGGAGCAATCAGAAGAACCTGGCCAGAGGCTTCCTGCTGAATCCATGGGATCTGGTTGATTGGATTGCAACTCTAGAGCTTATCCAGGGGAAAGCAGAGAAGGTGGGGAAGTGGGATAGGGAAAAGATGTTAATTTGGTAGGGGAAGTAGTCCTTAGGGAAGAGGGGAGGAGTTGGTGGTGTCAGTGCATCTTCCTTCAGTCTAAGCAGAGCCCCTCTGGGGGTGCTCAAGGCAGGGCAGTCTGTAAGGAAGGGGAGATGTCACTCCCTCTCTCTGCTTGGTGTTTCTCTTCCACTGCAGCCACATGGGCAGTGCAGGGAGGGTGCTGAGTGAAGGCAGGGTGCCTGCAGCAGTGCTGCCTGCCACGGCTGCTGCAGGGTTTCATGGCTACTTGGTCACTCAGCTGGTGGGATGCAGTTGCCAGCACCTTAGGAGTTCAGGTACTGGGTGGTTTGCATGACTGCAGAGCATCTAGGATGTAAAATTTTGTCCAGAAGGCTGTTAACAACTGTAGAAGACATGCAGCTCTAGACAAGAGTATTCATTTTTAATGCTTAAGGCACTGAGAATTTCTGACATTCTGCTCTTTTAGTCAGTCTGCTCTGGATAGCCAGGCACTTAGATGAGTTGAATGTGTCTGAGCATGCTGAAAGGACTGGGATGAATAGCCCAAGGTCAGTTTGGTGGCTGATACCAAGTAGGGTACTCCAGGACTTGATCCAGGAACCTGTGTTATGTTACACAATATCTGCATCAACAGATGATGGGGATGAGACTGAGTAAACCTCAGCAACAACTGCAGGTGGTACTAATTTAGAGGAGGTGGCAGGCACACTCAATGGCAGAGCTTTATTTTGGTGAGAAACTTGATTATTTGGCCAATAGGTGCACGTGGAGTTGAGCAAGAAGTGCTGAAGTGTTTGATGATGTGAAACCCCACACTGGTCCACGAAGGGAGACTCACTTGCCATGGCAGAACAAGGGACTCGGGTTTCTGTTTGAGATGTTCAGGTTAGACATCAAAATAAGATTGTCTGGCCAAGGTGGTGTCCAGAGAGGTGAGGGACCCTCCAACCCTGGAAGTTTTCAAGCATTTTATATAAGACCATTACTGCCCTGGTCCCGTGTTGGCAATTGTACTCTGTGGGCTGGAGACCTTCCAGTGCTCCTGCTAACTGGGAGTTCTGTCACTTTTAGTGTGACTCTGAAAGTTCTAAAACCATTAACAGCCCCACTCCTTTTTTTATGAGGCAGGAGTTGAGGCAATATAATCCTGTTTATTTGCTTACAAAGAAGCTACCTGATGTTTAAAGCCATGCCTAGATTTACCTGCAGTTGCTGGTGAAGTATTGAGGATTTATTTGTGGAGGTAGTGATTGCCCTCCAGCTGTGCAGTGCTTACACAGTGTGATGGAAACTTTGCCCCTGCATGGCAGAAATGTGTAGTATTTGCACTAAGGTGAAAACCAAAAGTTATTTTGCAGACAGATGCTTGAAAGCTGAGTGCAGAAATCTGTTTAAACCCAACATCAGACTCTGGAATAACCCTCTCCATCCCTTACCCCTTGGTGTCTTCCCAGAAAGAGTTCAGGAGAGGGAATTGTTATAGATGTACTTGGCAGCCCCTGAAATTTTTTTTCAAAGTCGAGAGGCCTGTAAGGGCAATTCCCTCCTTTGGAGCTTATTAGAATAAAAATCCTAAATATTCTTTGAAACGTGTGTGTGCATGTTCGGCAGTTACCCCTGACCTGGATCTGGGAAAGGAGAAATACTAAAAAAACCCCAAAAGCTCTGGATCAGAACTGTGCTGCAAAGTGGAAAAAGAAAAGGTTGTGTTACTTTTTCAGGGTGATAGATGGCAACATGCTGCCTGTCTTGGGAACCTGCAAGCAAAAGATTTATTAAGGAGAAGAAAAAGCAGTAAGAAAAAAGCAGTAGCTTGCTGTTATATTTTGTGAATTTTGTGTTGTCCCTTCCCTGAGGTACATGTGAAAATATTGTTAGAGTAGGATCAGTGAAAGCAAAATTGAGTTGAAACATTGCAATAAGCTGAAGGCAGGAGTGTTAAAAGATGTGCAGTGTCCCTGGTGTGCCCTGCCAGGGGCATACTCTGTCCAGGCTGGAAGTGCCTCAGGCAGAAAAAACATGCTTCAGCTAACTTAGCTCTCCACAAATAATAGATCAGATTTTATTAGGATAGGTACTAAAAGAAAAGAAACAAACAACAGACCACCCAAACCCCACAGACTACCCCAAGGCTGGAGGGCTGGGACAGCCCCGGTGCTTGCATGGGGAGCACAGGTTGCAGCTGGGCAGCCCCAGGGCTCCAGAGCTGATCCCAGCAGGATGCTGAACAGCTCTGCCAAGGTGTTTGGACACTGACCCCCAGCATGGAAAAATGAGATTATTTGGGCTACTGGAAAAGAAAAGCTTGGGGAAAATGTGTTAGCTAGAGAGTCCTCGAGGCTCTGGAGCTTCTGGTAATGGTGCTTAGGGAATTCCCAAAGTTATTTGAATTGAATCAGTGATCTTTCTAGTACCAGTGTTACATCTCTGCATTCAGGTACACACCTACAGACATCTCCATGCACCAAAGGAAATGGTGAGCTAATCTGATGCTTTATTAATTCCACATGTTATAGTTAAAGTGAGATCATTTCTGAAGGAGCAGAAGAACTCTTGGGGACCCTCTGTCCTGGAGCCCTCTGTCCTGCAGGAGTCCTTATGCCTGCTTTTAGAGATCTGTCATCTGTGTTATTGACCAATAGTTTGTACTGGTTTTGAAGACCTTAGACAATAATTAATGTCACATAATTCTCTTAGGATAACTGTTGGAGAGACATCTTACTGATGGGGAGCTAAGGTAGGAAGGTGTGAAGTTTGATGGATGCATTTTCTAGGTAGTGATGAGTAAATCTCTGCCCTTGCGAAGGGCACACACAGAATGGAAAGATAAATCAAAAATGGGAGAGTGGGAGCCTGATAATACAACCATGGTTCAACCTGGGGAAAAAAAAACCGAACACCACCAATAGAACAAAACAACAAGCAAAAATGCATGAGCTGAACTAGGAAATCCTAATACTACCTCTGTGTCTTGTTGCAGGTGGACAGAACAGGGTTTTTGTCTCCCAGTCACCCAGGCACTCTTGGTTGCTGGTGTACAGGTGCTTGCAGAGGTACCTGGAGTCAACAGCCAACCCTTCTAGGGCAATGATGCTTTTCTTTCCTAAGTTAAAGTGTACTGGTAGAAGATCTGGAATCAGCTTGTCAAAGGAGATGTGCTGGTGGAAGTCAGCTTGGCTGCATGCTCTGCTGAGACGTGAGCTCGGCAGGAGCTGAAAGCTGCACTGCCTCTTGCCAAGGCTTCTCAGGTTCCTGTGGCTCCAATCTCCTGTCCTGCACCTACTCCATGCTGTACCAAATCTGCCCAGGCTCTGGCTTTGCTGAAGTTCACTGACTGAAGATACAGGAGGAGGATCAGCTCCAGGGGCATAGGCTGAGTGCTGGAGCTGTTTGGCAGCCCAAAGCACACGGGAGTTCCTTTGTTGCCTGGAGTACTCCCTAATCCTGTTCAGTTTATCCTGTCCAGCTTGTGATTTATGTGGGCAAATGATTGCATGCAAAACCTCTACCCTCCTCTGGAGTGTGTTTACTGTATGTCAGATTTTCTGTAAACTGGTTTGAGGACCCTCAAACTTTTTGGTGGCTGTTGGGATGTTTTTCTGTCTGCTTATAAATCTGGCACAGTAATTAACCATAGTCCAGCTGCAAAATGCTGAGACAGAGAAATTAATTCCAAAAATGACTTACAGTAGCTTAAAGAACATGGAAGTTAGTCCTTTAATCTCAGTGTGTAGTTGAGATGCTTCTTTCTTTTTATTTGAAAATAGTGTTTTCATTTAGACCTGTCAAGTTTCTGCAGAATAACTGTTAGTCCTGTCACTTATTCAGGACCATGCCTGCCTTGTTTCAAATGCACTAAGCTTCCCTCTGATCACAAACCAGCTTTTCTATGTGAGGCTGAAGCAATATCCATGAACACCTTTTTATCTTTGCTTTGCAGCATAGCATGTAATTTTCTGTACTGCTTGAGCTCCAGCATCTAGGCAACGAGAGGTGAGATGGGGACCTGGTTTCAAACTCAAGTCCTTGTTTTTTCCTTTTTTTTTTTTTTTTTTTTTTTTTTTTTTTTTTTTTTTTTTTAAATAAAAGACCAACCCCATGTCTAAAACCTCAGATATTATTCTAGTACATCAAGGCATGTCGAGGAAATGTGAAGTGACATATATGGAACAAAAGCCTGTTTGTAGTCAGATGATTTCATATGGGCTCCTGAGCACTGAGCTGGATGTTGATGGGATAGAGAAGTGTTTGCCTCTCCCCTGGGTATGATAAATGTGACTGAGATTGGTTAAACCTCCAGACAGCATTTTCACGTGGACGCTACAGTTGAGCTCCTTGTGTTTTGCTCTTTGTTCTGAAATGTCTCCTGCTGGAATGTTCAGGACAGTGTCATGCGTTGGATTTTCTTTTTGAACTCATCCCCTGTGAATTTGTGTTGCGTGTAGCTGCCAGGATGGATTCAAACCTGGTGGTTGGTTCTCTGCTTGGTCACCTAAGAAGGGAAAGCTTGTCTCAAATGTGACTAGAAAACTGTTTGCAATAGTTAAGGAGGCACACAAAGCCCTAAGCTCCTTGTGTCTGTCCATGTGTTGCTTTGTGGATTCATGCAGAGCTGGCTTGATGGGCACTGGCCTGGGGCCTGTTGTCTCCTCTGGTTTGGGAAGTCTCCAGCTGGTTTTGCTCAGCTTTCTCCATGTGCCAAGGAGTACTTTAGATACAGATGCATGGTTTGGGGTAGGGTTGCAGTTGATTTAATCCTGTTTTCCCCCCTTCTGCAGGTGTGTCAGGAGTGAAAGCAGATCGATTTGAAGCGGCGATGAGACCGAAGCACTGCGCGCTCTCGCTGGTGGGAGAGCCCATCATGTACCCACAGATCAATGGCTTTGTGAGGCTCCTGCACCAGCATGGCATATCCAGTTTCCTGGTTACAAATGCACAGTTCCCAGATGAGATTAGGTAAGATCTGGACAAAACATCTCCCTGCCAAAACATTTGAGTGCTGACTTCTGTTTCCATTCCATTTTATCGTCCATCACCAGCAGCTCTGAGTGAGCACTGACAAGGAAAAGCCCACTCAGCATCTATTAGTTTTTAGCTTCAATCTCCCCTGTGCTTTTTCTCATCTCTTTCTCTTCTCTAGTTTGATTTTCTTTTCTGTATCTCTTAAAGTGTGATTACTTCTGAAAGTGAAGAGAATGTAATATAGTACCTCCTGGAGGTGCAAGGAAAGGAGAGCAGCAAGTGAGCTGCGTTTCGTGCTTGGGGACACAAGTAACTGGTGGGAGTGTTTCTGACAGCTGGGGCAGGAGAGCAAACTCATAAATTGCTTTTCTGGTTTGTGTGCTAACTGACCAGCTGTAATGGCTCAAACCAAAGATCTATACAGCCCAGCATCTCCAGCAGGACCTGGAGTGCAGTGTAACAACAGGTGAAGAGGACACACATCTGCAAAAGTAGTTTTTAACTTCCTTTTCAGAGGAACTTGAGCTTAAAATATTTTGATGACCTCACAAATTCTTTACAAAGGCAAAATGTTTCTGATGGTCTTGAACATCCAGGCTGCTTTTACCAAAACCTGAAGCAATGCAGGAAGGAAAGGAAGTGCGTGGGGTTAGCTTGCCAGGTGGCTGGGGACTTGTCAGAGCCAGTAGCTGACAGAGGGCTGGCAAAGCCCAACCCTGGAGATGGTGACCAAGTCAGCAGGGCTGTATGCAGGGCAGGGCTGATATGGCATTGCAGCTCAGTGCCTTTCTGACAGCACTTTCTGGTAGAGCTTCCTTTTCATTTCCTTCTTGTGGTCCGAATATGGCAGTAAAGGGGGAAGGCATGCAGTTTTTAAGTGAGTAATTATACACTACAAAGGCATTCCAAATGATTGAATAATTGTGTAATCAAGTTACTTTAAGTCATGTATTATGTGCCTGGTAGACAGAAATTGCTCTTTCCTAAAAATAGCATTTTAAAAAGAGAGATGTATTTTGGGGCCCCATCTCTTAGGATCTGCTGAGTGTTTTTAAAAAGAAACAAAAAAGATAGTGATGAAATGCTAGTCTTGCTGTCTTAAAAATTGCAACTGATCTTTGGCTCATCAAAGCAAATGAGTTGCTTAATATGGGAACTGAAGTGTGCAGCAAGCTCACTTTTCCCTTGTCAGCAGAGGGGTGTCAGAGTCTCAAAGTTATTCCTAAAATAAGCAGCACACCCTCTGGCACTCAGTGTGCAGACAGGGAGTGTGGCCTGGGGTGTTCTTTGGATCTAGGACCCCCTGGTTGGGTCTCCAGCCTGGTGCTGCCTGTGCTTTCCTCCCTCCTCTCCTCTTCCTCCTCTTCTATTTGGGCTGTAGCTTTGTCCTTCTCCAGGCATATCCATGTTTCCATCAGTTGAAGGAGGTTTCATAGCACATGAAGTTGTGCTGAGTGGTTACCTGGCTCGTGTTTCATCCTCTGCTTTCTGATTAGTGGCTGTGAACAATACCATTGTGTATGTGTTTGCATTTGTGAACATCAATAATGAGCAGGTGCTTGTTATTGCTTATAAAAATGGGCATTTTCTTATTATATTGGTGTTTCTTATTGTATGATTGACTAGGCAGCATCCTGGCTGGCTGGGGAAACCACCTCATGGCTGGTGGCCCGGAGTCAGTTTATTGCTCTGGTTTTGTGCTGTGCTGCACATCATAATTTCTGCCCAAGTGGTAAGAACTGTGAACTTGATCTTCTGGATCAGAACTCTTCTGTCTAAGCCAGTTTAAAAATTACAACCAGAAAATTGAGGAACATTTTAAAAATCCATCCTACCACCATGCAGCTAAATTTCCTCTTAATTATGAAATGTAGCTGTGCTCTGGGAGCATCAGTTCTGCTTTTCCCTGGTGCTGTCTGGCCCTATCACTGCCCCGTCTCCTTGTTCCCTTTAGCAGACCATGCACGAGGTCATCCTGGCTCTAGTCCTGGCCATGGCAGGGCCCTGTGGATCACTCTGTTTTGGAGCAGTGTGGGGCAGAAATCCCTCATTGGTTTGTCCTCTAATTCTTTACTTGTCTCTGGTATGACTCTGCTGAGTCTGCCCGTCCCAACCACAGATCCTCAGAGAAGAGATGATTTTTCTCAGCTAATGTTTTGAAAAACAATCACTTCATTTTCACTGGGCCCCCTTTTAATTAGACAAATGCAGCATTAAGTGAAGAAAAGAGTGTTTTGGCTAGGTTCCTTGAAACTGAATACTTCAATCCACTTACACTCAGAACATTTGGTCATTCTTGGATATTGTGGCTTTGGGCTGCCAGTCCAGATAAACTTGTTTACAAAATAGCTTTATTTAACCTAAAATATTAAATTTGTTCTGGGCTTTTTCATTCTTCTGCCTAAATGCATAGAGAGACTAAGTTTAGATAAACTGTTTGTGTTCATGTAAAGTAAATAGATTTTTCTGGACACTAAGAGGTCTGCTCTGTCTCATTCTGGATAGTTTTTGGCACTTCATCACCTTTGGGGGTTTGGTGTATTTTTAGGTGGCACTGTTTGGCAGCTGAACAATAGTTCCTAATTTCTTCTCATCTTCTAAAGAAGCAAATCAAGCTGGGACTATAGGCTGCTCATTAACAGCCTTCACAAAAGGTGCCTGCAAAATGGTGCCCTTAAAGCTGTTACAGGGTGCAGCTGGGAGGTGGTAACTTCATCTCCCAGACACCAGGGTGCCAGATGCCACCAGGGATGGGAACCTGTGTTACACTCCCTGGCTTTTCCAGATTTTTTCCAGTGATGAGGGAGCTTGTTTTAGGTGGTTCCTCTTCATGCCCTTCATTAGTCCTTTGCTTACAGGTTGCTGCTTCACCTTTTATACCCTTGAGATTTTCTGGAAGGATTAGACTCAGCCCAGGCTCTTCACACAGCAGAGGAGGGTTAATCCTTTTAGAAGTTACTGGGGTTGGGTTTGCAGGTGTTGTGTTTGCTGGCCTTATGTGGCCAGAAAGACTTTACTGCAGGATTTGTATGAAATAAGAGACTTGAAAGAGGATGGAGAACACGCTTGAGGGGTTGTGCTTGGGTTTATTTTTCTAAACAGCTTTGATTTCCGTTCTGAAAATTATTTGAGTGATAGCAGCTGCAGGTCAGGTAAGTTCAATGAGTCCAGCAGTAGAAGCTGGCTGGATTACTGCTCTATTTCTGTTAAATGAAGTAATTTTTCCATTGGACAGGGCAAACAGAGCCTGAGGAAGGGGCTGAGCTCTGTGGGTTTTAACCATGGGGGCTGGAGTGAGAGGCAGAGCTTTTCAGTGCCTCATGTGAAGCCCTGGCAGCTGCTTTGGGGAGCCTTTCTGAGTGTGTTACAGCTCCACTGGAGTGAAAAATGTTCCAGTTCAGTGAGGAAAAGATAATTAAAATGTCAGCCAATACCTATGTATGTGATGTTCTTTGCTTTCAGGATGTATTATTTGTTGAAAGTAGGTTGCAGTGTCTTGCTATTAATATGATGGTCACTTGGCAGAGCTGAACCACTGGGCTTGATAGTTTTCCCTGTAAATACTTGATAGTTTTCCCTGTAAATACTTGATAGTTTTCCCTGTAAATACTGTGTAGTTACTGTTGCTACTGGACCAGCAGAGCAGCTTGTTCACAGATACTGTATTTTATGGGTGCTTTGGTAGGAAAACAAAAATTCAGTCAGCAGTGGTGTCTGAAAACAGCTATTCCCTTCTTTTTATTTCCAAGGAACCTTGAGCCAGTAACACAGCTGTATGTCAGTGTGGATGCCAGCACCAAAGACAGCCTGAAGAGAATCGACCGACCCCTCTTCAAGGATTTCTGGCAGAGGTTTCTGGACAGTTTAAAGGCCTTGTCTGAAAAGGTACCCACTCAGCAATAGTTTTCATTTTTTTTCCCCCCTTTTCTTCTGTATCTCGCCTACTCAGGGGAAAGTAGCAGACAGTGGGGCTTAAGAAGAGTGGAAGAGCATTTTGGATTGTTGGGAGCCTGTTTACTTGTTTTGTACATTAGGGTATATAAAGTCCAGCAGTTAATTAGTTTTCCATTTATGGAGAAGTTTAGTGACATAAGGGGAATGTGTGTGTGTGTCACCTGGGACAGTAAACTTTGCTGTCAATGTAAGACACTATGAGAGATGAAGAGATTATAAAATAATACAAGATTTCCTAATGAGGAACAGAACAGGATGTTGAAGGAAAACTGGGAATTCAGGGAAGCCTGGGAAGAGCCATACCTCTCCATCTGGCTCTTAGCACTGTTCTGACAGGTTCCCTTGAAACTGCAGGACATGAAGGACATTAAAATGTGTGTGCTGGAGATTGCTGACTTTAGCTGCCCTCCTGCTACATAGAAATCTGCTTCCTTCTGGAAGATTCAGCCAAAACAGTAGATCTGAGGAAAACAGCAGGGCAGTGACACAGGCAGTGGTTTGTAGGACTTTGTCTGTCTGAGGCAGCTCAATAGTGACCTTGAAAGGCCCCTGGGATCATGTCTGCTGCTCTCAGCTTGGAACTCAGTCTACCATGTAACAGTTTCTGTAGTAATTAATGAAGCACTTGTGGTCCTGGCATCACATGAATTAATAGGCAGAACTCTTTGTGAGTGTGGCTTCCCTCTTTTGCTCTGATGAGAGCAAGTGCTTCTGTTTACTGATTTGGCAGGAGGTGACATGTTACCTGCTGAGATGAACAGACAAGAGAGGCTGTTGCATTTGAATAATGAGTTTTCCTCTCTTCTGAGATGACAATGTTGGACCATTTTCTGCCAAATGCACTTATATTAGTAGATTTGGGAGACTCTGTGTAATTGAGTGATGTTTTCTCTTGCAAAGGCAGATCCAGCTCTTTGCATGGGAGTGTCCTGGCTGATACTGTTAAGCACAATTCATCCTGAGCTCTGAGCCTGCTGAAATCAGGTGCTAACTTAGTAACTTCTCTGTGCGAGTAGAGGAGGCTGTGGAAAGAGGGAAGTTAAAATACTGAAGGCAAAAATTCTGAAAGAGCCTTTTTGGGAGCTTGCTTTTGCCCATCATTTCTTGTTTTCTACCTCTGTTGACCCTGCATGGATATGGATCATTCGTTGTTGTGTGTTGTCAGAAATTTCCTTGCAAAGAATCGAAGGTGAAAGTATTGGCAAGTCTGTCCATACAGCTAAAAATACCCTGGTCAAGGTGAAGAGGAGAGGAAAAAAAACCTCAACTAGCAGGTGCATTTTCTCCTCAAAGCAACTGCACTTTGAAGGGTCCTTGAAACTCTGATATCACAAGAGTCAATTAAAAGTTGCAGCAGTTGGTAATAATCCTCTGTTCTGCCAGCCCCTCTCAGCTGCAGATTGCATCATTGCACATGGGGGACAGCAAGAAGTCTTGGGGAAGCTGCTGCTTGATCTGTTTTTTTCTCTTAATGTAATACATGGTTCTGGTACACGAAAATTCTCTTGAAATGCTTCTGGGCAGTAGCACCTTTCTATTTTCCTGCTTGGTGTCCTGTGTGGTGTTAAGCACCCTTCTGTAGGACTCTGATGAATGAATGAAAGGTGGTGAAAGCAAATGGATCTGCTGCTGCTCAAGAAATAAAGCTCCTGTTCCAGTCTAGCTGGGGAAGTGCTGATGTGTTGTGTTGGGAAGGTGATGCTAAAATATCTAGAAACAAAATACAAGTCCCATATTTTCACACTGCCTGACAAACCATCCTGGCTTATTCATTTCTCCTGTGACTGAAACAAGCTGGCATTACTGCAGCTGATATGAGTCACTGCTAATAAGAATCATGGATAGCTTTGATTTCTGCATGTTTTAAAAAATAAACACCAGTGGGAGAAGGGAGTTTTTCAAAACATAATCTGTACTTGGCTGTGGTGTGGTTTGGCAAGTGCTGCCCATCACCTCACCACTGTGCCAGCCTGGCTGCCCCTGGGCTTGCTGCTGCAGGGATGGATGCTCAGAGACAGCTCCTGCTGGAATGTGGTGAGAATCCAAACAGACCAGTGGGAGGAAAGGAGAGAACACAGTCCAAGGTGAGAAGGGAGTGAGGGTGGCCTTCTTGCCAGTTTTCTTTCCTGCCACCAAAAAGCAGGCTGATTCTTGTTCAAAATGGAAAAGGGTGGGCCCAGGCAAAGAGGTGGGTTTCAGATCTGTTGTCTTTGTGAGTCAATCCTCTTGTCAATCCATTTTGATAATGGATTTAATGATTTTGATGGATGGAAAACTCCACAAAATTCTGAAGCCTTTAAGAAATGAGTGCATTCAATAATGATTTTTCCCAGTATGGTTTGACAACATCATGCGGCACGTTGGTGCTTCGTTGCTACAGCATTTTCAAGGAAAGTTCAAGAATAAAAATTAAAATGTTGTGCTACTTCTTTCTGAAGCAAACAGCAAGAAACTCTCTTTGTCCAGTGCTGTTTGGAGCAAGGTTTACCATTTCTGGAGTGATTCTCATTGAGATGATCTTGGTGCTTGAATTTTCTATGCTGAGAAACAGTTTCTGAGGGGAGTTCATGTTGAGCAGCAGGTGGACTCTCACATGGCTCTCTTTGTTCCTGGTCATGTGTCTTTTACCCTCCAAATAAAATTGAGAAGAAAATAAACCAGACTGTAATGTGCAGTTAGAATGGTCCCTTTCCAAATATGTTTGAGAAGTTGGTTGTAGTCTGGTTCCTAACCTTGAGTTCATCAGAACAACTGAGAGGTGACTTGGCTTGCAGGAAGCACTGAAGTTGTCACCAAGTGTTCTCCCAAGTGACAGGGATGTTGACTGGGACAAATGGGAATCTCCTACTGGGATGCTGATACATGAAGTGGGGATGCAGTGACCCAGGGTGGCAAAAGGCCTGACAGATTTCTACCCAATCACTTTGGCAGTAACTGGACAAAAGGTGGCGAGGGACTTTCCAGCAGAACAAACCCTGTTTGTTATCCAACATGACACTGCAACATTTCAGAGCATGCTCCTTTTTTTCCAGCTGTTTGAGAGTCAGACAACTGTTGAAGCAAGTAGATGCTGCTCTGTGGGTGTCCCTGGGCTAGATAAGCACTGGGAAGAAGGTCCCTGGTGTTACTGATGTGCTCTGGGAGCACTGGTACAACCTTGTCATGGTGTCACCTCTTCTGTCTGTATCTTCCTGACTTCACCATGATAGATCCTGTCCAGTCTGCTCACTCCACTCTGCCCCTTGCAGGACTTGCTGTGCTGCCAGACACCAAGCAGGCACTGCTGAGCTGCTTTAACTTTCAGAGGACAGGTGCCAGTGTTCTCTTAAACAGATTGGAGCCACACACAAAGCAAATGAGCAAAAAACCCTTTAGGTTAATAGATATTGTGGCACTGCAGGAACTGATGATGAAGTGGAACATTATCCTTCCTGTCCTTCCAGGAGGGTCACAAAAAAGGGAAAGAAACAGCTCACTGCCACTTTCTGGAGTTCATGTCTTTAGACATCACACTCAACTCTTCCTTTTGATTGCAGGTAAAGCCTTGCCCTTGATTTTATTTTTTTTCCCCTATTCTAAGGGAATTAAGATTCTGTAAAGAAACAGGGTCATGGGGCTATGGGCAAGGTACAGCAAATGTCTTGGTTCTGGTTTTTTTTTCCTTCCTGCTGTTACAAAAGGAGCATAAAGGAAATTTCTTAGCTCTGCTTGTCCCAGGATATCATGTATTTGGCAGTGTGTGGATTTGGTGCCTGTGGCTATGTATTCCTTGCTGGAAGGTGGTATATAAGATGGTTTCTCCAGTTAAATACAGAAGCATCTCCTATTATGTCTTCAGTTCTGCATTTGCACACTCCTTGCAGGTAGCTTATTTTATATTTCTGGATGATAAAGATGCCAGCTTGCACATTTCAACATTTTCAGACTTGCATCTGCTGCTGTTTACTTTAGTTTTTTTTTTCCCAATGTGATCCTTTCTTCTCTGTATGATTACAAACATAGTGTAAATACATCGTTACATCTTGAGCACCTTTTAGTGCTAATTATTTAATGCATGACAGTAACAATTGCTTTTATGAAAAGAACACATTTGATTTGCATGGAGTGAATGTGGCTACTGGAGGAGGGGAACTGGTTTTGTAGTCTAGTCTGATGCTTCTGAGCCAAATGACTTTTAAAGGAGAATTTGAATGTAAAATTTGCAACAGATGTTAGAATCAGTAATCAATTTTGCCGCTATAAATTTGAAATGCAATATGATGAGTGTTACAAAGGTACAGTGTTAATATTAAATTAGTGTCTCTGAGAGACACTCGCCTCCAGCGAGCAGCGATCCAACTGAGGCTTCAGCACGGGATTCTTGGCTGCAGAGGGAGTGAAATCTTATTTCTTCTGTCTGTTCCAGGACCTCTTAGTTTGCTTGCAGGCAGGAAAAGGAGAAAAATGTTCATAAAGACACCTGACAATTGAAAGGATCTATTCTTCCAAGCTGGGGGTTGTTCCTGGGGTCTCCTGGGGCAGGCTGGTGAGGCTGGGGGGAGGCAGCCTCTGGCTGCTCAGTGGAGATAAAAGTGAGAATAAAATCCCCCTTGTCTCAGTCCTTGTTCACTGCTTTGTCTGTTAACCCACATCAGTTCCCTCCTCCCTGTTACTGCACGGTGCTTTGGGGTAGCCAGGCCCATGGGCTAATGATTTGCTGCTGCTTCTTGCCAGGGGAGCAGGCAGAGCTGCAGAGAGGCTGCTCAGTGTCCCTCCTCTCTACTTGCTGGAGGCCACTCCACCCCTTCCTGGGGCATTTAGGAATGGGTCTGACCTGTCAAGTGTAAATGGGAGAAGCAGAGGGCCCTCCTCCTCCTCTTACAAGTTCTCTTTTGCTCCCTAACTATAATGTATTCTTTAGCTTGCCTGGCTTTCCTGCTACTTAACATTTAAGAGGTATTTGCTATTCTTACCCTTTATTAAACATGATTTGTCCTTTGCCTTGAGCTCTTCCTTAGAGACTGCATGAGAGATGCCAGATTAGGCTTTTAGAGAACTTGGTTCAAAGCAGCCCCTGTTCCCCCTTGCAGCCCCTGTTCCCCCTTGCAGCCCCTGTTCCCCCTTGCAGCCCCTGTTCCCCCTTGCAGCCCCTGTTCCCCCTTCCAGCCCCTCTGTTATTTATTAACCCAGTCTCTAGCAAAGGGTTGCTCTGGGGCTTGGCTTTGGGAGCCAGAACTCCCAGCTACCCTGTCAGACTTTGTGGTCTTGGGGATGTGTTCTCACTTTTTCTTTCCTTAGTTGTGAAACAGGGGAGTAGTCTTCATGTGAAAGCACCCTGAGAAGACAGAGCATGTGTGTGTTTTTATGTGAGCTCTTAAAATGGAAAGAGAGAGCCTAAAATTTTGCTTGTGGCAACCAGGCAAAGGAATCTTGTATCTGCACTTAGAAACATGGTTTTACTTAAGCCTATAAAGTTGAAGTAACTGGGCCAAATGCCACAGACTGGGGTTGTGCAGAGCATTGCATAATATTCCATTCTTCTAACTGCATTAGCTGTTGGATTGCTTTACTCACTGACCAGTTATCGATGGCTCTAGCTTGATGGATCTGGTAAGAAGCATTTATTGGGTTAATTGAATCTATTAATTTGACATTTCAGGAAAGATGAGCTGACAAAGCTGCAAGAATGATCCATTTTCTCTTTTTTGGATGGTGAGTGTAGCTGAGGCAAAGCCACTGCAAGCAAGTAAACTGATTTTTATGGGAGTGTGATAACATGTGTGCTGGTTCTCCTCCCAAGTAGAGGGAACATACTCATAGGCTCATGCAAATGGAATCAGGAAGACTTACTGGTTTTATTTTAGGGGTGAGACATCCTCTCATAAGGGATTAGCAGTGGTGGACTGAGTAGTGCAGGTATGCTTGGGTGACCCCAGGTCCAGGCTGGCAGAAGTAGTTGGAGAGACACGTGGACTTGGTGCCCTCAGACCTACTGAGTGCTGCGTCTTGTCTGTTGGGGGTGGGTTTTGGGAAGGCTTTCCTCTGCTTCAGGATGGTTTGACCTAATTTAGTTGTTTTGGGTGAGAAGTATGTGGTCTCTTCCTCTGCTCCTCCTCTGGGGGGAAGGTCCTGCAGCAGGTGGGTGGCAGTAGAGCTGAGGGCACAGCTGTGATTTCAGTGCTCTGTTTGTCAGTAATCTGCTTCCTCAGCTCCCATTTCATCTGCTTGGAGTTACCTGTGTGCCAGCAAGAGCCAAATCTGACCCTAAACTTCCCTTGTCAGGTTGCCTTTTAGCAACAAACCATCTGTTTGTTCTTGTTGCCTGTGGATGTTTGTGCCTTTGTCCTCTTCCTTTGTGCCACTCTCCACCCTGAAAAATCCAAAGGGAGCTGGTGGTGTGCTGAGTACTTGTAACTTTGGGCACTGCTGGTGGGTGTAAATGATGGATGTGATCCACGGGGTGGTCTGTGACCTCCCAGTCCATGTGGCTGATCCATTGTTTCCATAGGTGCTGAAGGAACCCATCTGGAGCCTTTTTTGACTTGCAAGTTAAGTGTTTGAGTGCCAAGTCCTGCGTTTTCTCTCTGGATGAAAGTGCTGTTAGATTTGCCAATGTAAAAAATACAGGAACTATGAAATGGGGATTTAGATTCTGCTCTGAAGTGCTAAGTTGCAGGAACATCTTTCATAAAAATTTGTGGAGTTTATGTCATACGTACTTGAATACAGAGAGTTGGGAACTAGTAACAGTGACAAAAACAAACTGGAAAATGGAAAATTTTTAAAATTGTTTTTATTTATTTAATGATTTTTTAAAAACACAATTGAGACCTATGTGATGGATGGACTCAGATTCTCTCAAGTTTTTTCAGCCATTTCTAAGTGCAGTAGTTGGGTGCAATCACTGTGCTGACTGTTTTGGGGATCTCCAGAAAGCTCTTGGCTGCTCATTAATCTATTTGGTGGAGAAACTGATATTAGGTACAATGTAAATGATCTCCTCTAACTACTTAGTTAGCCCTGGGTGATGATCCACAGTGCTAATGCAGCTGTTTACAGATGTGTGCAGATGCATCTGCTTCCTTGCATTTATTTCATGCTGGCTTCATGATGAAATTTGCTTGACAATCTTGGAGCCTTATCACCCTGTAGGTCTCTTCTGAAGAGTCCACTTTTCTGTGGAAGTAGGAGGATCTGAAGGCTTTTTGTGGAGTCTAGGTATCTAGAAGAATACTTCAGTGCAAGATTTGGGAGTTTCAGGTGATGTGGAAGTGGTGTGTGCCCTGTGAGCTGCCAGCAGGGTGCTGACCTGGCTGTGGCACTGGGGTAACTGGGGGGAACTTGCTGAGTTCAGGTCTTGCTGCCTGCTGTGAAGTGGTGATGCTCCACAAACCTTCTCAGAGTAGATCTGTAGAGAGTGATCCTGTAAACTGGTGGGAACTGGAGGGAGTCCAGTTCCTCTGGTTAAAGCTCCGAGGGCAACTGCTAGAAGAAAAGATCCAGGTACAAAGCTTGCAGGGGCTGCTGAACCCTCCTGGTGTGCCTGGGAGAAGCATTTGGAGGAGGGCGAACAGCAGCCCCTGGAAAATGTCTGTTCTGCAGCAGATTGATCTCCAGACCCCAAGTTCAGGGTTCAGGGGCTGCTCAGGGGCTGTTTGCACAGATCTGCCCATGGGCAGCATCCTTCCCACACGTGCTTGGATGAGGAGTGTCCCCTCCTGGCACATCTTGCTCTGCCCAGCACCACACAGGAATGCTCCCAGTCCCCAACTGGGACTGTTTAATAGGATGGGCAGTCAAAACGTTTAAAGCCTTATTTACCTTTCCATAATGTTTGTTGTTTTAGAGCTTGACTCTTGAGTCAGGGCTTTACAAGAGCAGTGGTTTTGCAGGGATTGTTTAATCAATAGGAAATTTATTTCAGACCCCTTGTTGATGTTGTTCTTTGTTAAATGAAGTGGGTAGGGTTTTCAGCAAATTGTGATGGGGCTTCCAGTTCTATTTTTAGGTGATATGGACAAAACCCAGAAGAAAAAATATTAAAAATCCTTTGCTCTGCAGACTGAGTGTGCTTTCTGACAAGGTAATTATGGTTTTATGAGCAGATTGATCTCTGCTTTCATGGTTTGAGTCTTGAAGTAGCACTGCTGGTTTTTTGTTCCTTGAGATAACAAGTGTCAGTTGATTCTCTTAACTACAGGAACCCCTTCCCAGGCTCCACCAGAGCCAGTGCCTGGTGTGCCATGTGCTTCCCACCTCCCTCCCCTCTGCAGCCCTGGCTCTTGCCCTCTAGACCTGTGGAAGTGCTGGCATGGGTTACCATGGGCATCTTTTTACCTTAAAGATGTAATGTCTCTCCTCATTTCATTATCCTGCAGTTGCTCACTGAAACCATTATTATTTCCAGGTTATTTAAACTGCAGTTTATTCTTTCTCCCTGTATCTCCCATTGCTGAACAGAAAGCACTGACTTTGAGGAATATTCTTCTGGAGATTCTAAAATTTCAGCGGGATGTTGTTTTCCTGGCTGAGATTTCCAGCTCCAGAGGTCTGTAAGGAAGCATCCAAGTCTCTGACTGGATGTATAAATAACTATTGGGATGGCTTAAAAATACTGAACACCTGGCAGCTATGTGAGGGAGATTGGGCTCCTCTGTTGGATCCAAAGAGGCTTTGGTGAATGTTCAGTTCATTCTTTAGCCAGAAGCATTTGTCTAAGGTTGGACTCAGTTCTTGAGCTGCTTTTACCCCTCACTTTCTTTTTTTTTGCACAGATGAATGCCATTCAAGTTTTTCTTTGTCCCCTAATCTGTGTTGTAGGGCCCCCCCAAGGAAGCTGGGACTTGTTATAAGGGCATGTAGTGATAGGATGAGGGTGATGGGCTTAAACTGGACGAGGGGAGATTGAGATGAGATCAGAGGAAGAAATTGTTTGGTGTGAGGGTGCTGAGCCCCTGTCCCAGGCTGCCCCCAGAAGCTGTGGCTGCCCCATCCCTGGCAGTGTTGAAGGTTGGATGGGGCTTGGAGCACCCTGGGCTGTGGGAGGGGTCCCTGCCCATGGCAGGGGGGGCACTGGAGGAGCTTTGAGGTCCCTTCCAACCCAAACCATTCCATGATTCTGATTTTTGCACACTATTGTTTGATGAGGCTCCTCTCCTCATTCCCCCCTCCCCTGTCTCTTTGGGGCTCCCCTCATCTGCAGTTTGTTCTTAATGTTGTCCTTCCCATGACTTCTTGCAGGGCCAGGAGTGCAGCTGTGCACCGTGAAGTGGGATATTTGCAGTGGGGCCTCTCCAGAGCCACCTCACCAGGCCAGGCAGCCAAGCCTGAGACATGGGGGCATGGAGCTTGAGGGACGTGGAGCTGGGACATGTGGAAGGGAAGGAGCCTGTGGGAAGTTCCAGGGGTTGGTTCAGCTCTCCTCCCTCACAGGGCTGGTTCTGGGAGCTGCTTCCCTTCCCCAGGTGCACGTGTCCCCCTCACTCTGTGACCTTGGACACTCAGTGCTGGCCCAGATGGAAGTGGAGCTGCCTGCTCCCAGCAGTCGAGATCATTTCCATGGTCAGATCAAATCCAGGCAGGCATCCTCCTGCATTTTGCCCTGCTTGGTGAAGGGGCTGCTTTCGGATGGGATGGAGCCACGGGACCCAGGGGGTTGGCTGCTGTCTGGGCTTCTGTGCTCATCCTGCCTTGTCCTGAGCAGCAGCAGCTGGGGCTGGACAGACTCCTTGTCACTTGGTACCTGTGTGGCAGGTCCCTGCTGCTGTGGCAGCTGCTGCTCTGACCCAGGAGACCTCTGCTGTGCTTCACTGGAGACACCACACTGAAAAGGTCCTGATCTTACCTGTGTTTGAGAGGCTTCTCCAGAACATCCCTTGTCAAGCTTTTTGCTCGAAGTCCTTTCAAAGTCAGTGGGGTCTGGGCACAGCCTTGGGGTGCTGCTGAGGGTGTTTCTCTTGGTGAAAGGGTCTCTCAGGAGTTCACTTCCTTCTCAGGTTTGAGCCCCTCTTTGCTTTTTAGCAAGTCTGTGGTGCAGGGTTGGGTGGGAGCACTCCCCAGGCTCGTGCTGATGGTTTTTTCTGTCTGGCTGGTGTTAAACACACTCTGGTTCCCCAGGAAATGAAATATTGCCAGGCTGTGTGGTCTGGTTAACAGCAAGCTTGAAGTGGGGTTTTTTGCTGATGATTTGATATATGTTTGAACACTGCTATTCTATTTTAAGTTACATTGCCTTGTTGGGTTTTTTTTTCCCCTCGGTATAAATAATTCCTTGACACTACCCTAGAAATACTGAAAAGAAAGAAACAATAACTGGACGGCTGATTTATGAGAGGAAGTGTCTTAAAAAAAAAAAAGAGTCCAAAGCAAATGGATAAGGAGCTGTCATGGTTCTGGATTTACTTATTTTTTTTTTTTTTTTTTTTTTTTTTTAGATGTTTATCTAAATAAACTGATTAATTCCTACTGAAGCATGAAGTAATAAAGTAGATTACAAGCAATAGGTGGTGAATAAAGGATGAATGATTATGGAGGGGAATGGGACTTAAGATGGCAGCTTAGGAAGGGAAGATAAGGAAATTTGATTTATTTTCTCCTTTTTTTCCCAGTCTGGATCACTTATTCTTGTGCTTTGTACATCAGAGCTGCTCACAGGCTGAGGGGCTCTTCTCATTTAAAATTCTGGCTTAGGAATTAGTGTTGGTCTGCTTGTCTCACTCCAGGATTTTCTTTGAATTTTGAGACAATTTCAAAGCTGGTCAATATAAACTGACTTGGTATGACACAAGAACAGTTCTAATGATTGATTTCTGTCTTTAAAAAAATAGCAGTACACTCATATATTAAAACTGGAAGAATTACAGTCTGCTTTGCTCTTTGGCCTTTGTCTGAGGGGTCTGACTTTGGACCCAGGTGTCCAGATGAGATGGAGGAGCAGTCCATCATCTGGATGTGAGCACCTTGTAACTGGTGTAGTTACCTGGTTCTCTCACAAAGAGCAGGAGTGGCTTTTGCATGAAAAGATAGTACCAGGTCTGTGGGGGTCTTATTTTTAATTTTTTTTTAAACACCTTACCTCTTAAGTTTCTTTGGCGTTAGAACTTGAATATGAGCTGAAGCCACTGCAGAGTCTTTGCTTGCTGTTTTTAAAAGAAATTGGTGGTGATGAGACTGGTTTTCTCCTCTCTCCTTGGGATGACATGGGGACAACTGTTGTGCTTGAAGGTCCTGGGTGAAGACCAAGGGCTTGGGTGCTCATCTGTATGCAGGCAGGTGCTGAGATTGAGCATTCTCACTTTTTTAGCAGTGAAATCAAAGTTCTGAGCTTTGCTCTGGTTTTACAGCAGAGTTGCTGATGTGTTAATTATCCTATGGTAATATGCCCTTTTTTTAGCAAAGAAGACAAAGCCTCAACTTGCTTTAAACAGGTGTATTAATAGCAAATGCTTGAACAATGTGTGTTTTTAGTAGATACCTAGGCAGCATAGCCTATTCAGGTTTTTTCCTTGAATGACTCTATTAGCCTGGAGAAAGGAAGCTGAAAACTTTTGTGCTCTGTGCTGAGTTAATCTTCAAAGGAAAAAAAAACCAAAACAAACCCTCCTCTGCTCTGCTGTCCAGTCAGATGCTTTCAGGTACTTGCAATGTGACTTTTAGGAGAATGTCATCTCCCCAGTGCCTGTGTTCAGGGCTTGCACAGTGACAGATGAGCCCGAATGGAGTGATGAGCCCTTTATTTGAGGGGAAGGTCCTGGTTGCCAAAAGAACAGATTAATCTGTTGTCCTTTCAAGGGCACAGACCTTCCCTGATGATGTTCTCCTGGATCATGATGGGTGCCACAGCTCATCTGGGAGCCTGGGGGCTCAGCAGAGCTGGGTTTGGGAGAGGCAGCAGCAATCTCCAGTCCTCTTCCAGAGACTCTCCAGGCTGAACTGAAAGGGTTTGGAAAGCTGTGAAATTTGGGGGTGTGTTGGCATTTGAAATTGCCTTTTGCTGTGTTTTGGATCTTTTATCCTTGGTGGGGTTTTGTGCATAGAGATGGGTCTTAATGAATATGGTGAACAGCTACTTGGCTGCAGGGATTTTTTTTTTTTTTCCTTTTCTGATCACATCCCCGTGACAAGTAATTTCCAAGTGTGAAATTTGCTTTGATATCTTTATTCAGGACTTGCTCACTTAGTGAGGTGTTGCATAACCTGAACAAGGGAACCAAAGTGGGTCTTTGCAGGGGATGTCTTCTCCCTCGGCCAGGGCTGGCTCTCTGAACAGGCAGCTTGCCCACTGCTGGAGGTGAGAGCCCCAGGGCTGTGCCAGGCTGTGGGGCTGTGCCTGCATTTCAGTTTTTGGTCTGTTTTGTGCTGTGATCAGAGCAGGTCCTTGCCAGCTGGGAGGCTCTGAAAATGTGCCATGAAGTCAGTTTGCAGGGCGAGCCTTTCGTCGGAGGGAAGTAAAAATAGGAAATAAAAAGCTGGCTTTTGAAGTGGCTTCCTGCTCCTCATCTAATAACCTGCAAAGGGTCTGTGAAGTTGTGTGAAAGTAAGAATAATTTCTGTTTAGAATCTGCACCATAATTTCTTCTCCCCCAGGAGAGCTTTTTCTGTTTAAGCAAAGCAGTGTTGCTACTGAGAATATCTGGTTTGTTACTTGAGTTTAATTAGTGCCTGTGTTTGAATCTGATGCATTTAGTCTGTGAGTGAAATGTAATTTTCTAGCAATAAAATTATTTTAGCTCTGACTAAGGAAGGTATACAAGTGTTCGGGATATGTGGCTTTCAGCTCATGGGTAAAAATCTATTTTTTTGTTGTGTTTATTTCCAAACAATAGGACACTGTTACTCTGCCTTATAAAAAGAACAAGGTCATATGACTCAGTCCAAGGTAAGGGGATTGCAGGACCTCAAGAATAGTTTGGAGGGGGTTTTTCTGCTCTTTGCCCTTCCTCCCATATTTCTGCAGTCCCATGAGGTCCAGTCCTGCTCCAGACACCTCCCTGCCCCAACTGGGGAAGGAAGATTCTCCCCTGCCCCAACCAAACTCACTCCAGCAAACTGCTCTTTCCAGTGCAGTTGATGTGTTCACCCCCCACCTCTTCATCCTGAGATTAGACTGGGATGTTTTGTGAAGAGTAATTGTATTTGATTTACGAATAGATGAATGTTGAGGAGGAGGGAATTAAAAAGAAAAGACACATTAAAAAAACTCCATCCCCAATCCCTCTGGCTTATTGAAGCAAGAAGGGAGCAGTTTGTCAAGCTGACATTTGAGTCCTTTGTTTTAACATCATCTGGGCCAGTGGATGCTGGGAACAGTGTCACCTCAGCAGCAGTGAGGGGTGGGGAAATCTATGGAAAGATTTTCTGAAAAAGTTGCTGTCAGGGTTTAACACTGGCCCAGCAATTAAACTGAATAACAGATTTTTCTATTAATCCCCCTCTCCTCCCTGATAAGGAAAGGAGAGAGAATAAGGGAGAGAGACTTGTGGGTTGGAAACTAAACTACACAACTTTAATGGAACAGTAATGATAAATAGGAAAAATTACTAAATCTATACAAATATACAGGAAAATTGATCCCAGGTTCCTCCCCCCTCTCCCCCAGTAACTCTCACGTCACCACGGAGGCTGCAGGGCAGCCCTGGGAAAGTCCAGGCTGGACCCTGGGGTCAGGAGCAGTTGGGAGCTGGAGGCAGGAACACACAGATTCAGGCTGGAATGGATCAGGAGCACAGGCAGAGGAAGGGATGGAATCCTCCCAGGATGCTGAAGCAAACAGGGACAGGCAAAGGAAGGGCAGGAAAGGTGTTTGACCCTCGTGATCCCTCAAATTTATACTGAGTATGAGGTGTATGGGATGGAATACTCTGTTTGGTCAGTTCTGGCATCTCTCTTGTCTGTTCCTCCCTCAGGAGGGGTTCAGGTGGGACCTCTTTACTCCTTCTGCAGGGTAAAATGTTCCTCAGAGCTGAGCAGTGTCCTTGGCTCTGCACACCAGTCTCTAGCAGTAACTATAAACATCCAGTGTGATCAGTCCTAGAAGCAGACACTGTCTGAGAAACTTGCTGTTAATTTCAGCAAGTGCAGCTGCTGACAAGAGACTGAGCTGAAAGCAAAAGTACAAACCAGAAAATCACCTTTATCCTGGCCCAAACCAGGACAGTTGCCTAGAGGGAAAATGCTGCTTTTCCCAGTGTGGTTTGTTGGTTGTTTTTTTTTAAATTATTTTTATTTTTTGTCTGTTTGGGTTTGGTTTGTTTTTTTGTTTTTGCCCCTGTTGAGCTGCATTTTTGGGATCCTGTTAGAGAAGGTTTTCAGAATGCAGTGGAAGAGGAAGTGGAATATCTCCATGTTGGCAACACGCTCAGAACAGATGTGGTTTGTGTGTCCCCCAAAGAGAGAAAGACTTGGGGCAACAAGTCACAGTGAGTTATGTGTGCCAAAGTGGTTGCCTGTGTTTTTCCTTCTTTTAAGATATTTCTTGGCCAGTATTCTGTATTGGGGTATCTTTAATGGACCAACTACTACACGCACTCCCAAAGAAACCTTGTGTTGTAGTTTAGAGAACTCTGCTATGATAAGCTGAGCAAAAGTTTGGCAAGAGAAAGGGGTATTTGGGTAGAAACTGATCAATTTTAAACATGTGCCTCAGTGTCCTGTGTGGGCAAAAGCAGCTCATTAACTGCTTTTCATACCTGAGGTTGTGGGTCGAGAAAGTTCATCTGAACGGGAGAGGGTCACAGCCACACATTGTTCCTTTGCTCCTGGGTGCTGTGCAGTGGCCTGAAGGAACATCTCCCAGCAGGAAGGACTCAGTTCCAGGTGCTGACTGCCCTTAAGGAGCAGCACAGCCCATTCCTGGTGCTATTTGGATATCTGATTTGGTGCTGTTTGGCTGTTAAGGATGAGCTTTGTGCTTCTGACCCGGGTTGTTGCTGTTCAGTGATGTGCTCTGTCAGTCACATCTTCTCTGGAGTCAACTGGTTTACCAAGGCCAAGAGTAAAAAGCACTGCTGACCCCTGAGCTTTGGGACAGAGAGGAGGTTTCTTGGCAGGGAAGGCTGGTGCTGTAGGGATGCTGCTTTCTGGGACACGGAGCATGTGTGGATGCCTGGAGGAGTGATGCTACTTAACCTCTTGGGAGGCTGCTGAGATTTTTGGCAGGGCTGGACACCATTCTTAGTCCTCCCAGCTGCTCTGTGCTGTGGTCTGCAGCCATGCAGCAGTTTTGGTGTGTGCCTTGCAGAGAAACAGAGATGGGGTGGTCTCTCCTCCACTGCTCAGCTGCAGAACGGAGCAGAATTATCAAAGTTCAGCTAAATGTTCTGCTGTGACCCTGCAAGGAGACCAGTTGGGCCTGGAATACAGCCAAGGAGGCTTCATGCAGCTTTCAAGCATTCCGAGAAGAAAAAATAACCCCTGAATTGTCACTTACTCTGTTTCTGAGATCAGTTCTTTGGGGGGTGTGCTCTTCAGCCACAATCTCTGTCAGGAAAGGGCTGAAGATAACTGCTGAGTGCTCTCCTGCCTGGGCTGGACATGGATTCTTGGCCCTCAGGGCTGTGTTGGAGTGAGGATGGCTCCTGCTTTCCGTGCAGACCTGCAGGCATCCCACTGGGAACTTCATGGTTTTCATGGGATTCCTTCAAAAGTTATCAGACTGCCCCAACCTTGAGTAGATTTGCTTCCATATACTCAACTGCTCTTCTCTCTGCTCCCAGTTCTTCACTAAGATCTGAATTGCTGGTGATCAAATCTGCCCTGATTATACCCTGATGGTGGTTGGGCTCCCACTCCAGCTGTAATCAGGCAGCTGTTGCCTCTCAAATTCTTGTTTTGAGCTGATGCTTGCCCAGTCTAGGGGAACCTTCTCTTAACAGCTGCTGTTTGTAATCCTTCCCCATGGAGGTGGTCTGCCTGCTGCCCTTGGTTTGGTTCTTTTCCTGAAAGGCCCTTGAAAAGTCTGGATGGGAGCTCTTTGGGAAGGCACCTCTGGAGATTTTCTGGTTCATCCCTCCTGCTCAGAGCAGGATCAGCCTGGAGGACTGGGTGTGAATATCTCCAAGCGTCGAGACTCCATGGTCTCTCCAGACAACTCCTCCTGTTGTTCAATCACTTTCCTTGTAGAAATTTCACTTAAAAATGTGATTCTGCTGTTCTTCAGCCTGTGCTTGTTGCCTCTTGTCCTTTCCCTGAGTGTTGCTGGGAAGATTCCAGCTCCATCTCTTTTCTCCCCCCACCAGTGTTTATTTACAAGCAATTTCTTTTGTTTTCTTTCCCATCTCTCATGTTCCTTTGCCACCCCATGGGCACACCTGGTCCTGCTGGGTCCCAGGGCTGCCCCTTCCTGCCAGGATCATGGTTTCCAGAAAGAGCTTTTGGCATGCAGTAGATGCTGTTTCATGCCCTCAACTTTCACCCCTTCAAAAGGCTCATAACCATATTAACTTTTTGTTTGCCACTAATGTTAACTCTGACAGCTGTCTGAAGTGAGGGGATGGTTGCTTTGCCTGGAAGCGTGGGGTATGAGGCATCCTGATACTTTAGGTCATATTCTTGTGGCTTAAGCTCTTATTTCTTGTTTCTTTGTTTGTTTCAGTGCTTAGAAGAGGATCTCCTGGGGCTTTGTTCTACTACCAAATACAAACAATACATTAATAAAACAGAATTGTGTATTTGTACTATCAGCAGCCTGTAAGGATTATTTGTATATAGCATTTTGCAGGCCCTAACTCATTTTGATGCCTCCAGTCCCACTTTTCTAAAGAGGCTTTTCTCTGTACTCTGGCAGTGCTTGAGAGATGTTGCCCTCTGGAAAGTGGTTTTTTTATGGTCGCAATATTAATTTCTGATTTTTCTGCTTTTTTGTTTTATCCCTTTGGCAGCATTTTTGTTTCTTTACCTGCTTCTTTCACCACTGGTTCTGATTAGTTAATGCAGCTTTGTGATAGCTCCCTTTTTGAAGTGATGGATAACTCACAGGGGCTGCAGTTATTATTTGTCAGTTAGTGCTGCCCTAAGGGAGGAACAGCCCTTTTAATGTGCTTGTAGCAGTTTTAGTTTTATGAAGTACTTGAACTTTAAAGTTAGACTTCTAAAATGATTGAGGATGTATACTGGAAAGTATTAAAAATCAGATTTAAATAGGAGGGGAAAAAACCCTCTCCCATCATGCAGGCCTTTGTTGCTGCAAGAAGCAACACTTGCTGGGGTGTTGTACTTCATCTGAGTTAAAAAGATGCTGTGAAAAAAGTAAACTGCTAAATGATCATTCTGTGCACACACCTGCTCTGGCAGTCTCATGTTTCCTTGGTGCTGACAGCATCCCTCCCGTGCTCAGTCCTTCCCCTGAGCTTCAAGCCATTTCTTGGTCTTTATCACAGAAGCACAGAATGGTTTAGGTCAGAAGGGACCTCAGAGCTCCTCTCCCCCAAGCTCCTGCCATGGGCAGGGACACCTCTCATCCAGACAAGGATGCTCAGAGCCTCCTCCAACCTGGCCCTGAACACCTCCAGGGAGGGGGCAGCCACAGCTGCTCTGGGCAATCTGTTCCAGAGTCTCAGCACCCTTGCACTAAAGTTCTTCTTTTTAATACCCAGTCTAAACCTCTTCTCCTTCCGTTTAAAACCATTTCCCCTGGTCCTGTTGCTGGACACCCTTATGAAAAGTCCCTCTCCATCCCTCCTGCAGGTTCCCACCTCTCAGGTCCCCCCAGAGTCTTCTCCTCTCCAGGCTGAACAATCCCAGCTCCTCAGCCTCTCCTCTCACAGCAGAGGGGCTGCAGCCCCTGGAGCATCTTTGTGGCCTCCTCTGGACTCCTCCCAACAGATCTGTGTCCTTCCCATGGTGGGGACACCAGAACTGATGCAGTACCCAAGGTGGGGTCTCAGGCTGGCCACACTCCTCTTGCTGCCTCCCAGGCTGGGGTTTGGGCTCTTTGGGCTGCACAGTGCTGGCTCCTGGGGAGCTCCTCATCCATCATCACCCCCAGGGACTTCTCCTCAGGGCCGCTCTCAGACCACTCTGTACCCACAGGTTAGTCCCCATGCTCAAGGAGTGTAAAATGAGTAAAGGAATGTGTGGAATTTTTTGGTTGGTGGGTTTTGTTTGTTTGTTTGTTTGGGTTTTTTTCCCCAGAAAAGTGTTCTCATGCCTTGGCCCTGTTCCAAAGTGAGAGAAAGAACAAACTGTTGGAGTCCTGAGAGTGATGTGTGAAAAGTGATGCGGGGCTTATCCCTACAAACATTCCTCAGATTGCAGAGGGCAGAAGTGAGGTGGTCTGAGCAGTTGCAGGCACCGGGGTGCTGGGCAGGGGGTGTCCCTGCTCACCCGGGAAGATGCCAAGTGCCTGGACTTTGGATGCTGGAGGAAGGGCTGGCTTGCTGCTTCGTGGTGGTAATGGCACCTGCATGACCTTTGCCAACAGAATATTTTTTGCAAGTGTTCATATTTTTGAAAAAAAAAATAAAATTGAAGAGTATTTTTAGAATACTTAATATTCTAAAAAATAAATAAACAAAGTACATAAAATATATATATTCTAGATATAAATAATATAAATACACAAATAATAGAAAATATAATTTTATGACATATATGACATGACATGATAGATATGGTAGATATGATAGATATATTTATATAAAATCAAATTAATATTTAAATAAAAGTGTAATATAAATTTATAAACATATATGTAAATAAATATATTTAAAATATATTTATATAATATAATTTTATATAAATAATAAAATATTCTAAATATAAGATATTTTTAGAATCTTTTGCAGAATATTTTTGCTGGTCTAGTTGGGTTTGGTCATGCCTGCCTGGGTGCTCCAAGGCAGAAGCAGCTGGTGGTGGCTCTGTGCCCCGATGTCCCAGCCCCCCTTTGTGCTGGTGGCAGGCACTGGGGCCAGGGCAGCTCTTCCAGGTGCTGTCAGTATTTTGTGAACTTCCCTGAACCTGCTCCATCTGCTCTGGCAGCTGCAGAGACCATTTAGGAAACAGCCAAGCGTGGGTAAAAGAAGCTGACAAGTGCTGGAGGCTGCAGGAGGGCTCTGGGGGGGCAGTCCCCGGGGACCCCCCTCTTCTGTGCCAGCAGAGGTTGAGGCAGCGGGGTCAGAGCAGGCAGGAAACCTCCTGGAGAGCAGTCCCAGGGGGAGACATCCTGGGGGTGGCCACAAGTGCAGTGCTGTGGACTGCCAGCTGTTTGTTTCCTCTTTAATAACCATTGATACTCATCTTTGCGATCTGATTTAATCCACTGTTAGTAGACTGGCCTTTTTTTCTTTAAATACACTGGATTTTGGCAGGAAAGAGGAGGTGCAGGGAGTTCTCTCCAGAGCCATGTCCCAGGAGGTGTGTGTGCATCTGGCTCATCCTGCAGCCAGCAGAGATGGAGGGGGAGCCAGGGTGGCCCCTTGAGATCTCAGCATGTTGTTCTGAAGTGACACTGACACTCCCAGAGTCATCTCCCTTCAACTAATTGGCTTCAATTTTTGCTGCCAACAAAGATGCTGTTGGGTTTTTTTTTTTCCATTGCTGCAAGTGGTCCTTTCAGCCTCTAGACACTTTTTCTGCATCTTCTACAACGTTTGGAGATCTTGTAAAGGAGCTGAGCCCTGGGGGGACGAGTGGTTTGATTTTCTATGCTTGCTCCAAGCAATGTGGTGTCTCTGTAAGTGACACTTGTCACATGTGTCCCCTTTAGGGGAGCAAACACCCTCCTGCCCTGCCAGCACTTCACTCACCTGAGGGTCCTGCCCTTGCTGCTCAGGAGGTGGCACACAAAGCTCCACTGGCTCCACTTCACTCTTGGCCTTGTTATAATACAGATCAGCAGCCTGGAGGAGCTTTGCACACACCTGATGTTGTTCAGATTGCCCTTAATTCCAGCACTTGAGACTATTTTCTTTCTGAGTCCAGTTTCCCATTATCTGCTTGTTTTTCCCCAAACAGCACATACCTGCTGTCTGAAGAGAAAGTGGCTTTTCTAAGACTTTCATCCCATTTTTGTGTCTTACGTTTTGTTTCACTCACACAGAATTGTCACGGTTGGAAAAGACCTCTAAGATCACCACGTCCAACTGTCAACATCATCCTCCCCCACCCAATAAAATACTTAAATCAGTATTTGTGTCACCCACCAGGGCACATCCTGAAGTGATTCATCTACACATTATTTAATTAACCTCCAGTGATGGTGACTCCACCACCTCCCTGGGCAGCCTGTTCCAATGCCTGACTACTCTCTCAGTAAATAAATTCTTCCCCAAATGTAGTCTAAACCTCTCGTGGTGCAGCTCCAGGCCCTTTCCTCTAGCCCTGGTGGTTACCTGAAGGTTGGGAGTTTTCCTGCATTCAGCCAGCAGTGGGGCTGGGGCTCAGAGGATGCTCTGTGCCACTCACTGCCACGCTGCCTCTCCTCTGCCTGACACAGACATCCAGAAATTTGCTCTTAATTTCAGTACAAAAACAAAAACACAAAAACAAAACCAAAGAAAAAACAAAACAAGCAAACACACAACAACCAACCAAACAAAAAACAAAACCCCAACCCCCCAAACAAATAACCTGCTAAAAGCTTCACATCAGGGTGGTCTCCCCATTCCAGTGCCTGCACTGGGGACCTGAGCGCCCAGCTTGAGGTCTGGGGCTGGAGCAGCAGCCCTGGCTCGGGGCTGGTATTAAATATGGGATTTATTTACTTTTGCTGTGAAGCTGCCTGCATTTGTTTACTGCTGTGAGCTGACCTTTGGGGAGACATTTCTCGATTAATTGGGTATCTAATCACTTCAGCCAATTGGCAGGCATGTGTGTATTGGAGTTTTTCTTCTTGTTAGACATTTTCCCTCTGGTTTCTTCATTCCCTGTTATATGGCAAATGATGCGTTTATTTTTTTTTATTAGTTCCTTCTTTGTTTTTCTCTTCAGTAATTAACTGTTGATTTCATACTTGCCTGTGGTCTCTTGGCCCAAACCTTTCTTTTGCTGATCCATTTGAATCTTGTTCTTATATATATGTGGTTATATTCTACAGATAAAGTAGAGGCCAGATGTTTTAATTCCTGTAATGTTTGACCTTCAACTATTATTAGCTCAATCAGTCTTTAAAGTCTTTAAAAAAAAAAAAAACATTTTCCTTTACATTTTCTCTCAAGTCACTGGCTCCTTGTAGCTATTGAATATTCACTTGTGTTTATCTCCCACTGTATGTTCCCATTTACCTGGTGCTTTAGGTCCCTAAGAAGAGAGTGCACTTGGACATTTTTTTATTTGTTTGTTCTCTAATTGTTTGTTAGTAAATGATCTGGAATGTTTCCACACCAAATTGATGTAGAAAATGTTTGGATTTTTTTCCTGTGGCAGACACAGAAATGTGTTTTAGTAAGTGATGTTGGAATTTTATACAGAAGGCAAAATTTGCCTATGTGCTGTGTAGCTCAAGAAGTTCTGAAGGAGTAAAATGTGGGTAGATTGGGGCTTGGTCCTGGGAAATAGTGATTTTTCTCTTGGGGAGGGGTAATACCATGGGCTTCTTACTAACCCAGCCCTGGAACTCGGGGTCCTGGGATCCATCCCTGTTTGCCACTGGCTCGTGGGTGCTGTCAGAGGTGTCAGTGTGGGAAATGGTCTAAAGTTTATGATGGAGAGTTCAGTAGCAGATCCCTTTCTTAACTTTTTCTGGATTGAAAAATGTAATAAATGGAATAGTGTTCATGCTTGCCACACGTGGCACTAAAGTTCAGGTGGCCTGTGCCCTGGGAATGGCACAGGTAACAGGGAAGGGAGAATCTTTTAACTCATCCTGTGTCTGAGACCTGACTTCCTGGAGCTGGAGAATTTGATTCCAGCCCTGGGATACAGCCCAGCCCCAGCCCTGGAGCCTTGGGTGATGTGGATTTGTTACTGTCCTCTCACTCTGCCTAAACTGATGCTTTTATTGTCTCTTTCAGTCTCCAGGGTGCCAAGGAAGGAAAGTGAGTTAGTTCAAAAAACAATTTTGCTGGCAGATTGCTCTATAAATAAACTCCAGAGATAACTGAAAGAGAACAGTGGGAGATGAAGGGAAGGAGCAGATATAAACAGTGAGACTGGATTTGTTCCATGGCCAACTGCTTGTATTGATAGTAGAGGTCCTTTTTTTCTCACAGAACTTCTTTGGTGAGCAGCCCTTTGAGGGCAAATCAAAATAACTCCAAGGGAAGAAGTTGTTGGAGTGCTGGCTGCTGCTGGGCACAGAAATCAGTCAGGTCTGGTGTGGTGAGGAGCTGTGGGATGGAGGGGAAAGGCCCTGCAGGGATGGTGCCAGGCAGGAGCTGCTTGCAGAGGGCTGGGGGCTGCTCTGGTTGTCACCAGTGCTGCTGCTGTGCTCCTTCAACAGTCTGCACCATGCTTTCTGTAAGGCTTGGTCACGGGGGGTTTTCAGGGGTCCTGGGTGTGATTTGAATTGTCATGTTGTGCTTCCAATGCAATGTTCTGCATAACCCATCACAGGAGAGCCTTTTCTCTGCAATATTGTACCTAATGTGCTGGAAGAGTTTGAGGACAGGGGCAGACAATGGTCTGTCTGTTCTTGTGTGGCCTGTCCAGAAGTCACTGGTGCCAAACGATCCAGATGGAGGAAATAAAGGTGTCTGTGTAGCAACCCATGGGGAGATGTTATGCCTGGGGAAGCAAATCAAAGAGTGGTGAATTTCCTGGTTATTTTCCCATTAAGTTAAAGCTCCTGTAAAAGCAAAGTGCTTGGGATGTTTCGAGGGAAGGTAAATCTTTGTATTGTGAGCAGCTCAGCTCACAGGTGCTCTGGAGCAGCTTCCTAGCAAGAACAAGTGAGGTGATTCCTGGTTGGGATCCAGTTTGTTTTACCCCCTGAGTTCTGGGAAGAAATTAATGACTTTTTTTTTTTTTTCTTTCTTTTTTTTTCCCTGTTTGAGGGTGTCTGGAAAGCTGGACCATCCCTGTTAGGATGTTCCTAATGCAATGCTTCCTCTGTTTCAGCAACAGCGCACTGTCTATAGGCTGACACTGGTGAAAGCTTGGAACGTGGATGAGCTCAGAGCCTATGCTGACCTGATATCCCTTGGCAAACCAGACTTCATCGAGGTCAAGGTGAGCTGCACAGAGCTTCTGTTGGTTTTTTGTTTCCATCAGTATTTTACCTTTTTTCCCTCTTCATTCTCCCCCACCCCCTGGTCTAAACTTGTATGAGTAAATTCAGTTCTTCCAAATATTTCAGTGATGCGTAAAACCTTTTGCTTTCAGCATTAGGCAGCCAGGTTTCTAATCTCTAATGTGTGCACTTGGAGTAGTCTTCAGTGTTATGCAAGACTAGCTCTGTGCCAGCCAGCATCCACTTCTGCTCAACAGAATTACAAGCCTCTGGTCTTTTTTGTACTTCTGAAAGCAGAGACTGATAAATAGATATTTATTCTTTTATGTCAACCAGCATTTGAAACCAGATATTCTGGGACAAGTTGGGTGGTTTGTGCTGGGATCCTTCCCATCATGGTCTTGAATTTTGCAGGGGAAGAAGGTGATAGCATCTGGTTTACTGATGTGGTACTCATCAGGCTGTGAAAAGGGGAAATATCACCCTCTGGGACTGGAAGAGCTATTAACAGGAGTATGTGAGACACAGCAGGGCAGGACATGTTTTAGTATGTAGAGTATGTAAAAGCTGCATGTAACCAAATGTTCTGTAAGGAATCACTGTCAGTACATTCCTCTGGCAGCTCCCCTGCACACCAGGACATTCACCACTGGTCCATGTTTTTGCAGCTCTATTACTTCTGGACTTTTTCTTTCCTTTCTCATTTTTCTTTTCTTTCTCTCTTCCCTTTTTAAAAGTCTTTATTTACTGCTGATTTGAAGGAAAAAAACCTGGAGTTTGCTACAATTTTCTTACAAAACAAACCCTGAAGGTTTTGATGTTATCTGTAGTGCTCTTTTGCTCTGAGTTCTGCTGAAGTTGATAGCTTAGCACAGAGTAAGATTTTGTGTGTGGTTTGGGGAAAAAGCCTCAGTTTTTGAATGGGGATCAGCCTCTTGTATATTCCTCAGGTAAAACCTGGCAGAATGAGTACTTCTGTGATGCCCTTCCTACCTTGCATCTCCCAGCTCCTCTCCTGCAGCCTGGGAGTAGAAGATTCTTTGTTCCAGTGTGTGAGGAGGGCAGAGATGAGTGTGCACGCCAGCCTGGAGCATTGGGACAACACTGCTCCATCATGTGTAGAACTTTAATTAGTAAAATGAATCAGATGGAAGTTAATCAATGGTTCTGAGCCTGGATCCCCCTGAACACTCTCCAGGGCCAGCATCTGTCTCCTCCAAGGCTGCTGTTCCCTCTGGGGAAGGATTCAGCCTCGCAGCCCTGGGTTCCCAGCAGTGTGGAGCTCAGCTTTCCCAGTGGCTCTTCCCTGGCAAAATTTTCCCTCAGAGTGCCAGGGAAATAGGTGAAAAGAAGAAGTGATCATGGAGTTATTCCCAAGGTGGTTGTAGATGTACTCCTGACACTTTTTTTTCAGCTGGGACAGGTTTCTGCCCATGTTGCTTCAAGCAAAAATTTCATCTTTGCACATCAAGTGCTTCAAAGTGCTTTTCCAGTTCCAGCCAGCAAGGACTTTCTCTGAAGAGGGTGTCAATAGGTTTGGAAAAGTGTGAACTGAGGCTGAGAAGGGCTGGAGGGGATGTTCCCAACCCCTCCTGGTAGTGTAGCTGCAGCTCACAGCCAACACCAGCATCCGAGGGGGCTCAGAGGGGCTGCAGGACAAGGAGGGCAGAGGACTGCATGGGAGTGTTGTGTGCTGATGGGTGATTTGGCTCTTCTGTGGACTTCTTTGAGTGTCAGTTTGCATCCCACTTGCACATCTAATTGATTAACGTGAAGCAGCACAAAAGCTGCTTTTGTGTTTGTGTGTTTAACAAAGCTGTGTGCTGCTTCATGCGAAACAGTTACATTGCCAAGTGGCATGCTTTGATCTAAATGTCATTTTTTCAGAAATATTCCAGCAGGTAGGTGAAATTCTGCCAAATGCTGGTGGACAGAAGAGCCTTTGGTCCTGATCAGATCACAGTGTCTTCAAGCTAAGGGCTTTACACATCTCATGCCTTGGTTTCTTCTTCCAGGGTGTAGCCTCGTGCCTAATCCCTGGCCACAAACCATTGTAGTTGGCCTGTGGAAAGTCTCTTCTCTTTCCAGGCCCAAGAGCAGTTGTCAGGGGCACAAGGAGACTCAGGTTTGAGCCTTTTTAAAGGATGCAGCATCTCTCTCCCTTGTCTCTGCTCGTGGCTGTACTTAGGCTGGGAGTGGTGGGGAAGTTCCCCCTTCCCTGGTCACAGCTCTCACTACAGAGCTCAGTAGTGCCTTTCGGAGCTTCACTGCCTTCTGTATGCTCAGAGCCCAAAAAACATCTATGCTTTGCTCTTTGTTCCCAGTCTTGTGGAGGGAGGAAGAGTTTTCAAAGCTTCCCAAAACCATGCAGCAAGTCTGACAGCAGAGGGTGAGCAGCAGAGCACAAGGAAACACACTCGTTCCTTTCCAGCTTCAGCACCAAGAATGAAGTCTCGGGGCACTGCTCCATCTCATTCATGCCTCTGAAATAGTCTCTGGGGTTTTTTCTCTTTAATTGAGCTTTTAAATAGAGCCGTGCTGTCCTGTTACCTTGATTTTGAAGACAGGAAAGCAAGGTTCATGTTCTTGACAGATGTCTTCATGAGCAGCCTTGCTGGCAGTGCCCACCTGCAGCTGATGTTGTCACTGCCTGAAAGCAGCTCTGTGCTGGCACAACCTTTGGGGTCTGCATGTCATTTCCATCCTTCTTAGAAGCCGTGACATTCTGTGATGGCTTTCCTGGAGCAGTGGGTTTGCTTGACACCCTTGGTTGTAGTTAAATAGAGCCCTAAGTTGGATGAAAGGTCTTGCTCACGGTATTTGTACAGGATGCTTTCATGGGAGAGCAAGGGTTGTTTGCCTTTCTTCTGTGGAGCAAATGTGATGTTCCAGGAGGTGGGCACTTGGTGCTCTGCAGAGGGGAAGTTGCTCACACTAAATACAGTATTAGGTGAGCTGGTGGCCTCCCTTGTACATAGTTCCATTTGTTGGCTCCTGGTAAACATCAGTGCTCCTAAACTGGAAGATTTGGCTCACTGGGGGAGTCACAGTGGCTTTCTCTTGCTGCCTGTCTCTGTGGCTTTGGAACCTGAGGGGATGACAGAGTTTCTCATCTCAACCATGGAACCAATTTTTCCCTTTTCTTGGCCAGAAGGAGCAAGCCACGTGTTTTGGAGTGGCTGATGAACAGTGAGCTGTGTTGCTGCAGGGTAGTGACAGTCCAGGCAAGTACCACAGGAGACCTCACCACATTAGGGGGTCACCCTCCTTTGCACTCCCCAGACACTGTGTTTTTATCTCCTCATCTTTAATCCTGACTGGCAAGGCTCTTGTCCAGCTCCCTGCCCATGAGATCAGCCTCCTCCTGCAGCAGGATCCCTGCTGGGGGGGTTGCTGCAGTGGGGTGGGGAAGGCTTCAGGGTGCTTCATGGCTTCTGCCTGGGCACCCAGGGGGTGAAGCAGAGGGCCAGGGGCTCTGTCCCTGCAATGTTTGGCTGCTCTGGGATGAAAGCTGAGCAGATCTCAGCAAAGCAGATAAGCAGCAGAGGGGCTGCATCATCTCCATCCCCCCCCACCCCAAAATCCTGGGAGTTTGTGGTTGTGCAGGGAGTGCTCACACAGAGGGAGTCCCACAGCACTCAAGGTCATGCTGGATGCAAGAGTTTGTGAAGTGGGGATTTAAATACTGACACAAAGGAAGATGGCTTGTGTTGAGGTGTGTTCAAATCTAACACTCCTTGTTGCTGTCACTCTTCCCTTTCACTGTCTTGATCTGCCCTTGGACACAAACTCCTGCCAGTGTGTCACTGGCCTCTAGTCCAGCCCCAGCTGTCGTGATCACAACTGTATTTGTCACCTGGGAGCTTTCCCCAAAAGATATTATTGATTAAAATCAATATTATTGATTAAAAGTAACTTCTTGTGTTACTTTGTGAATGAAGCAGATTGAAAAATCTATTTGGCATATGGATTTGGCTTAGGGGTTCTTTTGTTTCTTTTTTTGTTTGGTTGGGGTTTCTTTTTTTTGTTTTGTTTTGTTTTGTTTTTGTTTTCCAAAACCTTAGCATGATAGGTTAAACAGGCAAAGACCAGGTTCTGCTGGAAGTAAATAAACAAAAAAAAATTACAAGATACAACAAAGCAGCTACCAGAACATGAGCCCCACTCAGCAGGGTTTCCTGGTTAAATACTTGAGATAAATGACGTTCATTTAAAATGAATGTAACTAATCCCCTGTTGCTCTGGAGAGGCTCATGGGGTGGAGTGGATAGAGATTTAGATTCTTGCAGGGCTTAACACTTGTTCTCATGTACATGAGTATCTTATGGGAGCATAACTCTGTGGGACTGTTTCTGTTCTTTAAGCCAATTGAAATTAGCCTTGATTCCCCTTGTCTAAAACACAAGTAAAAGAAGAATCAGTCCTGGGGGTATTAATACACATCAGTTTTATTCCTTGCCCTGGTTTAATGTCAGTGTCACTGTCACTTGCACAAGGCTGATTGTTACATGCACAACCCAGAAGGTGCCACTCATCTTTCTGCAAGGTTGCCCTCCTGGTGTTTTCCAAGCCAGAGGCTAGTGCTGACATGCATTAGGTGACCATTTATATTGCTGCTTAAACAAAAGGGAAAAAAGGATTTTCCTATGAAATGTGGATGGGTCCTAAGGGTCCCCTTGCAGGGCCAGGCTGCTGTGAGGCCAGGGAAGCCCCCAGAGACCCAGACTGGAGCTTTGGGCACTGCAGACACTTCCACATTACCTGCAGCTCTGCCCATGTGTCCTCCCTGCACTGCCTGGAGCTTTAAGGTTGTTGTGTGGAAGGGTGCAGGTCGAGCCACGGGTTTTGGTCCCAGAGCTGTTTCTGCAGTGGTGAAGGAGATCAGAGCCAGAGGTGAAATGGCATCTCCAGGCTCTGCCTTTCCTGAACTGAAGCTTTAATCTTGCAGCTTTTGCAGCAAGAGCAGAGCATGCTGCTTGTCTCCATTAATTTTAATTTAAGGGGAAAAACCCCAAACCAACCAACCAAAACAGCCTGCCCAGCTCAGCCTTTGTTTGAGGGCTCTTCATCCCACGGGCATGGCCTGGGCAGAGCTGTGGCACTGCACAGAATTTCCTCAAGCCTTGGTGAAATCAGTTTTTAGCCACTTGAAAGCACTTGTCCCCAGTTTTTCTGCAGCTCCAGCACAGCACCCTCACAGCCAGCTCAGAGGTGGGTTTGGTGTCCAGCAGAGCTGAGGATGGTGTTCTGGGACTGCAGCTCCTGCTCTTGGCATCTGGGGCTTTGCTGCAGGATTACAATGACCAAGTAAATGTTTGGAAGGAGGGACCAGAGGGAAGCATCTGTCCCTATCTGCTCGGTCTTGTCATATTAAACAGTAAAGATTATTTAATTGCTTAAAATAATGAGGAAAATGAGCTCTGCCTTAATGAGTTTTTAATTGCATGCAGCAAGAGGCAGTTGCCCCCACCTGTCAGAAAGCTGTTCAGAGACTTGCTGCTGTTCTAGTCTGCATTTAGGTAGAGAGAAGGTGAAGTTTAAAAATGTCCTGACCTAGCTGCCTGTTGTAAAACTCAACTGTTCATTTCCAGACCTGAAAAGAAAACCCCTGAGCACTTAATGTCCTCTCCACTGGTGGGTCCAGGGCCAAGCCATGAGCTGTGGACCATCAGAGGTGGGGAGGGCTGCACCACGCCCTGGCTGTGCTGGAGCTGCTGGGTCCAGGCTGCCCTGGGAAAGGATGGGTTAAAAAATACTGAACACCTGGCAGCTATGTGAGGGAGATTGGGCTCCTCTGTTGGATCCAAAGAGGCTTTGGTGAATGTTCAGTTCATTCTTTAGCCAGAAGCATTTGTCTAAGGTTGGACTCCGTTCTTGAGCTGCTTTTACCCCTCACTTTCTTTATTTTGCACAGATGAATGCCATTCAAGATTTCAGTTGCCCAATCTGTGTTGCAGGACACCTATGAGAAAGCCTATAGGGCATGTAGTGATAGGACAAGGGGTGTTGGGTTTAAACTGGACGAGGGGAGATGGAGATGAGATCAGAGGAAGAAATTGTTGGTGTGAGGGTGCTGAGCCCCAGGTTTCCCCCAGAAGCTGTGGCTGCCCCATCCCTGGCAGTGTTGAAGGTTGGATGGGGCTGGGAGCACCCTGGGCTGTGGGAGGGGTCCCTGACCATGGCAGGGGGGGCACTGGATGAACCTTAAGGTCCCTTCCAACCCAAACCAGTCTGTGATTCTATACATCCCAGACACCCTGGTCTGCAACAGAAAACTGCTGCGGGTGGTTCCTTTCCTGCTGCCCCTTCCCTTGTTAGCAGCTGTGGGTGAGAGGCAGGGACCCTGCTGGCTGGTGCTCCAGGTAAGGGCTCCAGGTTACTCACAGCTGTGCCTGAGGAGTTCAGCTTGACATCAGGGTCAGATTCATGCTGTAAGTACCCAGTGAGGCTCTAGAACAACCTTCATTGCAAACATCAGGTGGATGAGTGAATTTTGAATTTTCAGGTGACCCTGCCCTGCAGCTGCATTGAAAAGTCAGGATTTAGTCCCAACCTGGGGTTTGATACAAATGCATTTCTGAAACTGAGGAGGAGTTTTTGTAGTCTTGGGGCTGGATGCAAACAGAAGCCTGGTGAAAAATCCAAGCTACAGTGGACTGTCCTCATAGATTTTTTTTGTGTTCCAAGAAAGGTTGGTATCCAAAGTAAGGGGGAAACAAGGCACAGAAATTGCCATAAGCTTGTGAGGTTTTTAGATATGACCAAAGGAAGCTGTAGAACATGAAGGAGCTTGGTTCTGTGATGGCCCAGCACTGTGCTGCTCCATTGTCTCTGATGCACTCAGAGCCTTGGGCAGAAATCTTTTCTTGCAGGAGAAGGGCAAGCCCTGTGTGTTACAGCTGGGGAAACTGAGGCAGGGTAGGAGTGGGTTGTAGCAAAGCAGATTACTGGCTGGAAATTCCCCTCCTGCCTTTCAGTCTGTGTCTTCCTGTTCCCTCCCCCATCCCCCTGGGCAGTTGCTCTTTATCAGGCTGTTTCTCTCTCAGTAACTATATGGTGGGTGTTGAAGAGCTGGAATGAGAGGCTGTGTCCAGCATTTTGGAATTCAGCTTTCACAGGAGGAGTTCTGCTGACTTCAAGGCAGTCACTGAAGATTTCTGTGCTGCTGTAGGGCCAAATCTGCATCCAGCCCTCTGTGTGGTGCAGCTGGAGATTGGGGTGAAATCTGGGGGTTAGGCTGCATAGCTAACCAGTTCCATTCCTGATTTAACTGACAAATAAACCAGTGTCCTTCCTTCAGTCAACTTGAAAGTGGTTATTAAAAGCAACCAGGGAGCCCAAATCCACTCCAGCAAGGAGCCATGAGAGCTTGTATATATAAATTGGACAGTGCTGGTGCTCAGCTCATAAGCATTTTTATTGCAGAGTACAATCTATCAACATGTAATTTGAGGCTTTTTACATTTGTCTCGGGTCAGGGCTGCTCCAATTTTTAAACAGTGGCTCTGTCACTCAGCAGCTTGGCTGGTGCTTTGTTCTCCTGTTAGTTCACACGAGCCTCAATTAAACAAATCCATAATTTGTGGGCTAGGAGTAAAGAAAATTCTCTTGTTCTGTAATTAAGTTGGGAAGCCTGGAATTTCAGAGCAGAGACACAAAACTGTCATACTTAGTTCCCTGGTACTCTTTCCTTCTTAGCTTTGTGGATTAAGACACTTGCTGGCTCTCAAGATCTCCAGCAAGGACACAGATCTTCCAGCACTGCAAGAAACTTTCTTCTTACCACAGCAATAATCATCTGGGCACAAGACTTTGCTCACCTGCAGCTGTGCACATTCAGCTCCACTCCAGCAGCCTGGAAACCCAGAGCCCACCCAGCCCCTTGCTCTGGGTTCATATTCATGGCATAACCAGGAGTAGCTGAGATGCTTTTCAAAAGGCTTCTGCAGTTCAAGGTATTTGGCCAAAGCTGTGTGTCTAATTAGGATGCTAAAAGCACCCTTATTAAACACTAATTAAGAGGCAGCATCCTTGGTGTTGGTGTTGCTGGGAAGCTGGGGGTAAGGGTGTGCAATAGAATGGTTTCCTTTTTCAAAACTTGCTCTCTTAATAACCACCTTCATGTATTACAGAAAAATATTCCAGGCCCGCCCTAATCAGCTGCTCACAGTTTTCAAGTGGTATCAGCACTGTTAATTAACTCAAGTTTGAAGAAGTTGGGGGAAGTTGAAAGCTGATGTGCTTTCATTGGGTGTGCTGCTAAGCTGATTTTCATTGATTTCTGCCTGTGAATTAATCAGCCACCCGAGCACTTAGTTATTCCATTTGCCTCTGTGCTTTCTTTCCTTGTAAAAGATATCTTTGAAGTTTATTAAAGGAATGAGTCATGTTGTAGTTCCCCCTCTGCAGGCATACATTTTTCATGCTGCTCAAATTATAATCTGTATAATGAACGAGGGGGAAATATTGCTGTATGGAGCTGCATCTGTACAGCTGAACTGGGGAGATACATAGCCTATTATTTGCATGGATGGCTGCTCTAATGTAAGAACACTTAAAAATCTTTTTCAGGCTTTCAGAGACAGGCTAAAATAATGAATGTACTTCCCTGTTTAACACTCCCCCAACTTGTCTGCTGTTGTGCAGTCAGCCTGTCCCCAGCCTGGCTCTGGGTTATGGTGCGTGGCCCTGATGTCCCTTGCAGGGGCAGATTGATAGAGGACATCCCTCATAAATTACCAGTGAGAAACTAATTGCTTCCAAAACTTGTACAGTTTCTAATTAGCTAGAGTCTGTTTCTTCTGCATAGCTCACCTTGTTCTCAGTTTAAATGTTTGCATTTTAAATCTGTCTCTGTAAATCACTGGACTTGACACGTGCAGCTCGGATGTGGCTGGGGGAGGCCCTGGGGGTGCAGCCTCGTCCAGGACCAGGTGCTGTAAACACCCTGGATGCAAATGCCATTTCAAAGAAGTAAAAATATCCTTCACTGAAGAAAAACATGGGAACACAAACCATAAGCATCCATAAATGTGTGTGTGCTCTGGTTAAAGACCTGTGCTCGATGGGTTTATGTGACTGGAATGAAATAGCTCAGCCAAAGGGCAAAGGTGATGACATTTCCACAAGAAGTACAGAGGAGCTGGTTTGCCGAGAAGAAAAACCAAGCTCTGGTTGTCCTTTTTGGGTGCTGGTGTGTTTGTGAGCTGTGATACCACAGGTTAAACCAGTTGGATGAGCCTTTAATGGATTTTATCTGGAAAGAAAGAAAGAAGGAAAAATAGATCTCAGCCAAGCCACATGCTGCTGAGCTAATTTATGAGCATTTTACTAATGTAATTAAAGATGGATTAAGGCAGTAGTGAAATTGAGGCCATGGCTAAGACTAAAACAGTAATTCGGAAGGTCCAAGTGGTGAAATCCCCAAATTAAGAGCATCTGATGTCAAAATGCTGAGGCTGGTTGGGTGGAGCAAGGTGTAGGAAGGAGAACTTGAGAGGCTGCAGACTGGGGCTGGCTGCTGCACGAGGGCTTTCAGGGACCCAGAGAACCTCAGATTCTCTTGCAAGTAAATCTCTCAAGCCAGCAGTGCTTGTGTCTTGGATTTGTCTAGGGCAGAGCAGGACCACCTGCCCCACTCCGACCCTCTCCTTTGGTTTGCTCACTCTATGGGGTGGTGGGGCAGGGAGCTGGAGCTAGAACCCAATGTTTCTCCTGACTTTATCCCGTGAACTGTGAGATGAGGGTCTCCCTTGAGCCATGCCCCTTCTAAATCAGCACCTAGCTTTGAGGGTGCTTCTGGAGGCCACCAGAGAAGCTGCTTCCCCACAGACTCATTCTCCCATTCACACCTCTGTGAGCTGCAGAGCTCTGGGTGGTGCTGAACTTCTGTCCCTCTGCTACCCAGGGATGCTCATGATGCTCAGCCCATCAGCACAACCTGGGTGTTTCCCACCCCATGGATTAGGGGTGTTTTTTTGGGTGCAGACACACTGTACCAGCACTGCATGACCTTTGCTTCTGCCAGGCCAGGGCTGCTTGAGGAGCAATGAGTGAGAAGTTGATGAGGAGCAATGGGGCTGTGGGAGAAGGAAAGATGGGGTTGGCCTTTCAGCTGGGAGAACCACCACCAGCCCAGATCAATCTTAGTAAAAAAATCCCTTGCTGCTCCCTCCTGATGGGCTCTCTGGGGTGATGGCTTCAGCTCTTGGTGCTTCTCACACAAGGCAGGGTGGACTTCTCCTGGAGTGGGAGGATTATAGAAATTCCTTGATTGTTCTGGTGGCCTTTGACCAGAACAACACAAGCTGCTTTTTAATGTCTTCAATTCAATTCTGTTCATCAGTAAATAGTAAGAGTTTCTAGGGCAGCAGCTTAGGTCTGGACTCTCACCCTTCCTCCCCCCAAGCACGTGCAGGAGATGTGGGCAGAGGCTGACTTTTCTTTTAAACATTTCTCAGTATTTACTGAATTAATTTAAGCAGAAGATAGTGAGACTGAGATGAGCTGGAGGGAGTTTTAGAAACACTTCTATATTTTCAGGTGTTTGCTCATGTACTGAGCTCTGAAAAATAATCTGTGTGTTTACTGCCTGTGTTTGCACTGGCATTACTGGGGCAATGTTGGTTTTGGATCTAACTCATGGTCCTCAGTATCTTGGGGGGTGCATATTAAGCACTTTGGACAAGTGCTCCCAATCCCTATTTATTTTTCATGAGGGTCTGGAGTGCAGGGTGTCCAGCAGCTGCCATAGCTGCCTTCTCCTGTAGCTGATGTCTGAGGGGATAAAGAAGGGAGGAGCACACTCAAGGTCATCTAAAATTTTACCAGTTTCCCTGGCAGGCACTCCAAGAGCAGAACTTAGAGCTGCTGCCACCAAACCAGAGAAGTACAGAATAGTCATGGAAACTGGTGGCTTGTGTTTGCTTAGCTGGATGGAGGAGGTAGAGCAGATTTCTCCACCTGGTTTCTCACCATGCGAGGCCAAGTTGTTCATCCTTTCACATCAGGGTTGAGGGGCTTGGTGGGACCTTGCTGGAGGTAGCAGCAAACCAACTCCCATGGTCTGCACTGTGGTCACCTCTAAGCTGCAAGCTCATTGCTGAGTTTTTGAGGTCCTTCTGCCCCCCGAGGTATGAACAGCAAAGAGCAGCACTTCCCCTGAGCCTTGGCATTTTCTTAAAGCTTTTTAAGTCCTGTCCTAATTGGAATTCAGAGGAATGGTGCTGCTGTGGAGAGGCAGAAGCAGAGGAGGAGTCTGGGCTAGGAAGAGGAGGTGCTGGCAGTGCCATGATGCTGTCCTGGGTGGCCATGCATCCTGCCTCCCCCCGGCTCACAGCATGTCCTGTCCCAGAGGGGGGCACTGGGTGGCTTCATGAAGGATCTCTGGGTGCTTGGCTTCTGCAGCAAAGCATCTGAGATGAGGACAGGGCCAGAAGCAAAGCCTTGTTTCTTCTGGGGGAACTCAGTTGTTGTCTCCAATGCAGACACTTTCATCCCCATGGAGCTGTTTCTGGTTTAGCAAAGGTCTCAGAGAAGGGAATGGGTGATGTGGCTCTCAACCAAGCAAACTCACTGTTTCTCCACCTTGAAAACCCAATTCCATCTCTCCAGTTTGATCCTAAAATTAGCACTTGTCTTCAGGAGGCCTCAAGGTTCACAGACATCCTGTATGTTGTTCCACTTTAGTGCTTTTTTTAAGTGATTTTGCTCTTTGGGCTCTCAGGAGCCCTACACTTTGTGCATGCAGAGAAGGGTGGTTTGTGTGCTTGCAGATATTTCCCCCTCCCCCTTTTCTGTGGAAGGAAAGGTTAAAAAAAAAAAAATCTGCTTTTTCTCTGGGCTCAAGCTGCTGTTGTCCTGCCAGCATTGGCATCTCCATCTCTTTCCCAGTGTCTCTGCCATTGCTCAGTCTGGGTACCACTGCCCCCCCATCTGTCCCTGGGTGCCTCATACTTTTCAAATGCCCATTTCTTACACCAAAACTGGGAGTACCTTAAGTTTTCTATTAAAAAGTAAATTCCAGTAGCTGGAAAAAACCTTGAGATGTCAAGATCCAAATAATCACATGATTAAAATGGACTTTTACCCCAAATCTCCAGTATATGTATTCCTAGAGCCCCAGGCTGTGGTTATCAGGCACCATGGACAGACAGATAATGGGAGCTGGAGTGCAGGCACTGTCTTTTCATCTCAGCTGCCAGAATGGGCTTGATCTGGGGCAGTTACAGCAACTGTCTGCAGCTGAAATAGGTGGGGTTAATTCTCTCATAATGAAACTGAGGAGCTGGAGGCAGGGAGAGCCCAGGCCCAGTGAGAGAGGGGGCATGGAGGATGGTTTTACAAGAGGCTTGAGTGAGATTTGTGTGGGTATGAGGGGATGGTGGCACTTCAGGACATGCTCTAGTGGGCATGGTGATACAGATCTAGATATTATATTATATTATATTATATTATATTATATTATATTATATTATATTATATTATATTACATTACATTACATTACATTACATTACATTATATTACTTTATATTACTTTATATTACTTTATATTATATTATATTTTACTTTATTTAGGGGGGGATGTAGAGGTCTCTTCCAGCCATGACAGTTCTGTGATTCTGTGATATGGCAGCCTTGGCTTTGAAAGGGAGAGGTGGCACATGGGACATTTTTCTCCAGAAATGTCACACTGACTTGTTGCATTGGTTGTTCATGAGACTTTCTTCCAGGCATGTCATGTTTCAAAACCAAGTGACCTTGAAGGTCCCTTGGTAGCTCAGAGAAGGACAAGCAGCTTCCATGTGAATGCTTTTCAAGCTACTTCCCAGGAGAAAGTCTAACCTGTGTTTTACTGCTGGGGAGGCCTGGGCACACAGGGATTTGTTGATGTCTCACTGAGAGACCTGATTTTTGACACCATCTCCAGATTTCATTTCATCACAGGGTGTCAGGCTGGAAGGGACCTCAAGGATCATCTGCTCCAACCCTTCTGTGTTATTGTTTATCTGAGATGTCTCAGCACCTTCTCAAGCTGAGACTTAAAGCTTTCCAAAGTGGGGGAATCCAGCACTTCCCCTGGGAGACCATTCCAAGGTCTGACTGTCCTCATGGGGAAAACTTTTCCTCTTGTGTCCAGTCAGAACCTCCCCAGGAGCACCTTGTGCCCATTGCCCCTTGTCCAAGGGACTCTGTAAATCAGGAGTCTCCATCTGCTTTGCAGCCCCCTTTAAGTACTGAACATGGTCATAAGGTCTCTCCTAAGTCTTCTCTTCCCAAGGCTGAACAAACTCAGTTTTCTCAGCCTCCTTTGTTACCTTTCCACACGATGCAGTGTCAGAGGGGACAAACCAGGCTGTTTTCAGGGTTTGCTGTGGTACCTGCTGAGGGGTTAAGCTGACAAGTGACTGTTTCCATGTTTCTTTGCAGGGTGTCACGTACTGTGGTGAAAGCTCAGCCAGCAACCTCACCATGGCCAATGTTCCCTGGCACGAGGAGGTGGTACACTTTGTCCAGGACTTGGCCAACCTCATCCCTGACTACGAAATCGCCTGCGAGCACGAACACTCCAACTGTCTCCTGATAGCTCACAAGAAGGTGAGACTGTGCCTGCAGGGGACACCAGGCACCCTGTTTTCTCCTCTGAAGTGTTGCACAATCACCTTGGTCCAACACTTTTTCTCTAGAGTTAGCTGGATGTTTTCATTTTTGTTTTGTTTTTTTCTAGGGGTGGGGAACAGGTGTAGCACATGCTGCAGAGAGAGCTGGGGAAGTCCCAAGTGCAGTGAGGAGCAGCCGAGGAGCTGGGGGTGTTGGGTCTGGAGGAGGCTGAGAGGAGACTTATGGCTCTCTGCAGCCACTTCAAGGGAGGTTGGAGCAAGGAGGGAAAAAGCCCCTGCTCATTAGTGACTGTGATAGGAGCAGAGGGAATGGATGGAAGCTCTGCCAGGGGAGGTTGTCTGCCAGGCTGGATGTTAGGGAATATTTTTTCACTGAGAGGGTTGTCAGGAATTGGAATGGCCCAGGACAGTGGTGGAGTCACCATCCTTGGAGGCATTTAAAAGGCATTTGGAGCTGGTCCTTAAGGACAGGGTTTAGTAGTTGACTGTGGTGTTGGACTGGGATGATGGAGGTCTCCACCATGAACATTCTGTGATTCTGTGGAAGAATTACTGAAGGTGCTGCAGGTTGCAGGCAGTTGTGTTAACTCACAGCAGTCCAAGCAAGAGGCATTGAATGGCTCCAGGAGGGGTTCAGTGCAGGGTATCCTGTGTTTTCTGACATGGATTTGTTTTTTCAGAAAGGCAAGAGCAGATCTTGCTGAGGTGGGGGAGCTGGCTTTGTCTTATTTCTGTATTTTCATGGTGGTTTTAAATGGTTAGTCCCCATCATCCCTGGAGGGGTTTCAGGCCCTGGAGATGTGGTGCTGAGGGACAGGGGCTGGGGGGGACTGGGCAGGGCTGGGGGGACAGTTGGACCTGATGATCTTGAATATCTTTTCCAACCAAAACAATTCTATGATTCTGAGAAACTGTTTAGCATGACAAGTGAAGCAGGAAAACAATTGTGGAGATTCTCCAGCCTAAGGATGGAGCAGAGGGAGTGGTGCTGCCCTCTGACCTGTCACTGCTGCAGTTCTTTGGAGGCCAAACCTCTCTCTGTGTTTGTGAAATGTTCTGTTTGAAACTTGGGTTCCTTCATAAATAGCATCAACATGATTTGAAGTATGAGTAAAGTGGTAAAAAAACCCTATTAATTATTTCTAAAGGATGCAGGATTTGGAAAATATGAAGTACAATTTGGCTTTTTGAGATGTGGAAAAGCTTAATAGAAAGCTAATAAAATGTGTAATAATGTGCTAGCTAGGCAACTGATGGAGCAGCTACTTATGCTAATTGAGATGATTTTGCTCTTTGCATATTCTTTGCATGTGTTTGCTGCTCACAAGCACTTTCCCATCCCTCACTTCAGTGGGGGGGACTTGCCAGGCCAGGTTTGCAGTGCACACAGGGAGGGACTGCTTAAAATCCCCACTTGCAGAAAGATCTGCAGTATTTTAAATACTTGTTTGACAATTCTTTGAATCTCCTTCTTGAAAAGTTCCGTGTGGTTACAAAGCTCTTGTTCCCTTTTGCAGTTTGCAGTTTTTGTGGGAACAGCTGGAAAGGAGCAGAGCAAAACAGAATACCTGGCAGTACTTTTGTTTTAACTCACCTTAAATTTGCTTTATTTACAGTCTCAGTCTTGGCTGTTGCCCCTGGCAACTGTGCCTGAGCCAGTCCTTGAATGCAAAATATTCTTTTCTGTTGTAAGGTGAAGGGAAAGAAAGGAAGCAGATTGTCACCTAAGAATAGATTGATAGCAGCCCAGGAGGAATTCAGCAGCTGCTTTGCTTTCCAAAGCCATTAGGAGAGGGTGTCTATTTGGAAATAATCTATCTTGGTACTAAAATAACTAATAAAAAATAAATTTATGCCTATTAGGTTTAATTCTGAATTTCAGGCTCCAGTGGAGAATAAAATTTGTCAGTCTGTGTTATTTGCAGGAAACCTGTGCCCTGGGAACAATCAAACTGCAGCATGAGTAACTGCAAAATCAAAGGCATCTTTAAAGAGTTAAGGAGTTGTAGAAGGAGGGTAATAAAAGCAATTAGGCAGCGTGATTTATTTTGTTGTGTTCTTCTAGGTCTGAGTTTCGAGGTGTTCAGGCAATGCTCATATTAATTTTAAACACCACTACTGAAATGTCCAACTGCACAGGAGGGGCTGGAAATGTCTGAGAAACCCTGCAGCTTGCATGCAGCTTCTGCTGCTTCATTTCTGGAGCAGTGTTGGTGTGGGGAATAATAGTTTAGGAGTTAGGCTCCAAAGTCTCTTAAGGCCAGGGATTTAGGTAGAAAAAGTGATTTTAGGTAGAGGAAACTGCAGTTTGTATGGCTGGGGTTATTTTCTTGGGAAATCAAGAGGCAATAGAGGAGGTGTTGCATGGTTGGGATGCTCCAAGTGTCTTTAAAATCTCCATTAGACTTCCAAGTATCTTCCCATTAACACATCCCCCTTTTTCCTTCCTGCTGACCAGACGTGGGTTCTTGGTGTCTTTCTGCAGTTACAGGTGGGATGTTTGTGAAAGCCTTCAGGACACAGGGACTCTTGGGAATTGTGTCCCACTGAACCTCAGGGAGTTTAGGATCCCAGGAGGGCTAAAAAAGTCCCATACACCAAAGCCTTACAGCAAAATGCTTGGTTTCCAGTTACCCTTCACATAGCCCTAAAAAAATAACATATAAAACACCTGCACCTGGCTCACCGTGCCCAGAAAAAACCATGTTACTGCTATTCCTGCTTTTTTTGGGCCAACTGGGTATCAGCATGGTAAGCCTGAAGGACAAGGCAGGGTTGAATGCAGCTTGGCTTGGTCTGGACTCCCATGGGAGGCAAAGCTCCTCTTCCCTGTCTTTTCCTCATCCTTCTCCCTGCTGTGTGCTGGTTTCCATCTCTTCTTGAGAGCTTCCTGGTACGTTTTGGCTCCTTTGGCCTCTTTGATTTCTTCTCTTTAGCCATAGTTACTAAATTCCTCAGTAATTATATTTGCTTCCTAGCAAATCCTATAAGCACCATGGTACAAAAAATCTAATTCATGACATTGCTTTTGAACTAATTGACTGAGATATTGAGAGAGCAGCAGCTTTATAATCTCACAGTGAATTCAAGTGACCTTTTCCAGAGACAGACCTAGGTGGCTGCTTTTCCTGAGTTGTGACAAGAAATGTGTCCTCAAGATGACTGTAAGAGGTGCCCAGGAAAGGGGAATGTGCTGCAGCTGCCTGACAGCAAAGGGTTTTTTGAATGAAAGTCAGCTGTCACCAGCTCTAGAAAAAAGAGATGCTGCTCTACAAAAAGGATGTGGAGAGGCTGGAGAGGGTCCAGAGAAGAGCCACGAGGATGATCAGAGGACTGGGGCACCTGCCATAGAGGAGAGGATGAGAAAACTGTGTCTGTTCAGCCTTGGGAAGAGAAGGCTTAGGGGAGACCTTATGACCATGTTCAGTACTTAAAGGGGGCTGCAAAGCAGATGGAGACTCCTGATTTACAAGGAGTCCCATGGACAAGGGGCAATGGGCACAAGGTGCTCCTGGGGAGGTTCTGACTGGACACAAGAGGAAAAGTTTTCCCCATGAGGACAGTCAGACCTTGGAATGGTCTCCCAGGGGAAGTGGTGGATTCCCCCATTTTGGGAAGTCTTAAATCTCAGCTTGAGAAGGTGCTGAGACATCTCAGATAACCAATAATATAGAAGGGTTGGAGCAGATGATCCTTGAGGTCCCTTCCCACCTGACATTCTGTGATCCTTTTTTGCCTTAATTAGTGAATATATCTGACTTATCCAAGCAGATCCTAACTCCATACCCTGCATCCATGTCCCCTCATGGCCTGGGGGCAGTGCTGTGCCCCAGCCCTCCCCTGTCTCCCCACTTAGGTTATTCCCAGGTGGATGTTGTCTGCATTAGAACTGCAACCTCCAGTCTGGCATCCACAAGGACCCAAGACAGGTGCATTGAGGAAGGTTCCCAGAATTTGATTTCCCATAACCAAAATGCAGCACTAAGGGTGCCCAAGACAGGTGTCATGGGGAGTTTGAACTGAAATGAGTTGGGGAGGAGAGAGCAGCTGGCTGAAAGTGCTCAACACTCCATCCACCAAAAATCTTCCCAGCAAAAGGGGAATCAGCCTCTTCCTCCATAATTGCATTTTCAAGCACTGGCCGTGTCTGTACAGAGTGGTCTGAGAGCGGCCCTGAGGAGAAGTCCCTGGGGGTGATGATGGATGAGGAGCTCCCCAGGAGCCAGCACTGTGCAGCCCAAAGAGCCCAAACCCCAGCCTGGGAGGCAGCAAGAGGAGTGTGGCCAGCCTGAGACCCCACCTTGGGTACTGCATCAGTTCTGGTGTCCCCACCATGGGAAGGACACAGATCTGTTGGGAGGAGTCCAGAGGAGGCCACAAAGATGCTCCAGGGGCTGCAGCCCCTCTGCTGTGAGAGGAGAGGCTGAGGAGCTGGGATTGTTCAGCCTGGAGAGGAGAAGACTCTGGGGGGACCTGAGAGGTGGGAACCTGCAGGAGGGATGGAGAGGGACTTTTCATAAGGGTGTCCAGCACAGCAACAGGACCAGGGGAAATGGTTTTAAACGGAAGGAGAAGAGGTTTAGACTGGGTATTAAAAAGAAGAACTTTAGTGCAAGGGTGCTGAGACTCTGGAACAGATTGCCCAGAGCAGCTGTGGCTGCCCCCTCCCTGGAGGTGTTCAGGGCCAGGTTGGAGGAGGCTCTGAGCATCCTTGTCTGGATGAGAGGTGTCCCTGCCCATGGCAGGAGCTTGGGGGAGAGGAGCTCTGAGGTCCCTTCTGACCTAAACCATTCTGTGCTTCTGTGTACTGTGGGGCTTGGGGTGGGATGTGAAGGCTTCACGTGCACCCTGGCTGTGCTTGCAGAAGGCTCAAGAGGTTGGGTGAAAGGCATTGAAGTTGTTCCATGCTGAGCATTTCATCTATATTTAGGGAGGAAAAGGAAGCACTTAACTACCAGCTGCAGATCAACTAACAGGGGTGATATTAGAGAAAAATAGTCCATCATGTTTTATCTCCTTCCTGCCTTCCGAATCATCTGGGGAGTGTCATACAACTGTCCTTGCCACCCCGAGCCCAGGTCATGTCCTCTGCCTGCTCACCTGTTACCAAACCTGTGACAGTGCACAGGGAAAAAAACAACTTGTGTTGCTGCTTCCCCTGAGAAAATCACCAAAGAGGTGCAAGTCCCTGTGTCTGCTGCAGACCCAGGGGAGGGGGTCGCTCCCCAGGGAGGACAAGGTGTCTTGGGAGCCAAAGAACAGCCACAGTGCTTGGGAGAGTGCAAAATAAGTTTCCTAAAGATTTTTTATTTCCCTTGTCTCCTTCCAAATAGGAAGATGGCTCTGCTGAGCTTGATCTTTTAGTTATTAAAAGAAGATCATAGTTGGGCTAAAGTAATCCCTTTTTCATCCGTCAGAATTAAAACTGTCTGGAGGTAGCCCTGGCTTAATTGGCAGATGAGATGTTCTGCTCTACAGCAGGTAAGGATTAAAAGAAAAAAAAATCTGCAATAATGAATCTTTTCTTCAGAATAACTCTCCCAAGATGAGATGTAATGAAGAGAAGCAAAAGAGTGTCAGATGAGGGGGCCCTTGGGCACCAGGGCCACGCAGCACTGGCAAGAGTCAACCTTGGTGTGGTGTCACCTTTTTGCTTTGTTCTCTTGGAAAATGCAACATTGAACCCCATTTCCAGGTGCTGGAAGATGTTTTGGAAAGTGTTCCATCTCCTTTGACACGTCTGATTGCTAATAAGCACTTATTTGAGTCACTAAGTGTATACCTACGAGGCTACTTTTAGTTTCCATTGAAAATTAGTGGGAATTTTCAGTCCAGTTAAGTGCTCACAGCTACTGCCTGAGAAGCTGCTGAGGGGTTTGAAGCTCTGTTGTTCCCAGGGCTTGTGGTTACTGAACATATTTTCATTTAGCTCCACAGACATGGGATCATAGCATCACAGCATGTCAGGTGGGAAGGGACCTCAAGGATCATCTGCTCCAACCCTTCTATATTATTGGTTATCTGAGATGTCTCAGCACCTTCTCAAGCTGAGACTTAAAGCTTTCCAAAGTGGGGGAATCCACCACTTCCCCTGGGAGACCATTCCAAGGTCTGACTGTCCTCATGGGGAAAACTTTTCCTCTTGTGTCCAGTCAGAACCTTCCCAGGAGCACCTTGTGCCCATTGCCCCTTGTCCATGGGATTCCTTGTAAACTGGGAGTCTCCGTCTTTGCAGCCCCCTTTAAGTACTGGATGTAGTGTGTCTGGCCCCTGCATGCCTGGTGTTCTGTTGGATGGATTATTACACTTATTGCACATGTTTGGAACTTAATAACTAGCTTGGTCTTAGTTCCTTTCCCCTAAAGCCTGAGGTTACAGCTGGTGATTAGAAAGAAGTTTTAGGTTTTTAACAAGCAACACCATCCTGTTAAGACTGTCTACAGTATGTCTTGTTTTCCTGACTGACTCCACTTCAGTCACTTCCACTGTCAAACAAAGGGAGCCTTAAGTAATTGTGAGCCTTAATTAGGTGAGAAACTGCATGTAATAATTTAATGAATTATTTGTTTGACTTGGAGAGCTTCATAGTGGCAGGTGGCAAAACCAGTCATTGCAGTTGCATAATGTGAGTGCTGTGCACTGCCATGATAGATGATCTATTTCATAATAACCCTTTGTGAAAGTGCAGAAGCTGTTTTGTTTATTGCCATGAGGGGCTGTCTTCAAATTGAAATTAAGGAGCTCAGGACTGCAGCCATCATCATAATTTTTCCAGCTGCCTTTTTGTTGTCATGCCCAGAGAAGTGGCTGATGGTGGAGACCAGCAATAGCAAACCAGTAGCTGGAGGCTGCTGCGTCCAGGTCTGGAGTGGTAACTGATTCCCAAGTAATGCCTTGGATGTGGCATCACCCTCAGGCGTGTCCCATGTCAGGTACCAGTGGTCAGGAATGTTTCTAAGTCAAGGAATGTTGGGAAGTGGAGTGGGAAGATGTGATTTTAATTTTCAGAAGGGAATCATAAAGGTAAAGAGTGGCAAGTCAGCTGTGGTGAGGGCAGGGGGAACCTCCCTCTCCTGGCCTCCTCCACAGCCTGGGCTGCTGCTGGAATCAATCCCTGCAGGCTGTGAGAGCCCAGAGAGTTCCTGAGCCTTCTGTCTGTCCATGGGAGGAAAACCAGATGTGTGGGTTACCCTGCTGAACATCTGGCTGAGGCTGACAGAGCCATTCTCTGCAAGCTTGGGGCTGTTTCTTTAGCAGTGAGAAGGGCAACCAAGGTGGTGAGGGGTCTGGAGAACAATTCTCATGAGGAGTGTCTGAGGGAACTGGGGGGGTTTTGAGTCTGGAGAAAAGGAGACTGAGGGGGAGACCTTATCAGCTCTACAACTCCTTGGAAGGAGCTTGTTTCCAAGTGGAGCTTGGTCTCTTCTGACAAGTAACAAATGACAGAACAAGAGGAAGTGGCCTCAGGTTGTGCCAGGGGGAATTTAGATGGGATATTGGAAGAAACTTCACTGAAAGGGTTATTAATCACTGGAACAAGGTGGATATTGTAGATGTTGTGCTTAGGGACATGGTTTAACACTCAGTAGGGTTGGGTTAATGGTTGGACTTCCCATCTTAAAGGTCTTTTCCAAGAAGAACAATTCTGTGGTTCTGTGACAGGTAATGCTGCAGCACACCCGGGGTCTGTGAGTCTCCCTGGGTCTCTTTGGTGACAAAGAAAAGAGAAAATAAAAGGGGTGGTGGGTGTTAACTCCTGCCCTGCCACAGTTAAAATTAAAGCAGCCAGGTTTTATTTCCTTCATGGACACAGGCAGAGGTGACTATTCACACCTATCACTGCAGGTGGATGGAGCTTGAGGTGTTTTGGGACTGCTGAGTTGTTCCAACTGCTGCCAAAGGCTCAAAGGAGAGGAATGTTTCTACTACAGATTTTTTTTTTCCCCAAAATGCTCCAATAGAAGCCCTGTAGTTTGTCTGACCATTTTCAGTGGTCCTGTGAGCTGACCCCACCCAAGGGCTGCAGGCTGCAGCTGGCAGGACCTTGGGCAGATACAGGAAAACAAATTTCTGGAGTTTCAGGACCCACAGATATGTAAGCATGGAATCATAAATAAATACATCTGATTAAACTCTGTGTGCAAAGTCACACTGTCTCCCCAGAACAATTCTGCTTCTCCTTAATAGCCAAAGAATATATTGAGGCTCAGCAAAGGAAGTATTTTAAGGAAAGCCACTGAAAAGCAGACTGAGGATATACTGACTGCTGCTCCACAGAGAATTTGAACGTAAGTTTCCTTCACAAGAAAGATTATTGTAGGGTTGTTTTTTTTTAAACTCTTCTTGTGTGTTTAAGTTCTGAGGCAGTGCAGGAGCTGTTATGTTTGCAGGCTTTAGATGTGGTTCTTATTTTATTATATTTTTCTTTTCATTTAATTTAATTTTTGGAAAGCAACCCCACCTGCAACACAGAATGCATCTTTTAGCCCTGGGTGGCCAAGGCCAGGGGCAGCAGCATGTCTGGTGGTTCCTGGGGATTGGTTGGGAAGAGGCTGTGTGGATGGAGCTGGAGAGGAGATGGGGAGTGGGGCACCCCAGAACCCCTCTGAGCTGTCAGCCTCTGCTGCTTGGCTGGGATTTTAACCCTCAGGCAGGGAGAAGCCTTAGTCATCTCTGAATGTCGAAGAACACAGCTGGCAGTTGGGTTTAACTTTTTTTTCAGATATAAATTAATTTGTTTTCAGGGATATAAAAGTGTGGAATGGGAAGCACCAGAGCTTCTGCCCTTATAAAGCTGAGTTGCTGAGAGTCTGCAAAATGCTCCTTTAACATCTGATGCTTATGTGTGAACCTGAATAAGTGCTGACTGAAACATGTGGCACAGCCAAGCTTCAGATGCTGGCACTTGTGGTTAAAAAGCCATCAGAGGAGCAGTGGGCTCCCCCAGCCCTGTCTGTGCCTCCTGCACTCACTTCAGACCCCTCTTACCACTGAGGGATTTTTTTTTTGTCTGCATGGTCTTTAAAACTGCACCTAAAGCTGCTGTGTTTAACCACAAAACCCTCTGTGTCTGCCTGGGGAAGGATCCATTTGTTGGACAACTCAATCTTCACGTCCTTGGGTAATTCAGGAGTAGCAGCTGCAAGACCCAAAGCTCTGCTTTCACCTCCCAGTCTCCTCTCTGCTCCCCGGGGATGCAGCTCCAGAAAGGTTTCCATGGATCCTCTCCCCATCAGGGATGACTCTGTCCTTCCCACCCATGGTTTGCTCTGCCAGGATGTGGTCTGCAAGGAGCCCCAGTGGGCTTTGTCCCAGTGCTCTGCCTTTCTCCTGTGCCCTTTTTTTCTCTGATTTTTTTTTTTTTTTTTTTTTTTTTTTTTTTTTTTTTTTTTTTTTTTTTTTGTAAAGAAAGACCAGAGTGAATGGATGAAGAGGAGCCTCTTTTTAGTGTGTTTTTATCTGAGAAAAATCTTAACATCATCCACGTTAGGACAAACTAATTGATTTTTGGCTGGCTTCCAGTTTTCAGTGGCAGTGTTCCCTGTGTCACCAGCTCTGTCTCTCTTCTGTATTTTATGCCTCTGTACAAGCCCTGGGTTTATTTCTCAGCAGTGATGCATGTCTGGAGGAATGGTGTTAATTGTAACTACTATATTGTCCTCAATAGCTGTGTGTATTTTTACATCCCTCACCCCCCAAATAGCTTATGCAAATGTTGGTAAGAAATATGTAGTGTGGCTCTGCTCCTTCATGAATGCTGAGGGGTTTCTGGAGCAAGAAGCTTCTCTCTCTGCAGTCAGAGCAGCTGTGAACCTACTGCAAAAGATAATTTAAAGAAATTTCCTGTTCAGCTCCACTCCTATGAGTTATGAGAGAAAAGGGAGGTGTTAGCCATGCTCTGTTGATGCTCACAGATAGCTTGGCTCTCTATTTTAGTCCTGGCTCCTGCTTGTCTTTGCAGTATGTGTATTAATTTTGCTGTAGATGGCTTGAGGCAGTGGCCATGCCCAGAAAGGCAGTTCTGACCTTCTGATCCAGTCCCTGTGGCTGCCCTGAGTCCAGCCATGCCATTCCTTGCAGAGGTGTCCCCTGGGTGTCCCCAGCATCATGCCTGGATCTGCTTTTCAGGGCTCGAGGGCCATAATGAGTTTTCTTTTAGTTTCCTTTGCCTTTTTTAATTCTCAGAATTAATCCCAGCTTGGGGCAGTGCTCATTGCCCTGGCTGCAGGATCTGCAGGGACCTGGTAGGGTTTGCATTGCTGGGCACCAGTGCCATGGCTGTAGTGGGGTGACCAGAGCCTGGGGAATCATGCAATGCCAGACAGGTTTGTGTTGGAAGGGACCTGAGAGATCACCAAGATCCAACCCTCCTCCATGGGCAGGGACACCTCCCAGGAGGGCAAATTGCACAAGGCCCAGGAAGATGTGTGCTGCCTCCCCACTCATCATGCTGCTTGAGCAAAGCCCTCAGGGAGGAGGAGTTTGCCTTTCCAGACAGCACAGCCTGGCTTCAGAGCCAGCTGAAGGAGCTTTATTAACTTTTTGCTTTGTTTTGTTTTATGATGCTGGCATAAAAAAAAATAAGGGAAAGATTTCAGCCATTTGTCCTTTGTCAGGATATTCATCACCTTAAAAGACTCAACCAGGTAGTGAAAAATGCAATAAAAAACCTGACTGCATTAGTCTGAAATAACCCTGATGGTTAGTGTTAGCCTCTTATGTGGCTGCTGTGAAACTATTTGAGTCTTAAATCTCTTGTTATCTATGGAATAATCACAGAATTGTTAAAATCCAACCTGTAAATCTTGTGGGTGATTGAAGCTGTTCTTCCTCCACCCCATGTTTTTCTGGTTTTTATTCCTCAGCAAAAGTAATTGCTTTTCCATGGCTCACATAAAGGATTGCTCCCTTTTCTTCATGTTTTATAGCTGTGCTATTGCAGCACTAGAAATATTGATTATTATTTAAGGTGCTTTTGTAATGAATCCCAGGCAGCTTTGGTTTGGATGTTCTGGTGGGAATTTGGCTGTTCTGGGCACTGTCACCTGACTCAGGTGGTTCCCAGCTACAGGATCTCCATGAGCAGCATCTGCCTGTGGAGTCAACATGAAATTGCTCCAAATCTCTTGGTGACCCATCCTGAGTTCCCAGAATCACAGAAATTCTGTGGTTGGATGCTTCGAGAGCATCGAGTCCAACCTCAAACTTAACACTGCCAAGGCCACCCCTAAACCTGACCCCTAACCACTAAGTCTGTGTGACTCTTTAGGCCCTCCAGGGATGGTGACTCCATCGTTGCCCTGGGCAACCAATGCCTGATAACTCTTTTGATGAAGAAAATCTTCCTAACACCCAATCTAACCCTCCCCTGGTGCACCAAGGCCATTACCTCTTGCCCTGTCACTTGTAACCTCATTGAACAGATCCATCCCCATCTCTTTACAACCTCCTTTCAGGTAGTTGTAGAGAGCCAGAAGGTTTCTCACCCTCCTTTTCTCCAGGCTAAACAACCCCAGCTCCCTCAGCTGCTCCCTCTGCTCCAAGAGCTGGGCAGCACACGTGGTTTATTCAACCCTGGAGGGTTTTATCCTGCAAGAGAGCAGTTTAATCCCCAGGGAAGCATACGTACTGCTTCATGCTGAGGTGAGGGGGAGAAGAGGGCAGAGGTCCTTTCTGGCCACTCCCCAGGTCACCTCTCAGCATCCCAGGATGCTGGCAGCCCTTGGGCATTGCTGCCTTTGGGACAGCTGTGTCCTTCTCCACTGTGCACACTTCCTCTGGTGGCCTCAAAGCTTTGCTGCCCAGCTCTGGGGGATGGGAACTTTTGGAGACTGGTGTTGGGAGATGGTGTTGGAAAAAAAAGGTTTTATGTCCTTCTTCTACTAGGCTCACCAAAGGTCACTGACTGCATGGAATAACAGCTGATGTGGTGAGATACAGCCACAGCATGACACGGGCCTGGGGAGAAGCAGCTTGCTTCTGAAAAACAGAAACCATCTGATTGTGTCCCTGTAAAGACAGCCTCTGCCCTCAGCTGGGCTGTGACAGTGTTCTGCTGGTGTAGGTGATGAGGTGATGCCAGCCCTTCCTAGGATGGGGCTCTACCCACCCATTGCCAGTGAAACCAGCTGCATCACCATCCCCTGGCTTGAGGCAGCAATGCTCTGAGCTGGGGCTTCATCTAGAACTAGTTCTATCCATCCATCTCCTGCAGGTAACAGGACACTGGTTTTTGCAGTTTCTAGTTTTTAGATTCTGGAGGCAGATAGCTGGTGTTTGGGCAGGGCTGGTAGCTGCAGTCCAGACCCTCTTCTCAGCTGGTGTGGGTGGTACCAGTATCTCCAGTATCTCCTGGGGTTTTGGTGCTCCTGCTAAGCTTCTTGCTCTTGACCTCAACTTGTTGCAAGGTCCCCCTTTGCTTCTGAGATGAGGGCATCCTGTTGGTTTTCAAGGTTTCAGCAGGTTACCTGTTCAGCTGTGTTCAAGTCTGGGTGGCTTTTTTGTTCTTTATGTGTTTGTTTGCTTGTAGCTGCCCTCAGGACCCTCTTGGGCCCCATCAGATCTGTCAGCAGTGCTCCGTATCCATCACAGGACCGAGCTCAGCAGCTCAGATACTGAACAGCTCTCCATGTGCCATGTTGATGGCTTTGCACCATCCTAGGGGTTGGAGTTTTTTCCCCTGAATTGTTGCAGGAATTTGCTGAGCACTAGTGAGTCAGTTCTGGAGGGAGGAAGGAGCCTTATGTGTAGTGTGGTGTGAACCTCCACATGCACTGGGACCTAAGTTTGGGTGTCCTGAGCCTGGATCTTGTTTGAGACCATGAGCTCCTCTGGTATCACAGAATCATCACAGTTGGAAAAGATTTCTAAGATCACAGAGTCCAACCATCCACCCACGTTAAAAATAAGCCCCCATGCCCACTAGGGCATATCCTGGAGTGCCACCTGTACACATTTTATTAATACCTCCAAGGATGGTGACTCCACCACCTCCATGGGCAACCCGTTCCAGCACCTGGCTACTCTCTGTCTCTCAGTAAATTCTTCTGAATATGCAGTCTAATCCTCCCCTGGTGCCACATCAGGTGATTTCCTTCAGTCCTGTCCTTGTTCTCTTGACAAGAGTGAACAAGTGGTACCCACCCCCCTACCCCCTCCTTTCAGGTAGCTGTAGAGAGCAGTAACACCTCCCCTCAGTCTCCTCTTCTCCAAACCAAACAGTCCCAGTGCCCTCAGCCTCTTTTCACAGGAATTGTCCTCCACCTTCACCACCTTGGTTCCCCTCTTTTTCTTTACTTCTGGCCCCGTGTGCTGGAGAGAACACATCACCTTGGTGAAATATGGCTTCCACCATCCTGTATGAAGAATGAGAAGAAAGTTTCTTTATGGGGAGACTTTGTTCTGCAGCCTGACATCCCCACTCCGTGCTGGGGAACAGCTCCTGCAGGACTTGGCTGGCATTGCACACACCAGCACTGGCAAAGCCTGACTGCAACATTTTGCAAGTGGCAGCAGTTTTTCCAACCAAAAAAGCTTTTAGCTCTTGGGCAGAAAGTCAAGTGCCATTTTAAAGGCATAGCCATTAGATTCTTGGGAGAAAAACAAAACAAAACCCAACAAAAAGAAAAAAAAAAACAGGGAGTCAATCATTTTCCTTTTTTTTTTTCTTGGGTGAAGTGCATAAAAAGCTCTTAGCTCAGATAAATCCTAATTTAGGATTCAGTCAAGGCTGTTGCTAAATTAGCAGAGCTGGTCTGGTAGACAAATGCAGCTTCATCTTGTCAAACTAAGTAATCCCTAAAATTCTCACCCAGAAAGGTGAATTAAACCATTTCATCTTCCCCTGTTCCCAAAGAAAACACTTTTCCCCTTCAAGAATTGCCCAAGCTGTCACCACAGGGCATGGCTCTGCTGTTGCTCTGCTGTAATTTTGCCAGGCTGGGGTTTGTGTGTGCCCCAATGGGTTCAGTTGACCTTGGAAAGGTCCCTTCATCGAGGGGTACCTGGGTACCACTCTCACAGGTACATGTTTCCTCCAGGGCTCTTTCAGTTCCTCAAACCACAGGTTTTCAGGTATGTGACAAGAGCAGACATGCCAGGGAGGTTGGGCTTTGAGATGAGATACTTGGAAGAAACCCTTTGGTGTGAGGGTGCTGAGCCCCTGTCCCAGGCTGCCCCCAGAAGCTGTGGCTGCCCCATCCCTGGCAGTGTTGAAGGTTGGATGGGGCTTGGAGCAACCTGGGCTGTGGGAGGGGTCCCTGACCATGGCTGGGGGTGGGACTGAAACCCAACCCACCCTGTGCTGCACCTGGCAAAGTGGGGCTGAAGTGGTGGTAGATTCAGGTGCTTTGAAGGGTCCAGCAAAGCACCTGACAGTCGAACCATCAGGATTACTCGGGAGACAGCACTGAATGAGTAAAGCTGTAAGTAATGTGGCCATTCTGCATCCATGTGTGTTGTCAAACCTTAGGGGTGAAATACAGTGCAGAACAGTCAATTCTGAGTATTTGTCCACCTGAATTTCTTTTGGTTTGGGTTGGGTTTTTTCCATACCAAAGCAGTTATGCTTTTGGGGCTTCTGGATGCTTTTCCTCTGGACCTCAATGTGGCCAGAAAATTTAAAAAGACTACAGCTTGGGCAATCCCTTTTATATGCCCCTGGCTTGACTTTGTGATATTTCCTCTTCCCCACTGCTCTCTGTCTCAGGACTGTGTTCCTTTTCCTTCCAGTTCAAGATGGATGGGGAGTGGTTCACCTGGATCAACTACGACCGCTTCCAGGAGCTGGTGAGAGAGCAGGAGGGGAGCGGCGGCTCCAAGACTTTCACAGCAATGGATTACACAGCCAGGACTCCTCCCTGGGCACTCTTTGGGTCCAGGGAAAGGGGATTCGATCCCTTGGACATTAGATACCAGCGGAAGAACAAAGTGAGAGACATCTCTGGGTGCTGAGGTCAGGTTGGGGCCCGGCCAACTCCTGGTTGGCTGTTGAGATTTTGATCTCCATTTCCAGGCTGACACCAATGATGAATCTTTTCACCAGGATTTCTGGGACATTTGATATCAAAGAGGAGGGTAAAGCCTTTATTTAACCCTTCCCTCCTGATTTTATGGTTATTTTTTTGATAAAAAATACTTTAAAAGTTCTCCATCTTTTATCTCACTCGTGGCACGTGCCAGCAGTTGGTGGTCACTGGCAGGGGGGGTGGGAGTCCCATCCAACCACCCCAGAGCCTGCTGGTGGGGTGAAGACAGGGGGGATCAGAGGCTGCTGACCCCGATGCAGCTGTGGTGGAGCCTGGCACAGGTGGGACACACCAGGGTGTCACAGCTCAGATGCCCCCTGGGAGCAGAGGTCCCAGGGGCTGTGGTGCTGCTGCTGCACTGAGCGGTGCTCCCCGCAGATGGACCCGTGGAGTGCAGGGGACAGAGCTCTGCCCCAGCCTCCTCTGCCCCACACCCGGCGACGTGGGGTGGCTCTGCACTCATCTGTATTTCCCAAAGTATTGGGAGATGCTCCCACAGGGCAGGTGGAAGGCGTGGGAGCAGCAGCAGCTCCTGCTGTGGCATTGGTGACAGAGGGTGACCGGCGCTGGCAGGTGACCATGGCACCTGGCTGCTGGCAGATGCAGCACCTCTGGGGACAGCAGAGAGGGGGACAGTGTCAGTGCCACACGACACAGGGAACTTGTTTCACCCAGCACAGCCCTGCCATGCCTTGGTGGCCATCTCTGCAGTGACAGCAGGGATAGGGCCACCTGCCCTCTCCACATCCCCCGTGTCCACAGCAATGGGCCTGTATGGAGGAAGGAAGATGGGGGCCATGGTGCAGGCACCTGCCCCCCTTGGACACACCTGTCCCACTGCCCTCAGCTGCTCCCACATGTGAGGCATCCCATAGATGCCCTCTTCCTCAGCCCCTGGCTGGATGAGGCCACTGCTGTGGTGCTGGCAGAGGGCACAAAGAGGGAGCGTGCCAGGGGCTGCTGGGCACAGGGGGTGTGGAACCCCAGGCAGTTCTCATGGTCACAGGGCCCCTCTGCACTATCCAGCTGTGCTGCCCACAGCCTGCACACTGCTGGGGACAGCAGCACTGTCACCCCAGCACCACAGTAAGGGCATGGTTGGGAGCAGGATGGGGCAGAGGGTGAAGCACCCTCCCGTGGTGTGCAGCTGGGTACCAGCCAGCAGTGGGGTGTGAGAGGCACGTTGTGCTCTGATGCTGGACAGAAACCCCAAAGCAGAGGGAGACCAGGGATGGGAGGGGGGACTGGGGGCAGCAAAGAGGTTAGAGACCCCCCTGTACCTGCATCAGGGACTGCTGGGGTGTGGCTCTGATCCAGACCAAAACCTATGGAGAACGGGTGAGTGTATCCAGGTCACTAAGTTGAATACATTTAGACTGGCAAAGCATGGGCTGATGTGGAAATTCCTACCTCTCAGATCAGGATCCTTTACCCATCCCATTGAACTAGGCTGTTCTATTTATTTTTCATTGAAAGACCTCATTTAACTAAACATCCTTGTTTCTCAGAGCTCATCCCACACCATTAAAGCTTCCCTGTGAAAAAATCCCTGACCTCCAGCCCACACAAGCCCCAGGTGAGCAGCAGTTTCTCCATCTCCAAGAAGCCATTTCAGGGAAAACACCCTAGAGGGGCAGGAAGGTGACCCTTCTGCACTACAAAGCCCTTCAGGAAGGTTATTGCAAGTGTCCCTTTCCATGTGGAAGTGTAGAGGAGGGTGGGATTGGTTTTAAGGTGGTCTTTCTGCTCTGTAAGCCCTCCAAACAGTGGACACCATGGATATTCCCCCTTCAGAGAAGTAAAGCAAATGGCTGAGAAGCACTGGTGGGATGCCTATGCCTGTGTGGAAAGAATGATCCTGTTGGAAGCAGGGAATGCAGGAAGAGGTAAGATCCTTCAAAAAAAGGTATAGTGTAACCAAACGGGCAAAATTACAAGTATTTCAGATGTCACAGAAAAAAGTGATCTTACAGCTGACAGGTGAGCAGAGACTCATTCACAAAGCTCTGTCCAGTGTTCCCTTAGGCTGCTTGTTGGTTACCATCTTGTACCAGTTGGTGGAGTTTGGGTTTTTTTTTTATTGCCCACCTTGGATTGTATTCCCAAGTGGTTTGGGAAACTCTGGAACCTGCTGAGAAGCTCAGAAGTTGGCAAATGTCCTTGTTACTTTTGCATTTCTCATTGGTGATGCTGTGTTAGCTGCTCAGGATCCCTGAGGCTGGAGCAGACACTTGCAGACACTTGCAGCTGGGCACCAAACTCTGTGGGAGTTCTTATCCCTGCACCCAGGCTGATTGGGCTGGGGGGGGGGGAATTCTGTCCACTCCTCCTCATCTTCTTTGTTCCACATCGGAGCAAGAGGTCACTGTTTTGGGGGATGCCTTGTAACACATCCTGCACGATTTGGTCTTTATGCTGAGGCTGTTGGTCTGATTTTATTAAGCCTGTCTTGTTTCTTCAGCAGGGAAAGAATTGTTCCTACAGCTGGTAATCAGACACTATGTCCTTTTGCCATTTAGAAGGGTCTTTTTTCCAGTTTGTTCAAGTTTGTCACTCTTCATGATCATCTGGTGTAAAAAAAAAAAAAAAAAGTTTCAAAAAGGAATGTGATTCTTGCTTTACAGTCTGGAGTGCCCTATCATAAAAGACATCAGTTTGACAAGTGCACCTTATGACCAATTGAATTAAACATGCTTTTGGAGAACTAAATTTACAGTTCCAAAGTTGATGCTACAGAACCACTTAACTTTGGAGGTGACACTGCTTGAAGATGCTGAGGAGGTAATAACCATTCTATTACTGATGGGGCAGCTGTTACTGGGAGAAATGGTTTCTTTCTGAATTATTTTGCTGCAGGGTAAGTGCATTTCCCCCTTGTCCTGTGGTTTATCCATGGTTAGGGTCAACATCTGCACGTGGTGGGAAGAGAGAGCAATGCTGGAGCAGAGAGAACAAGGAAGGAGAGGGAGAAGGTTCCTGAGGAGATTCTTGTCTACACCCCGTGGTGAGATGGCAGCCAGGCCCCTGCACCCCATGGAGAAACATGGTGGAGCAGCCCCTGAAGGACCAGGGCACAGCAGGTGTTGTGGACCTGGAATGTTCCTCATTCCACCCATGAGGAATCCTGGTGGAGCAGCTGAGGATCATGCAGCAGATGTTGTGGCCCTTCAGCTGTGGAGGGGTCTGGTCCCAAAGCAATCCATGGCTCTGTGGGAGCAGTTTGCTCCTCAGGGATTGTGCTTTGCAGGAGGGACTCATGTTGGAAGGGTTCCTGAAGGACTTCATGCTGTGGGAGGGACCCCACCTTGGAGTAGGGAAAGTCTGTGAGGAATCTTTCTCCCTGCTTACCCACAAAAGCAGAACCATCCCCCACCTCCTAACATGAGTACCAACAACAGATGTGGTGCTCTAAGGTCTCTGGGCAGCTGTGAACATGTACAGCATGTAGTAAAGCTCCACCAGACAGACACAGAGGTTGTCACAGAAAGAAATGCTGGGTGCTTGCAGTGGGGGACTCTGTTAAAGAATCCAAGACACCCATCTGCCCAGCTGACAAGGACCCACGTGAAGTTTGCTGCCTCCAACGTGGGGCACAAGCCCACGCATGGCCGTGGCCTCCAGTTTCCAGGTTGTCTCCCTGATGTTCAGACAAATCTGGCCTGTCTTTTTGTTCCTAAACACCCTTTCTCTATTATCATTTGGAAAGATGGAGAAAGAAAAGGTCTTTCTGCTGTTTCCACAGCCCAGGTGATCCTGTATCATAAGCAGTCCAAGGAGGGTGCTAAGATGACATCCCCTTCCAGGAGGTGCTGGGAAGGGTTTGAGGAAAGATGGCAGAGGTGGCATAACCACTTCCAAGAACAAATCATTGGTTTCAGTGAATTACCAGCATCTTCTGGAAGTGGGGGAGCCCCATGTGGAGAGAGGCAACAGGAGGAAGAGGGTCGAAGGGTGCCAGGGGGGGAACCTCTGGGCTGGCCCAGGCAGGGAAGGGCTCCCCAGGTCCTGAAGCTGCTGACGCTGACTGGAGACTCAGCAGGGCCCTGGGGATGCAGGGAGAGGGATGCTGGGAACAGTTATATTTAGGATGGTGACTTAAAGTGCTTCCCCCAGAAGCTGCTGTTCTTGTCAGGCTGGAAATAATTTACTGTCACCGAAGCTTTTTATTAAATCTCCTCTGCCCTGTGTTCTCAGCATTGCCCTCCAGGATCCTCTTCCTGGCCAGCCCTCTGCCCCCTCCCCAGGGACCACTGTAGCCAGAGCTCAGGCTAAAAGGTTGGGGTTTTTTTCTTTTTTTTCTTTTTTTTTTTAGCAGAAACTGGTCTTTTGAATGACGAAGGAAAATTTTCAAGGGTTTCACAACTAACACATGAATGTTTGAACTGGAAGATGAGCTGGGAAGGGTCTTTACCTGTGGACGGTTTCTCTTTCAGTGCTCTGCTGTTTTACAGGTTTTTTTTACATTTTACATTTTTGCTCATTTTCAGAGCAGGCTCACACCTGCTGGGCAGTTTCTGGAACAGGTGAGTGCTCACTGCTGGGCTGCCCAGCCAGATTCCTGGCTCCCCCATTCCAAGGTGTGACTGGTGGCATCTTTGGATTTAAACTTTCTGAACCAGAAAAATCACTTTCAGGATAGATCAAAACTGATGAAAAGCTTGAGAGAAACTATGCAAGAAAAAAAAGCCCAACAAAAACAACCAAAACCTAAACAAGAAAAAACCCCAAGCTTTTAAAAAATTCAGAACAGCAGCAGTTACTTTGAAAAAGATTATGGTTAAATCCCGATGGGAGCAATCCCCCCAATGTGGTGCTGGTTTTGGCTTTGATGGAGCCTGGTTTGCTCAAGCATGAGCCTGTTCCTTGTTTGCAGGGTGGGTTGGAAGCCCATCCAGGTGGCCACAGGGACTAGGGGACATACCCACTGTCCTCCTACAAACACCTGGAGCCAGGGCCGGCTCCATCCCCTCCCTCCTGCCACCCCACACCTTTCCTAGCTGAGATCTTTTAGGGCTGCTGCTAATAACATAATCCCTGCCCCTGGGGCAGCCAGCTGGGAGCTTAACCACCTCTGCCCTGTGAAACTTCATCCTCTGTGCCAGGGGCTTAGATTAGATCAGCTGTTGAAATCATCTTAGTGCTAAATAGGTGTTATTTGGAAAACAGAGAGAGAGCATCAAAGACACCAGTCATCAGCTGTTCAATGCCCTGGCTTGCCCCAGGAAATGTGAAGCTGCTTGTCAAATTATCCACAGACTGATGGTAATTCCTCCTCTGGCTGGGGGCGGGCAGGAGAAACTCCTGCTGGGAGGTTGTTTTCCTGTTTCCCCCTGTGCTGGGCACTGCTGAGGCTGCACCCCCAGTCCTGGGGTCAGCTCTGGGCCCCTCACAACCAGAAGGACATTGAGGGGTTGGAGTGTGTCCAGAGAAGGGAATGGAGCTGGGGAAGGGTCTGGAGCACAAGTCTGCCCAGGAGCAGCTGAGGGCCCTGGGGGTGTTGATCCTGGAGCAGAGGAGGCTGAGGGGAGACCTTCTGGCTCTCTGCAACCCCCTGAGAGGAGGTTGGAGCCAGGGGGGGTCGGGCTCTGCTCCCCAGGAACAAGGGATGGGACAAGAGGAAGGGCCTCAAGTTGTGCCAGGGGAGGTTGAGGTTGGAGCTGGGGAACAATTTCTCAATGCCTGGAAAGGGTTGTCAGGGCCTGGCCCAGGCTGCCCAGGGCAGGGCTGGAGTCCCCATCATCCCTGGAGGGGTTTCAGACCTGGAGATGTGGTGCTGAGGGACATGGGCTGGGGGGGCCTGGGCAGGGCTGGGGGAAGGGTTGGACTGGATGATCTTAAAGGTCCTTTCCAACTGAAAGAGTTCAATGGTTCTGTGAGGACTGGGTCTGGCTGAGAAGTTTTGCAGCCAAAGGAGCTTTTTACACCCTGTGGTGTTGGTTCATCCCAGCCCTGAGGTTTTATAAGAGGGAATGTGATGCCTTTGGGCAGCTGGTGTGTCATCTGCAGCAGCTCACACCCTGCTGGAGCCAGCAGAGAACCCCCACTGCCTCATTTCTGGCCTTAGCATGGATAATTCCACTCCTTTCCAGCCCTAAGAGCCACCAGGCCCTGCCTGGGGGGATGGAGAACCCACAGGAACATTTGCAGAAAGCCAAACATCTGCATCCCATACTCAGCCACCCATTCCTGCCTAAAAATGAGATATAAACACCCCCACCTGCTTTTCATGTTTCCCTCATCAGAGTTCTGTCTCCCCCCATCTTTGTTATTTCTGGCTCTATGTGGACCTGACGTTCTGGCAGCCCCCAAGGGACAGGGGGTCTCAGACATCCAGAAGACCACAGGACTTGAAAGTTCAGAAATTTCAGCTTCTCTCGGGGGTCAGCTCATGGGGTCCTGCTCAAAACCTTCCTGGTGCATTTGCCTGGCAAGAAGATGACAATAAAATATTGCTCTTGACCCATCTGCCCACCCTGCCACCACCATGACCCATGGATCCAGCCTTTCCTGGGGGCAGCAGCTGCAGGATCTTCAGACTTATGTTCATTTGGGGATTATTTTCACTAAAAGGCAAGACCCTGAGGAATCCAGCCCCAAACACAGGGACAGCCCCACCAGCACTGTATTTCATGGAGGTATGCATGCTTAGCAAAGATGCCCCCAGTAATTCCATGTTTGTTCCATCCCCTGAATTAACTAAAAAAGCCCCTGATTTAAGTGATATTTGCTAGCAGACCACGTGCTTTGAAGCAAACTGCTTTGGAAGAGGCAGTCCAGAACCTGAAGAAGGCCTAGGGAAAGCTGAGGAGGGACCTCTGACAAGGGCCTGGAGTGATGTATGGTAAGGAATGTTCAAGTGTTCATTTATAGGTTGTGAAACCCTTGAAATTTTTATTTCTTCATTCAAAAGAACAGTTTCTGCTAAAAAACCCCCAAACTATTAGTTACTTTTGTATTTAAAAAGTGTAAATGCATGAAATTAGAGAAAGGTGTAGGAGAAAATAAAAGAAGAAAAAATCCAAACTAAATCTCAAAAAAAAATTTATTTCTGAAATTATATTAATAAATCTCTCCCAAGAGATGTCAGCTAAATTTCATGGAAAACCAGAGCTGAGTTTTTCATCATTCTTTGGGAAGGCTGAGCCCCACGGCCAGCACGGCTGCTCCCAGCTCCTCTTGGTCCTGGACCACACCAGAACTACTGGGATGAGGAATCAGCTGCTGTAGCTTTTTCCAGCTGTAACAAACCCACTTCTACTGGAAATCCAGTAATTTTTGAAATCTTCTGTCTTATAACCCCCCAAAATTTGCCAGGGGAAGTGGGGAGGCCCGTGCAGGAATGCTGCCCCCAGCACAGGGCTGCATCTTTCCTACCCCTGTAGCATCCTCTGGGGAAGCTCAGGGAAGTTCCTGAGAGATCTGTCCTTGGGAATAACCATTTTGGACACTTGTAATACACATATGGAGCTGTGGCCTTAGTAGACTGGGAGAAAGGAAGAGAGGAGATGCTCCAGCTCTGGGGTCCCCAGCAGCAGAAGGACACGGAGCTGCTGGAGCCAGTCCAGAGGAGGCCCTAGAGCTGCTGGGGAGGGCTGGAGCAGCTCTGGAGCCAGGGGGAGAGAGTTGGGGGTGTTCAGCCTGGAGAAGAGAAGGCTGCAATGGGGAGACCTTAGAGCACCTTCCAGTGCCTGAAGGGGCTCCAGGAAAGCTGGGGAGGGACTTGGGACAAGGGGAGGGATGGGATGAGGGGTGATGGTTTCAGACAGAAAAAGGGGAGATTGAGAAGGATCCTAGGAAGAAATTGTTTGCTGTGAGGGTGCTGAGGCCCTGGCCCAGGTTTCCCAGAGAAGCTGTGGCTGCCCCATCCCTGGCAGTGTTGAAGGTTGGATGGGGCTGGGAGCACCCTGGGCTGTGGGAGGGGTCCCTGACCATGGCAGGGGGGGTGGGATAGGTGATCATCTTTAAGGTCCTTTCCAACGCAGACCATCCTGTGATTCGTGGTTGGACTTGATGATCTTCAAGGTCTTTTTCAACAAGAATGCTTCTGTGATTCCATGTCCTCTCCAGCATGTGGTGACAGTGGGTCTCGATGCACTGAGGCTGCACAGTCCTTGCGAGTGAGCTCAGAAATAAAAATCCATTTCAGTATCTTGCCATCAGCTTGCTGCTGTGTGGCATATTTCAGTACAACATGTGGTGTCTGAAGTGATTTCTACCATGCTTTGGTCTCCTCCAGCAGAGCACCCCGTGAATGATGTGATGTATTGTCCACGTTTTATGGAAATTTACTCTCCAGATGAATGCAGAAGGAAAACCAGCAGTGAGCTCTGCAGCAGGAGCCCAGGCTGTGAAACATTACCTGTGGCATCAACATGCTGATGAGAAAATATTGTTCTTTGGTGGGCATCTTGCAGTGTGACAAGAAAAGCTGCTCTGAGCTCTGCTCTGCTCACGCCAGGAAAGCCGGAACACCCACGGCGCCGGGGGAACAGAGCTGGGGGGGTTCTGTAACCAAAGAAGCTACAAGAGCTGCTGAACACCACAGTGAAACAACAGTGAGAAAGCAAAGCTGGAGGAACCCAAGTTATTACCCAGCTTTTTCAAGTTGGGCCTCACTCAGGGCTGGAGCTGTTGATTGCCATTCCTGGTGAGGCCTCTGAGCCCAGACACACTCGTGACATCTCAGGGTGGTGGTGGCACACAGCTCTGTGCATGGCCCCACGCATGACCCAGTGGGGACTTGGGGACACAAAAGCCCCAGTTCTGTGGGAGCTTTCTTCAGTGCCAAGGTCCTTGTCCCCTGGGGATCACACAGTTTCGAGGTCGGCAAACGCCCCCTTGGAGCTCCGAGACATTTTCCTTGGGCACGGATGCCCGGGGTGTGGTGACCCTGGCTGGCTCCCTCCTCAGGGAGAACAGGCTGCCCAGGGAGGTGGTGGTGTTGCTGTCCCAGGGGGTAGATGTGGTGCTCTGGGAGCAGATTTAGTGGTTATGGTGGTGCAGGACTGACAGTTGGACTCAGTCATCTTGGAGGTCTTTTCCAACCACGATGATTTTATGATTCTGAGACAGGGAGAAAATAAGATGACAAAGTCGATGGGTGGGGAGAAAGGTGTAAAAAAACTGCTCAAATTGAAGGCCCAAACCATGCCTACTGGATTGAGGGAATGATTAATGTCTCCTGGCTATAATGAGTGCTGCTGGAGCAGAGAGCACCCCAGGAACAGCAGAGCCTGAGGATGTGGTTGTGTAACACATGATGTGACAACATGGAGCTATAATAAATATTGTCACTTTCTTTGCTGCAGGCACTGTGCATCACTCAGAGGTCTGTGCCAAGGTAATTGCTAATTGTCCCCAGCAGCCCACCACATCTTGAGAGCTCTTCTGGAGACCAACAGCGAGCATCCATCTCCACCTCGTGCACCACAGCAAAATCCATTTCTTCCCATTACTTATTCTCACAAAACCTCCACTTAATTGCAATTAGTGCTCTCCCAGGTCAGTGCTGGAGGGTGTTCCTCACCCCTGTGAGGGCCATGCTGCTGCCTGAAAGCTGCAATGTGGCTGGCAAAAGAGCTCTGGAGGAGGAAACCAGCAGCTGATTACTTGTCCACAGATGGACCTGGTTTGCTAGAAGGGCAGCAGGAGGCAGGAACCTGGGCAGGACCCTTGGCAAGGTTATAAAAGCCCAAGTGGAGGGAGGTTTTTTTTAAGCTTCAAAGGCAGATTGTGATGGTGAAGGATGTCTCTGCTTGTGGATGCTGCTTGAGATGAGTCTTTCAGCCTGGTGGGAGCAGGGGTGGGGATGTTGGTACCCAGGGTGCCATGAGGGACAAGCTGTGCTGGAGGGATTAGTGGTGATGATGACTTTGAGGTCCTTTGGCCTTGGTTCTTGGGGCTCCCTGGGGTGTGGGCTGCAGGCAGCTCTGCCCTGCCAGCCTGGGTGGGTGGGAAGGGTGCACCCACACCTGGTGTCAGAGCAGCAACTGCTCCTGTGCTCTGCAGTGTTAACAAAATTAATCTTACCATTTCAAAAACAAAATAAAAAAAATTAGGGATTTCTGGAATCATTTTAAGAGCTGGTCTGGCCTCTCAGAGGCTGAAAAATCATCTCTACTATGGGCCTTGGCATGGACAGGTTCCTTGGGGGCTGTGGTGCTGCCAAGAAGCCCATGGGCTGAGTGGGACAGTGTGTCTGCTACTGATCTTGCATCTCCTTTTGCTGGAATCCTTCGTTTTTCTTCATTAAAACTTGTCATGATGGGAGGTGCACTGTGGGAGCCTGAATGACCCCAGCACTCTGGGGTGGGGTGGGCAGGAGCTGCCAGAAACAGGCTCTGACTTCCCAGAAGAGACAAAATAAGTGTGTGTGTGTATATATATTACTGTCTTTCAGAACCTATATTTATATTATATATATCTTTCAGCCTGGAGAAGCAAAGGCTCTGGGGAGACTTTATCATGGTCTTTCAAGATTTAATGGGGCCTATAAGAAAAATGGGCACAAACTTTTTAGTGGAGTCTGTAGTGGTAGAACATAATCACCAGATTGCTGGGGTTTAGGTGAGATTAGGGGAGAGTTAGGATTAGAGATTAGGAAGAGTTTTATTTTATTTTATTTTTTATGATGCGAGTGGTGAGACCCTGGCCCAGGCTGCCCAGAGAGGTGGTGGGTGCCCCATCCCTGGAAATATTCCAAGCCAGGCTGGATGGGGCTGTGAGCAACCTGGTCTAGTTGAAGATGGAATTATTTTGTTGTAAAAAACCTTTCAGATCATCAGGTCCAACCCTTCCCTCAGCCCTGCCCAGTCCCCCCCAGCCCCTGTCCCTCAGCACCACATCTCCAGGGGCTGAAACCCCTCCAAGGATGATGGGGACTCCAGCCCTGCCCTGGGCAGCCTGGGCCAGGCCCTGACAACCCTTTCCAGGCATTGAGAAATTGTTCCTAATATCCAATCTAAGATGTCTCTGCTCACTACAGGGCATCTGACTAGCTTGAAAGGCCCATTTCAGCCCCCCAGCTCCATCCCATCCTCCTGGTCCTTCATCTTCTCCGTTGGGTGCTTGTGCTCAGGCTGGGGCTCTCTGCCTCATCCAACCTGATGTGCCACCAGGAAATGTGGGTTTAAAGATTCCTTAAACCAGGCCCAGGAAAGCCCAGGTGTGCCCAGCTGCCTGGATTTCCAAAACCTGGCCCAAAATCTGGGTCTGACGTCACAGCAGCACTGTCCATACATTCAGGGAAAAGAAAAACAAAACCAACCAAACAAAACCCAAATAAATTAAAACTACTGATGTTTATCTGGAAAATTTGGGTTTCAGATGACCATTTGGAGGAGTTTCTGTCCTGGGCAGCTGGGCTCAGGTGTGTGTTCTCTGCTACTGCTGCATCAAACTGATGCTTGCTTCTCCCTGTAACCCTCTGAGGCTGCTGGGGAAAGGACATTGCTCCCCCCAGCCAGTCTCTGCCTGCCAGGGCTGTCCCTGACTCCTGCTTTGCAGGAGAAGGGCAGGAGCTTTGCACAAGGGCTGCTGGGGCTGGAGGGGGAAATCTGGGATCTCCTTGGAGCTGTCCCTGTCACCAGTGGTGCCCACATGTGATGCTGGGGTGTAGGCAGAGCTGAAATTCATCTGCAAGCTCCCTGGGGGGTGATGTGCAATGGCCCCAGCAGTGCCCTGTGCGAGTGGTGCTGGGGCACAGCCCTGGGCTCAGAGTAGTGGAAAAAGCAGCTGCCAGTGCTGTGAGTGTTTTTCTCACTGTCTGAACTTTGTAGCCTGAGGTCCTAAGCTCTAACCCATGGGTGGAGGTCACTTCTGGAGGAACCCGGGCAGCAGGCAGCTGCTCCACCTGCACCGGGATTTCAGACTCAGGTAAGCTGCTGCCTTTGTGCAGATGTACTGAAAGCACAAGTGGTGCTGAGCAAACTCAGATTCGCAGAGAAATCAGGGGAATCAGAGGCAGAAAATGAGACTGTATTGGTTAGGCATTCAATGGTGTCCTGTGTAAGAAGTATTTCCTATTTCCAGACTGTTCCCAGATTATTTCGCTGTTGCTCTGATAACATTGCTGGTTTTTTGATGTTTCAAATCTTCCATCTGAAGTTTTCCAAAAACTTTGTTGCCATCAGTGAAACTCTTCCTCAGGTGGCTGTACTGGGTGGCCTTTGTCATCCTCCTTTCTCTGAGCCTGGAGGCCCTGCTGATCAAAGCCTGTGCATCAAGAGCAGATGTAGGAGACTGGAACCTTGTGTCCCCCCATGTCTGGTGGAGCTGAAGCTCTGGCTCTGTGCACCCTTGTTCCCTCCATCTCTGACGGGTTTTATGGTCCCCCTGGTGTGACTCTGTAGCTGATGAAGGTCAGGCTGGAGTTCCAGAGGTACCTGCTAACCCCAAATATCTTTTATATCTGGGAGCTGAGCTTTGCTGTGGGTCACCCACTGTGACAGCCCCCCTGGTGCTGAGCCCCCATGGCTCCCACCACTGCCAGACAGACTTTGGGGGTGGTTGAGCTCCTGGCCACCTTGGACCATAACTGGAGTCATCCTGAATCCTTCATGCATCTTCTTGTAGTAAAGGCAAAACATGCTCTGCTGTTTGCACCTCAAAACCACCAGAGGATGACCCATTTTTTGTCCCCAGCCTCTTCATTGGCTTTTCCTGTCTTTTTTTTTTTTTTTTTTGTATATGTTTTAAAAAATATATTTAAATTGCTATAAAAAATAAAACATTCCCCAAGGTTTTCTATATTTAATCAGCAAATATCATCCAATTATATGGGGATAAAGTAATTACATCTCCCTCAGCAAACCTACTTCTCTTTCTTTCCCCAAGGGGAGGAGAGGTCTTTCCCTCAGGATTATGTGATTAAACAGAGATTTAAAAGAGAAATCTTGCTTTGTTGCTTAAAGAGCTTAATTTGAAATCCTCTCAGAAGTTAACTGTACTTTGCAAATGCTGAGTAAGGGGACTGTGAGATGATCATCTGCCTGGGGTCCTGCTTTGCTGGCCACCCCATGCCTGGGTGCAGAACTGAGATCCCAGGGGAATCAGCCCTTGGCCAGGGCCTTGCATCAACCCTGGTGGTCAGGACCTTCCTCAGGGGTGGTCAGCCCAGCTCTTCCCCTGAGATGTGTTTTGAGACAGGTGGATGGGTCTCCCATCCTTCAGGGGGATGGCAAACCTGACAGCAGGGATCTGGAGTGGATCCATCACCCACTGAGTCCATGGAAACTGCAGTTGGATTTGGCCAGGTCACTTCTAGAAGCATCTTGCTCCATAGAATTGTTTGGGTTGGAAAAGACCTTTCAGATCATCAATTCCACCTGCTCACCCCCTCTCTCCCCACCCTGGTCAATGTCCATCACTCCCAGAAGATCTTTTGGTCTGGCATGAGGCTGCCCCACATCCAAATCCAGCTCCACTGCTGTTTTTTCCTGGTTCTGCTCCACAGCACCCATGGGCTTGGTGCTGGGAAGGGGGTTTCCTGCTGGCTCTGTCTGAGGACAGGTTGAGAGTTGTGTCGTGTGTGTTCCTCAGCTCTTCTAGGGTGGAGGACTTGGAAAAGGTCTCTGAGCTTCTGGAGGGAAGGTCCTGCTGCCTTCACTCCTTCAATACAGGGGAAAAAAAAAATCCAAAAAGCTGTTTTGTCTCCTCAGCAATAGTTGCCTTGTTTGGCCTCTGAAGTTTTATGGACATTTATGGCTCAACACTGGCCACGTGCTGGTCCCATGTGTTTGGGGCTCTGAGCACTTTTGGGGATAACACTTGGTGTGGCCAGAGGGAGCTGGTGAGAGGAGGTGGAGATGGTTCTGCCTGGTTCTTTCTCACCAGCAAGAGGTCAAATCCCCAGCCCTGAGCTCTCCTCACAGCCCTTGAGTGTAGGTGGTCATTTCTCAGAGGTTTTTACCCTTCTAACTTGTGTCAGGAACAAGAGGTGGGACACTTCCAGGCTTCTGTAGCTGACAGAAATCCAAGAGGCTTCACAAAAGGCCTGGAAGCCCTTCCTAAGCTTTTGCTTCAGTGCTTGAATTTGTCCTTCAGTTCATGATGCCCAAGACTGTAATTTTTTGTTCAGAAGAAAACACATTTGGGGTCTTGGAAAGAGTTTTCTGATGCGTTGAGCTGTCAGCTGTAATGTGGCAAGTGTGGCAGATGCCAGCAGAAGAGGACTCGGGTTTTCTGGCAGATCCACAGTGTGGTTGGAATGGGAGCAGAGGGAAAGGGTGAGGGGACAGGAGGGACTGAGCTGTCCCAGAGCTGTGCCCAGACATTGGCTGCTCCCCTTCTGCCAAACAGCAGAGAAATTCAAGAGAAAGGTCCAGGGTGGAAATATTATCACCTGCTGTGGTGGGCACCTCAAGGACATTGCTGTGTCCTGTGGGGGCTTGAACCACAGGTAAAAATCCATCTGGCAGGTTCAGGGAGAGCACACAGAGGCTGTTCCTGGAGGTGCTGCTCAGAGGAAGACCCAGAGGAGGGGATTTGGGTGTGAGCATCATCCCCCTGCGGGGCACTGCTGAAGGGATGTGGTGTCCTCCCCACCACAGCCTCCTCCCTTGGCACCACCAAAACCTGGTGACATGTGCCTGCCACCTCTCCTGAGGAGTTAACCTCAAAGCCATGAGGTTGTCCCCTGCCCTCCCACTGCCCACACAGCAGTGCTGCTGGAGGCTGCTGAGGAGCAGTTTATCCCTCTGGAGAACCTGGGGCCAGGCTCTGGTCTTGGGGATTTTCCAAGATTTAGTGACATGTGCATGGAGGCTGCTTTTCTCTCTGCTCTTCCATGCCCTCCCAGCTTTTCCAGCAAGACTTCAGGCAGCTGTGGGAGCGTGTGTGTGAGCGCAAATGAGGGCAAGGCAGGAGGAGGAGAAGGACTTCAAGGAGATGTGTGTCTCCCAGAAGCCGGTGTTAAGAGAGGAAGCTGGGATGAATGATGCTTAAGATAAAAAGCCAAGGGACAGCTGGCAGGGGAAAGAAAGAGTTGCTTAAAGGAGGGAAAGTACATAAGAGGCAGAAGGGGAAGAGGCAGAACAGCAGGGATGTTGTTTATCAGGACATGTTTTGTCTTTGGAAGAAAAAAAAAAAAGATAAACCCACAAAACTGAACTAAAAACCTTGTGGCAAAAAATTCAAGTGAGCCTCAGGGAACATCTCTGCAGGTGGGAGGTACAAGGGCTCTGTGAGCTGTGCTGAATGATGTTGTCTAAAGTTTTACATACACCACAGTGAGCACCAGCCCTGCCTGGGGCTCCCCAGCAACCCAAGGACTTCCTTTACATGGGCACCTCTGGGCTGTGAGGGTGGGAAGGGAAAGGGAAAACAAAGGGGACTGAGAGGCCTCAGGCTCTTGAACATGAATATATTACAAACTCTTAATCTCATCAGTATTATTTATGTATTTGTATAAGCATATACATAAATCTGTGTGCCTGCAGTGGTGAAGGAGGGTGTCAGGGAAGGGCTCCTCAAGTCACTTCTCTTTAAAGAGCTGTCCTGGTTTGGCTTTAAACCAGAACAAGACCATCCAGAAGGAGGGTGCAGATGGGTGTCCAGGTGTGTAGACACCAGCACAAGAAGTTTCCAAGGCAGAGTACAGAGAGTCTCCCAGGGAGTGAAAGCTGCACATCTGAAAACAGAGCAGAAGAGGGAAGGGGGACGGTGGGGATGGTCCCTGCCAGAGCAAACAGCCCAACCGGCATGGCCAGGGCTGGCTTTGGGCAGAGAGGTGGGCTGGGGTGTCTGGATGATGGAAAGCTGAGCTGGAGGGGAGGTGGGGTAAGAACTTGGGCTGTAGCTGTGTCAGTGGAGTCCTGGTGCCAGGGAGGAGCTGGTGGCCAAGGAGAAGGAGAGGCAGCAGCTGTCCTTGTGTAGGACACCAAGCTGGGCTCCTTGGAGGGACAGCTGGAGATCAGCTGTAAATCCAGTGTGCACTGCAAGCAGAAGCAGCTCCAGGATATTCATCACATCCCTTGCCACAGTGCAGGAGTGACTTTGCCACCATAAACCTGGGTGTGATGTGGCTCTGAGCAGGCATTTCACAGCCCTCCTGTGCCCACAGCAGCATCCCCAGGGGTTCAGCAGCTCCTGCAGCACTGCTTGGGGTGGGAGGGGGGGATTACTGACACAGCCCTGGCACCTACAGGGGTGCTGAGCAGCACTGGTGGCCAGGTCACTGCCCTGGCTGGTTCAGAGCCTCATGTCCCTGGTGTGCTGCAGCTGAGGGATCCAAAAATTCATCACTATAAAATTTGAAACTTCTTATAGGCTGGATGAACTCCATCAGCCCTGGCACTCCCTGGTGCTCTGATGGCCACTGATTTCTTCTGCTGCTCCTAAGCCTTTAACACTGCCACCAGGCTCTGGGAGGTCTTTGCTTCCCGTGACAGTGTGGCAGCTGGGTAGCCAGAAACCCCTCAACAACTGTGTCTGCTTCTCCCCCATCCCAACCACCCCTTTTCCAAGCCCCTTTGCCAACAGAGGGTGCACAGCAGCCGCTGCCCTGGGGGATGTGCTTTGGGGCACAGCCTCTGGGATCCCTGGGACTTATTCCCTTCAGGACCTTTACACTGGGGCTGCACTTTGGTGCCAGGCTGGCCATGGGCTGTGGTTGGCTCCTGGTTATGAATCCCACAGAGTGGCACCAGGAGAGCATCCCCAGCCCAGAGCCTGCTCTCTGCATGGCTCTGCTCCACGACCTCCTCTTTTCTTAGCTGGAAATATTAACAATGTGAGTTAAGTGGTGTTAGAGACTACATGAATTTTTAAACAGTTCCTTGGCAGCTTTTTTTCTCTAGGAACATCTTTACCTTTACCTTTATCTTGCAGATATGGGCTGAGTCCATTGAGCAGTCCAGGAGCACAGGGTGAGCACAGTTTGCTTTTGCAGTCTTTGGAAAAAGGGGTGAGTTCTGGTGCTTTTGTGGGTGAGAACTTGAGTTCCACCATTCCAGAGGTATGTTCTGTGAGAATGAATGATGATACATTTCTGCTCACCTCCAGAACCCAGGGTGCAGAGAGGGGCAGGCTGCACTCCTGCCTTGGCCTCTCTTTGACCATGAGCTCTGCTCCTGGATTAAAAATAGAGTCCCTGGTGGCAACACTCACAGCTCCTCATGGATGTTGCAGTATCCCTGGTGTGTGTTAGCTGGTGAAGTGGCACTCCAGGGAAAGTCACAGCAAAAGGTCAGCAACAAAAAAATTACAGCTCCAGAAAGAAAACAGGAGAGTTTGGTTTGTAATTTTAATCCTTGGGGGAAGGAGTCAGGCTTGGTCCCTGCACTTCTTTCTTCCCACTGCAGTTTGGCAAATGGCAGCAGCTTTGGAAAGTTCACATTTTTCTGTATTGCTGCATTAAACAAGACCATTTTCTGACTGCTCTCCCTTTGTCCTCCGTTTAATTTCTTTGCCAAAACCCCATTAAACCCAGAAAGGTCAGATTTTCAAAAGCACATGTGCCTGTGCTGCACATTGACCATCTGGCTGTGAGCTTCCCAGCAGAGGCTGCTGGAAGTTGTTGGAAGGACTGAGGCTTATTCTGGTGCCTGGCTGGGAGAGGAGTTCTCCATGAATCCTGTTTATCACTGCCCTTTGCCATCCTCACCCTCCCCAGGGCTGGTACAACCCTCAGAGCACAGCCCCATCTGCTCAGAGAGTGCCTGCAGCTCCAGAGGAATCCAGCTGGTCCAGGAAAGTTCTGTTCTTCTGGGAAACCACCAAAGCTGAGCCCCATATCATCTGCCCAGATCTGTGTTTTGATGTGTAGACAACATGTGACTGAGCCAAGGAGCAGAGACCTACCTGGGGGTCCCAAGGTTCAGAAACCAACTTCGTGGAGTCCTCTGCTTCACTGTTAGACCCAGCAGTGTGGGGGGGCTGAGAGGATAACCTGCCCCTCAGCATCCTATCAATGAGCCTGGGAAGCTCTGCTGATAACCTCACACTGGCAAGTTCCCTGAAATCCAGGCAACAAAACCAAGGAAGAGAGGGAAAACTTAATTGTACTCAAAGATTATTTAAAAAAAAACCCAAACTGTCTTGCTGGCAGATGGTAGGAAGGGCAGAACAGTCTTTGCAGCAAAGAAACTGTTGGAAACATCTTACACTGGATGTGGCACCACCTGAGTGGAACTCAGAAGAGGGTCTGGGGACTGGTTGATGTTAACTTCATCTCCTACCAAATGGAGTCCTCCTCTACTCATCTGAAATAACATTTAATCAGAATCAAGAGAAAATATCTTTCCTGCTTTGAAGGAGGTTCATTGGGCTTGAACTCAACTAGGAGGACAATGTATTTTCCTGGGAGCTCAGCAGACTTCAGCTTGCACTGTAAAAGCTGTGATTAAAATGCAGCTTGTACGTTTTTATTCAGTGAGTTTGCTGCATGAGGTCCAGAGGAGCCACCTGAGCCCCAGGAAGAACCAAAACCACCTCCTCCCTCCACCCCACAGCCTCCTGCTGATCCTTACACCTAGGTGAGAGCTGCTGGGAGAAACACAGCTTAGAACAGACCCAAACCCTTCCAGCCCCATGGAGAGGGGTGTGAAGAAGCTGGGAAGGACCCATCAGTAGTCTCCCAGCTCCTTGCAGGTGCTCTGTGCATGGGGTCTCATGGTCCTCTGCCAGCCACTGACACTGCTGGGGGTACAGGGGGTGACAGTCAGTGATGCCTTTGGGAAATGGTGTCCAACATCTGCATCTGATTCCTCGTGGCACCTGTAGAACCTGCTCATGTAACTGACACACCAGCCACTGGGAATGCTGCTGCTGGAAAACAGGAGGAGAAAACCAGAGCCCAAGCAATTGGTCTGCATGGTCTTTGAAGTGCCAGGAGGTGCTCTTGTCCCATCACTGGAAGTGCCACACCAGTGCTAATAAAGAGATTAATGGGAATGACAGTAATTCTTTGGAGAGACCTTTAGTGGGAAGAGAAAATTGTGTTTTTCTCCACCAGGGACAAACACAGCTGCTGACCAATACTTCATTTCCTCTCCTTTTTAGCATCTTGCTCTATAGACTCGAGGTACTTGTGGCTGCAGGTCCCAGCTCTTCAGTCTTTCATCTCTGCCTTGAGCATTTCTCCTTTCCTGAGCCATCAGGACCTTGGGTTAGGGGTGCTGCAGCCTTGGGTCTGCCAAGCTTCGGGTGGAACCTGGAGCAAGTTCAGCTGCTCTGGTGTGGGTGGGGGCATGGCAGAGCCTGCAGCTGGTTTGCAGCAGCTGCTCAGGCCACAGGGATGTATTTTAATGACCTAGCTGGAGCTGCTGCTTCAGAAGGTTTAAGGTGAGGTTTCTTCAAGCCCCAGCCACACTGGTCAGTGGGCAAAATCTGGATATGAGGTGGAGAAAATACCTGTGGTCCCTGGCACGAGCAGGAGCAGGGAAAACACACGTAGAGGTGTGGTGGGGTCCCCATGCTTGGAAGGATTTCAGAGCTGTGTAGATGTGGTGCCCGTGGTGTAGTGGGGGTCTTGGCAGTGCTGGGTTAATGGTTGGACCTGATCATCTTACAGATGTCTGTGATTCCCCCAGTCTCAGCATTTCTCCCCCAGAATCAGCTGTGTGGGCAGAACTGTTTTCTGCTGCCTGCCTTGAAGCACTTCAGTGTTGTGAAGGTTCTCCTAGACAGATGCTCCTTGGGTTTCCTCTGTGGAAACCTTCCAGTTTCCCAGCACTGGGAGTCATTGTCGGATTACAGTGTTTTCTTGTGCTTTAAGGGTTTTCACTTACTGCTTCAATTATTTTGCCTCCCTCTGCAAGTTACTTCCATATTTTACTCTCTAGTGGCCTCGCTGTGCCTGGGATCTTTACTAATAATTGCAGGAGTAATAATATAAATCATCCTGATGCCCCCTGCACACAACTGGTTGCTTTCACTGCATTTCTAATAGCAGCTAGATGGGATCAAAAGGGGGTGGTTTGGCTTTTTTCTTTTACCTCTCAAAGAAGAATTGCCAGGTCTAGCTGCTGTTCCCAGGCATGGGGCAATCCAGCCTGTTCCCCATGGCTCTGGGCTGCTTTCAGACTGTTTACAAGTTGTTCAGGATCTTCCCTGAGGCTTTTTTGTAGTGGTATGATCAGTTTAAAGGCCTTTGTATGAGGGATGACAGTTCAAAGAATGCAAAGAGCTTCTGATGACCAGGACCAGAATGGAAGTGTTTATTTGTGTTAGGGAAAGGCGTAAGGTTCTTTGGACCATCTCTGGCCATGGCATTTTACAATTTTAATATAGAAGAGTGGCAAAGACTTGGAGTTTTTACCTTTCTGCAGATGGCAGGCTGAGACAGAAGGTTTTAGACTTCTCCAGCTCCACACCAGAAGCTGTGGCTGAGCCACAAGCACCATTCCCAGAGGAGCAGCTTAGGGCTGCAGCTGCAGCATCCCTGCCTCTGCTGAGCAGAGATGATACCTTCTCACCTGAAGGTGAGAAAAGACTGAGCTTTGTAGAAGAGAGGAAGAGGCTGGTGAGTTGTCTGAGGACCTCAGTGCCTGTGGGACTGAGCTTTACCCATCATAGCCCTGAAAGTCTTGTCTCTGTAACCACAGGCTGGGAGCTGCTCGGATGAAGGTGTGTGGAAAGCCTGGCACAGCCAGCCTGCACCTCAGCCCCTCCAGACTTCCCTACAGCACAACAGCTGCAAAAGTGTGAAGATCAAACCTTAAAGTGTCACAGTGCCTTGGTTGGTGTCTGGTTGAGGTAATCTCAGGAGAAGACACATTTCCCACTGTGTCCTAGATCTGGCCCCTCAGTGTCCCAAGGAGGAGGCAAGGAGGTCTTATGGCTTCAAACAAAGTTTTTTGGGGGACCAGATGAACAAGGATGAAGTAAATCTTCCTTCAGTTCCTTCCCCCACCTTCCAACATCTCAGCCACACAAGGATTTAAGTGGCAGCACATTGGTGGTTTGTGCAAGGGCCTCTGTCCTCCAGAGCTTCTCATCCCTGGTATGAGAAAATAGGGCTCTGGCAGGGAGCAGAACAAGGTGGAGAAATCCTCTAAGCCAGCTCCAAGTAAGAGCCAGCCAAAATCCTGCAGACCCTCAGCTGAGCCATCTCTGACTCTTCTCTGCTTTGTTTTGCCCTCTGTGCCCCTCCTTGTCTTGCTCTGCTTCTGGTCAAGGATTTGATGGGCTTCAAAAGCTGGAGCCTGAGGGTTCAGGCTTCACCTACCAGTAACTCTTGGAGGGCAATGCTGGAGCCTCTCCAGTAGATTTTAGGAAAGGGACTTAACCCACCAGAGTGTCCATCCAAGAAGGAATGTTTGGATCATCCCATTGGGACCTGGGTGCGGAGTTCCCAGGGGTGCTGGGGCTGGGCTGGGCTGGCTGCAGGTGGCTTTGGAAGGGATGAGCAATGTGGGACAGTTGCTGGTGGACACTGGTGATAAAAACCCACTGTGGGTCCCCTGTGCCTTTGCCAGCTGATGGGCCAGTGGATCCTTTGGAGGGAAAATGTCTGGATGAATGGAAAAGCAAATTTTCAGTGAAATGTAGAGCCTGAGCTTACTGGGCTGGATGACTCAGAGGAGGTCAAATGGATCAGAATAATCCCCCTGGGCAGCAGGAACAGTAATGAAGAACAAAACAGAGCAGCAGAGGGGTTTATCTGCACCTCCTTGCTGGGAGTTAGGAGAGCTGCTGGACAGCTTCTCCTGTGATTTACTGATTTATGGATGGAGAAATAGCAGATGGGGCTGGGAAGCAAGGAGCTGTGTTTGGATCACACCCTGGGTGCCCATTTTGCAAATCATGGTAATGAAGTGGCTGTTTCCAGCCATCCCTCCCTTTTGTGCTCACTAAATGTCCTCCCTGCTGTTATTAACCTCCTGGTCTCCTCCCATCTTGCTTTTCCCTGTAGTCCACATCCCTGTCCCTGATAAACACCATCCCCCGTGTCCTCTCTGAAGGACCTGGGTCCTACCTACCACCCCTTTATTCTCCTTTTTCATGGCAGATGAACCCATGTCTGCAGCCTCTGTAAGTCCTTTTTGGATCTGTTTGTTGTTCCTGGACTCAGTTTACAAGCTGTAGGTGCAGGCACTGCCCAGACTCTGCTGGGCTTTCAATTGTGGCTTGGGGCCACATGGAATGGTTGCCAAAGGATGCTTCAGAGCCAAACCCTCAGTGACATTCACTTGTAGAAATAGGATTTTGGACAAAGTTATCTGGCTGTCCCAAATCCTATTTCTGAAGGATCTGAGGCTCCTGGGACAGAGGTGGAATGGATCTGCATGACCAGAGGCTTTTAAAGCTGATGGTGACACTGAGGCTCTTCTGACTAACATCCCCCCTGCTCAGGACTGTCCTTTAGGTGTTTAAACATCCTTCAAGTCAGCTCACCTGTAGCTGGGACCTCATTGGCAGCCCATTAAAATAAATAAAATGGAACTTAGGCTTTCCAAACCACATTTTCAGAACATCACTGAAGGTCCCATCTTGCATCTTTATTTCTGTTTACCTTGAGCCTCCAGGGCAAGTTTCCTTTTCTCATCCTCCTGGTGTCTTCTGGCCCCTTCTCATTTTAGTTGCTAATTATTTTCCTCACAGCATAAAGTGCACCAGGGATCTCAGCAGCCTGGGCACTCTTTTGTACCTCCATCCTGGTGATCCTCACTTTGGCTCATTGCAGTTGGTACCCTAACCTCTACCTGGCTGCAGAGCCCCAGCAGCCCTGCTGCTTCTCCCCACCAACTCCCAAAATCCAGAGACTTCCAGAGTCAGGCATGAAATGCTGGTTTTTTGGTTTTTTTGTTTTTTTCCCCCACGGCCTTTTTCAGCCAGATGTGGGTCTGGAGGTTTTGTGTGTGCTGGGGCACAGTGCTCAATCATTCTGAGCTGGATTTTGACACCGCGTCTCTCTCTGGTCCCAGCATCATGGGAAAGGAAATTATATGTATTTGAAAAATCCCATCACTTTGACAGAAGCCAAGAGCAGGTTTCCTGAAGCTGGATTCCTTACCCTGTCGTGTTGCTGAATGAGCAGGTGGGACAGTTAATTTTAACTTAACTTTATCCTTTGGAATAATAGAAACGTGTGATGTCACCTCTAATGCTCTGTCAGTGTCTGTAATGCCATCAGTCACATGAGAAATATTATGACAGATACTTTTTTTAATGCTGAATAGCTTTGATCATTTTGGAAAAGGTCCCATCTTAAATGGATTGAACTCTTGGAAAAAAAACCCCAAAACCACAACTTTTTTTTTTTTTTTTTTTTTTTTTTTTTTTTTTTTTTTTTTTTTTTTTTTAATCTTTTTTCTTTTTTCCCTTTTTTATTTTCTAAGGGAGGTGAGGGGAGGGTTATCTGGCTTTGAAAGGCTGTTGGAAGCAGGACACTGTCAGACCCGGAGCCTCCCTGGCTGGAATGTGCACCAGAGGGCACTGCTCCGTGTGCTGGGAAACAGGGACAAGCCCAGGTGCTGGGATTTGAGGTTTTTTGGGATGTGGGCAGCACCGGTGCTCCCCCCTGGAGATGGGTGTCTCGTTCAGCACAGCCCCCGGGTGGCACATCCCCAGCCCGGGACATCTGCCCCAGCTCCTGGTGGGATGGTGACAGGGTTGGTGTCAGGGGGGTGACAGGCACCCCACCAGCTTGGGTCGTGTCAGGGAGAAGGTTTTGGCACTGGATTTGTCTGAGTTATGTTAATGGTGGGACTTGATGAGCTTCAAGGTCTTTTCCAGCCCAAAGGATTCTGTGTCCCTTGCAGCGTGCTGGGCTGGGATAACCAAACCCCCTGGGGCCTGGGGGGTCCTATCCCACCCCACACCTTCGTGTCTTGTCTCCCCCCTCTGAGCCAGCTGCAGCACCAGCAGCAGCTTTTCTGGGAAGGGCCTGTCTGCCCTGTTTGTCCACAGGAGGGACAGTCACAGGGGATGTTTGTCTGAGGGCACCTGGGGGTGCTCAGCTTTATCACAGGATGGTTTGGGTTGGAAGGGACCTGAGAGACCATTAGTTCCACCCCCCTGCCATGGTCAGGGACCCCTCCCACAGCCCAGGGTGCTCCCAGCCCCATCCAACCTTCAACACTGCCAGGGATGGGGCAGCCACAGCTTCTGGGGGCAACCTGGGGCTCAGCACCCTCACACCAGAGAATTCCTTCCTTATATCTTACCTCAGTCTCCCCTCTTTCAGCTTGAAACTGTTCCCCTCTCATCCTGCCAGGGGTTCTGCAGTGCCTCAGCCCCTGTCACCGTGTTAGGGTGCTGCTGGTGATGGAGCAGGACAGAGAGTGTCTGGGCAAATAACAATTCTGTCAGGACTATGAATGAGGAGACTGGAACAGGACCACTGCCCAGGGACTTCCACTGGCTGTTTGATCTGGGAGATGTGTTTCCCACAGGGGAAGGGGTTGCTGTGTTCCTGCAGGGCAGGGCTGTTGTGCCTGGGCAGCAGGTGACCTGGCAGGGCTCCATGCTGCCTCTTTTCCTTTGAACTTGAGGATTTCTCCAATCTGGATAAACCCCTCAGGTCAGGGTTTGCATTTTTAGCACTCTGCAGTCCTGCAGTGTGCATGGCCAGGCTGCTTCTGGAGCTGCCAGGGGCTCTAAAGCAGGAATGGAGCTGGCATCCCTCTGTTACAGTATTTGTGGGCAAAATCCTGAGGCCTTCAGTCACTCACTGAAAACCACAGGAGGCAAAATGCTTCTGGGGGAGGAGAAGCTTGTGAGGGTTGTCTTGCAGATATCTCCTTGGGTAACCTTTCAGGCTCCCCTCTCTCTGCTTGTCAGGAAGACCCAGCTGCCCTCTGTGCTGGGGGATTTCCTGGGTGGAAAGTTGGACTCATGTACCAGGGATGCTTTTGTATGGGAAACTGTCTGGAAAAAAAGCCCCCACCTTCCCCCAGCTCCTTCAGAAGAGGTTCAGACAGGCCTGGCTCAAGCACTTTGGCTCAGCCAGGGCTGAACTTGCATCCAGGAATGAACCTGGAATATGGGTCTCCCACCTCCTGCCTTCTTGCCATCATTCTGTGCCTGTGTCCTCTCACCCCTGTCACCTCCAGCATCCCTTCTGCAGCTCTCTCTTGGTGGCAGGCTGGGACCAGGCTGGAGGGGCTTCCTGGTGAGGGTCCCTTGCCATGCTCCTCTGCCCATCCTGGTCTCTTCTGACCAGATCCTCTACCAAAACCAGGAGCCAATGTGTGTTTCGAGGTTTTTCTCTTGCAGAACAGGCCCTCTAACACCCTCCATCCCTGAGGAGCCCCCAGGTAGCAGCAGAGTGGCCAGAAGGTCTGTGGCTGAGTGAAGGGTGGCACTGGGGCACGGTGTCACCTGCCTCTTCTCCACGGGTCATTTGAGTGTATTCCCATCCTGTCACACCATCTGCTCACATTCAGGACCCACCAGCACCCTTTCCTTCCTTCTTCACCCAAAAGAAGGGCTGGGGGTGTGTGGCCATGGGCTCCTCTCCTGATGCTTCCCCTCCAGCACAGGGATGGACAATGAGAAGCACCCAGCAGAGAGGTTTCTGAGGAGCCTGATGAGGAGGTGAGGGCTATATGAAGGGGTAATCTTTGCTCTCCAGGGCCAAATTAAATTGGTGTAATCCCACATATGGTAATGAGAGGCTCTGCATGCTGATATTAGTTGTTGCCATGTCCTAGTCCTGCAATTATTTGATTCATGCACATGTAGGATAAATACAGGATTAACCCAAAACAAGGGTTTAGGAGGGAGAATCTCTTACTCTTCAATTTTAATCTAAAACATGTTCAGCCCCCCCCCAGCCACTGGTGACTGAGGGCAGGTGATTTAGGAAAGGCTCCAGGTACAGGGCAGCAGCCCTGGGATGGATGGGGCCTGGGACACCCAGAGTGGTCACCAGTGTGACCACTTTGAATGAACCCAATGTGTTTCTCCTGTCTCTCCTTTCTTCTCCAAGACCCATAATAACCTCCTCCTCTCATCCTTGTGGTTTTAGCTGTTTGTTTGTTTGTTTTTCCCTGAGCAGAGGCTCAGGACATCTCTCCCCTCCTCTGGGGACTGCATTGCCATATGAATCAAGGCAGATGGACACAGTGGCAGATGTGTGGGAGCAGTGTCCCATCCCTGTTGCTGCTCCACACTTCCTCACCTGTGTGGAGAAGCCCCTCTACCCCTCCCAGAAGCTCCTGGAGCAGCCCCAGGCAGGGCCATTGGAAAGGGGCACCACAAATGCCCAGAGGTTCTCCCCTGGAACAGCCTCTGTGCTCTCCTTGGGTGCCATTCAGGCAAGGCCAGGGTGTTTTGCTTCTGTATTTGGGGGTCTCTTTGGATGAGGAACCACCATCAGACACGAGTGGGTTTGCTGAGCTGAGCCTGAAACAGCAGCTGGGGTCTTGTTGGCAGGGGGAGGCAGGAGCTGTTCCTGCAGGGTGATAAACCCTCCCCAGAGCGGGCTGGAAGGGACCTCAAAGATTCTCCATTCCTAAAACCCTGCCATGGGCAGGGACCCCTCCCCAGCCCAGGGTGCTCCCAGCCCCATCCAACCTTCAGCACTGCCAGGGATGGGGCAGCCACAGCTTCTGGGAGCAACCTGGGACAGGGGCTCAGCACCCTCACACCAAAGAATTTCTTCTTAATCTCTCATCTCCATCTCCTGTTTTCCAGTTTGAAGCCCTTCCCCTCATCCCATCCCTCCAGGCCCTTGTCCCAAGCCCCTCCCCAGCTTTCCTGGAGCCCCTTCAGGCACTGGAAGGTGCTCTAAGGTCTCCCCGTTGCAGCCTTCTCTTCTCCAGGCTGAACACCCCCAACTCTCTCCCCCTGGCTCCACACCAGGGCCACCCCAGCCCTCAAATCATCTTTGTGTCCTCCTCTGGACTCACTCCAGTGGTGCTGGAGGTGACTCTGGACACCACAGGTCCCCTCTGAGCAGTGGGGTTTCTCCATTCCTCCTGTGCACGGATGCTGAGTGGGGACAGGAGCTCAGCACCCTGCACCCAGCCCGATGGCCTCTCTGGGGAGGGCAGCACCTTCCTCTCAGCATCTGATGGGGAGAAGAGCTTGCTGCACTCGTTTCCACCCTGGGATCCCAAAATGAGGGCAGATTTTGCATAGGGTGAGGTTGCTGCACTAGGAGGATGACGCAGAGCCGTTGCCATGGAGACAGCAAGCCAAGGTAAGGAGCCACAGGGCTCCTGCCAGCATCCCGGGAGAAGGGACCTCCCCCGAGTCCCACTGCATCTCCTGGGGCAGGATGGGGGAAGGGGCTTCCAGCAGCAAACACGCTGCTTGGCATCACCTGCAGGACCATTCGCTGGTGATTTTTTTTTTTTTTTTAAAAATTTTTAAAATTTTGTCTCCCTGTGGGATGTAAATATTGAAGCCCAAGTTAACCCCTTCCCTCCCCCCTCTCCTGTGGGCTCTCCTGTGCCAGCTCCATGCACAGAGCCAGCACCCCTTGGGGGTGTGCAGCTGGGTGCAGGGTACAGGCATGAAATCATGCTTAGCATCTTAGGTAACAACAGCCACACTTCACAGAATTGCTTACTAACCCTTTCCCTGAGCCCTCCAAGGCAGGAGAGCAGTGCAGAGGTTCAGCAAAACCCCACTGAGATGGTACCAGTGAGCTGGGGCTCTTGAAACACTGAGTGGGCTCAGCATCCTCTGGCACAGCAGCCAGCACCTCCCTGAAGTCAGGGTGGGGAGCAAGCACAGAGAGGCTGGGAAGGGCTTGAGAGACCCCCCCGTGGCTGTCAGCCTGGCTTTGTCTTCTCCTGGGAAGTGGAGAGTCAAACTTGGTCATCCTCTCAGGGAACATTTTCATGTATCCAGGGTAGGATGCTGAGTCTGGGTCCCCATGCTGACGAGGGACCCCAGTTCCTGAGCAGGTGATGCTGTCACGTGCAGACACCTGAGCCCTGTTTGCTGCTCATCTCATCTCATCTCATCTCATCTCATCTCATCTATCTCATCTCATATCTCATCTCACCTCATCTTCTTTCCCAGCCCCTTTTCTTGGCTCCCAGTGGGCTGCAAAGCAGGGACCTGCCATTAACTTATGGAACCCACAGCCTCCTATGGCCTTTCTCATGATGAAAATGAAAGCCTGGCTCCCAAGAGCTGAGCTTGGTGGCCATAAAACTGAAGGTTTATATTTTCCATGCCCAGGCTGGGGCTCTCCAGCAGGAGCTGGTGAGCAGGTTGATCCACCCAGCAGGACTGGTGGCTCAGGGAGAGGGTTCCTGCATCTGGGTTTGGCCATGCTGGATGGAGAGCTGGTGAAACAGGACATGGTGACACCACACAAGGGGGGACATGGCTGCTGGGGTCTTGTAACAAACCCAGAATCTGTTGTGCATGTGGGTGTGCGCTGCTCCATGTCCTCCTGAATGACCAAAAGGAAACAAAATTGCCTGAATGGGATGAAATATGCCCTGGGGGTAAGACATTGCGGGTTCTTTATGGAGTTTCCCTTTGGCTTTCCCTTCCTGTAGGCAAAGCCTGGGATGCTGATCACATTTCCACCACGGTGCAGGTTGGCAGGTGGCATTTATTTGATGGATGAGCCCTGCAAATCCATTTGGTCCTGCAGGTGCTGTGCAGAGAGTTGATGCTCAGGAGCAGAACAGATTGCATGGACCAAACCTTGGTGGGTTTTAGTTTTGAATGTTTTCCTAAATCAAGAAAATGTGAAATTTTCCAACTGAGCCTCTAACTCAGTTGAAGGAGGGAAAAAAACAGTTAAATAACTCTGTGAAGAGCAGAATTAACAGGATTGGCTTTTCTATGGATTTATGACTTTGAAATTTTTGTCAAATGCTCCCAGCTCCTTCCCTTATCCCCCAGCAGTTTGGCAGGGCAGGTGGCACCATATGTGATGGGAATTTCCAAATTCCTTCTGAAGGAGCTGGTGTTTGCTGATGGGCTGGGTGGTAGATGTCTTGTCTCGCACAGTCAGAATGTGGCAGAGTTAAATGCCTTTTCCTCTTCTGGACAGTGTTTTGGGCTTTCTCTCTTAGCCAGACTGTTGTCTTGAATCCTGCTGGAAGAGCACATCTCTCAGACCTCTCCTCCACTATGAAGCTGTTTCAGTTGGCCCATACATGTGAAAGTTCTTATAGTGACAAAGGATGGACAGCTAAATGAGTGGACAGCCATAAAATGAGAAGCAGTTATTCAAGCTGTCAGCCAGATTCCTCATTTCTCTTTTGCATTTTGAAAACCTAAATCAGCCCATCCATAAGGTTTCTTCTGTCTCCAGTGTTACTGGCTGATTCCTCTCCTGAAGCAGGATGATTTAGGTCTCCTTCATGTGTTTCTCTCCACCTCTTTGCCTGTGAAAGTTGGAATTCAAATAATTTCCCCACTTGCATTCCTTCCCTGGATTCTGCTAAGCCCTTGCTGGCAGTGTGTCTTGCACAAAATATCACCCACTAACCATGGAAACAACAAAAATCTCCTTTTTTAGTGTCCAGTTCTGCACGGCCATCAGCCAAAAGGCAGACACTGTTATTTCAGGTGGCTTCACCCTGGCCCTTTGCAGTAGACCTGGTAGAGCTGCATGTCTCACTGATTTTGCCACCCCAGGTGAAGTTTCTCAACAGATTTGCAGCTTTTGAATGGTTTTCCTCTTGTGGGACAGCCTGGCATCTCTCAGGGCCTCCTGAAGCCTTTCCTCAGCAGGATGTGTCCCTGTTACTTCCAGGGATGGAGAAGCCCTTGGGCTGGACATGTGCACATCCACGTGGCATGAGTCAAATTTCATTTGCAAATCTGGGTATAAAGACTAATTTGAGATTAAATTATTTAACCATAGACTAGAATTGTTTGCTTAGAAAAGACTTTCAGCATCACAGAGTCCATCCATAAAGTACCCCTTTATTCTGAGAGATGGTTGAGAACTTTCTCCGTGGCCTGAGTGTGGGCATCGAGGTCCAGGAGGGATCTGCAAAGCCAGAGAAAGGAGAGACTAGGGGCAGATATACAGAAGTGTATTAAGCATCAGCTCCTCCATAGTTAACTAGTTTTTCTGTTTGTTTGTTTCCAAATTCCTTTTGAAGTTCTAAGTAATCCCCTGTGACACTTGGTGAAAGCAAACACGGTTTCAAAGCTTTGGGTTTGAATTCAGGAGAATGAAACTCTGCCCACAGGTTTCCTGAATGTTTTATTCTCTTTGCTTTTTATCCTTATTAAAGGGCTGTAATTTGTGTGATTAATTGCAAATGCACATGGCAATAGCATTCTTGTCTTGACACAAGATTACACTTAGAGAGTTTGTTGTCTGCTGAGAGCAGATACACTGAATCCATCTTCCATGCCAGCAGGAAAAAGGGTTATCATATGGACTCCTTGGATTGTAAATTAATTAATAAGGAAGGTGTAAAGAGGTTGTACATAACAAGGAAGATATAAGGAGGTTGGAGTGAGGTGGGGGGGTTGTTCTCTTCATGCAATTAAAAAGTGACAGAACAAGAAGAAATGGCTTCAAGTTGCTCCAGGGGAGGTCTAAATCCCTGGCTTCCCAGGCAGCCTCCCCATTTGGGTCAAAGAAGGAATTCAGCAGCAACATGATATGATTTTTGGACAAGGTCCTGCCCAGCTCTGCCTCTGGCTGATGGGTTTTCTGCCACCCTGTTGCTTGGCTTGCAGGTGACATCCCTGTCCCTGTGCCCTCCCCACCCTGCTGGACCCGGGCACCTGGGAGGGATGTGTGAGCTGGTGTAAACAAGAGAGATGCTCAGGTGGAGTGGGCAAGGGAAATCAACCCACGGTCTCAAGTGCAGGAAGGGCCCCCAGGAAATCTGGGGAGAGACTTTGGACAAGGGTCAGGAGTGATGGGATGAGGGGGGAACAGTTTCAAGCTGAAAGAGAGGAGACTGAGATGAGAGATTAGAAAGAAATTCTTCGTTGTGAGGGTGCTGAGCCCCTGTCCCAGGTTTCCCCCAGAAGCTGTGGCTGCCCCATCCCTGGCAGTGTTGAAGGCTGGATGGGGCTGGGAGCACCCTGGGCTGTGGGAGGGGTCCCTGACCATGGCAGGGGGGTGGGATTAGATGGTCTTTAAGATCCCTTCCAACCCAAACTGTTATGTGATTTTATGATTCTGTAACCCAATCCTCTCCCCTGAAATTCCTTTGCTCTGGTGCTTTCCCCCCGTTGCTGCAATACCCAGCTCTATTTTTTCATTTTCTCCTCAGAACCCCACTGTTTTCCCCAGCATCCCAAGGAGCTGGGCTCCAGCATCATGGTAGATAATAAAAATATCAAAGTGATGCAGCTTCCATCAGGAAAGAAACAACACCCCAGAAGCAAAAGGAGCTGCCAGCTGCTCGGATGCCAACCCAGCAGCACCCACCCTCACCAGCTCAGCCCTGTCTAATGCTGTTGGCATCTTGGTCATGAAAATCACTGCAAACACTGATTTCTGCCTGAGATTAAATATCTTTCTTGCTGAAAGCTTTCCGGGAGTCTTGTTGCCCTGCAGAGACAGGACTAAATGAGGTCAAGTGTAAGGTGGTTGGAGAAAAGAAGACATGACAAAACCTTCAGTGAATTAAACTTCATGCTTAACGGAGTCTGATGAACCCAACACTGAAATCGTGGCAACTGAAGGGGTTTCAGCTCACTGCATGAGGACACCTCCTGTGTCATGGCTCTGGCTCAGCCATTATAGAGAAAAAGGGAGACGTGAATATTCCACCATCACAAACCAAAAAATTCCCCAATCAAGGGTGTCATCATCCTGGGCTTTATTTTTCCCTCATTGCTGACACAGCTCCAGGCTGACCAAAATGGTCGGAATAAATGCAAGGTCTGTTTCAGAATCATGAGTCTGCAGCTAAAAATGCAAACAAGGCTGTGAATCTTCCAAAAGCTGAACAGTTTCTCTCAGCCAGCCAGCATGCAAGGCCATGCCCAACAGTCAGGGCTTCTGATTGGGAAATCAGATATAGCACAATCCATCCTGATGAAAAATATCACACATGGTCTCCACTTCAGGCTACTTTCCAGTATCTCAAGGAAGGGATCTTTTAATTGAAAGCCTTAATGTTTCTCGTTATATTTAAAATTAGAGCGGAACAGCAATAAAATTGGTCATGCGACTGAGACAAGTTTTAAGGGGGAGAAGGAAACAGATTCTTCATTTCTTTTTGACATCAGAACATCCTTTAGAAGTCCATGTGCAGCTGACTACGTCAATGCAAGGATTAATAATTAAGGGAACAACAGCCCCGTGTCTTCGAGACGCAGGCAAGAAGGCACCAGCTCAGGCTGAGTCTGGGGACTCTGGAGGACACACAGGTTTTTGTTGGCATTTCACCTCTCCCTGGTGTACCTCATTATCTAGAAAAGCATTTTCCCACCGGCCTCTGCCAAGGAACCTCTCACCTGGTAATCTGCAGCTGATAGCTAACCTCAGCCTTAGTCTAGGAAGTTGTACCTGTACCTGTTACCAGATTGATTTAGAAGGAAGATGCAGAGGTGTTCATATCGATTGTAAGTGATTGGGAGAGTTGTGTTTGGGGCTGAAAGCCACGAGCAGAAACCTTTATGGAGTGGTGGTGATGCACCAGCAAACCCAATAGACACAGGTTGATGCACCTCACAGCTGAGATTGCCTGAGATTTAAAAAAAAAAAAAAAGCAGACTCCAGAACTGGTTTGCCTCTGCTCCTCACAGCCAGGTGAAGGTCAACAGGCTGCAGCAAGGGGACAGAGCTGTTCTGCTCCTCAGCATGGCCCCTGGCCAGGCCAGCACCTCACCATGCTGCTCCCTGGAGCCCACAGGCAGCCCTGCAGCCGGCAGCATCTTGCTGGATGCTGAGGGTGGCTCAAAGCATTGGCTTGGACAAGAGAGTCTCCAACCCAAATGTGGTTTCCTTCATCGGGCCCAACCGGCGCTCCCCTCCCTCCTCATCCTTCCTTCTTCCATGTTGGTAGTCTCCTCATTCATTAAAAACCTGCTAATTATCTCAGCAGCTTGGAACTGGGTTGCAGCGGGGAATTAAAACCAGCTTTTCATTTTGGCATCTGCCACCTCGTGTAATTAATAAGATGAGAGGGAGCCAGAACATGTGGGTCATCCCTAAGTGTGAGGGGTGGATTGATTGGACAGGGCCGGCGCCGCGGCTCGTGACCGTCATGCTCTGAAGATGGCCTTGGCGACAGCCAGTTGTGTTTTGGGGCTGAACCAGAGAGAAGGAGGAGGAGGAGATGAGGTTTGTTCTTTCCTGGTTGTTCCTCTTGGTTTTTTTCCTCCTTACAGCTCAAAATCCAGAGCAAGTAGTGTTTGGTGAAAACCCCGCGACTCATCCTGCAGCATCTCTTTGCTGCGAAAGGAATGGGAGAGGGGTCCAGCGGGGTTTGACACCGGGTTTTGGCCATCCCTGCAATGCTGAGCAGACCAGGGTGCTCTGAGAACAGATGGGTGCTTTGATGGAGGTCTGGACAACGGCTGGAGGAACCTGAAACCTAAGGAGGGATCACCAGACGCTCACCAGTGCCAGGTCCTCTCCTCCCTGCCTTGGCAGAAGCAAGTGGCCACCAAATCCAAATGGAGACCCTGCCCTGCTCACTGGCTGCGGGCAGGAGGGGACGGAGCACCCCGTCCTGCAGAGCTCAGCGGGGGTGATGCAGCCTTTCCCACAGCCCCTCCATCCAAAGCCCCCCCAAGGGCAATGCCTTTGGGCACCACCCCAGAGCCGTGGAGCACCAGGACAGAGGGGACACAACCTTCCTCCTCTCATCTCACTGGAGCGTTGCTAGAGCACAAACTTTCTTCTTTGCATCTGCAGGAGCTCTTGGGCTGCCCTCACCCACCCAACTGCCAGGAGCATCCCCACTCGCCACCCACTGTGCCGGCTCTCTAGAGCATTGATTTACAAGTTGTTGCTGCTGCCACCACAAAACTACTCTTGCTGCTTACTCTGGACTTGCTCAGCTGTCAGAATGCCCCTGACAGGCAGCGAGACTCTGCTGGAGCTGGCAGGCTGGGGCAGGAGAACATTGCTCCTGGGGGAGCAGCAATAGCAAATGGGGGTTCTAGCCCTTTAAATCCGATCCAGTACTGCAAAAAAACGGGCGAGCGAGCAGGAGAGAGCCTTCAGACTCTTTTAATTAAAGCTTGTACCTTATTCTGTCTTCCCAAGTCACGGCAGGCACTCGCACTTCTTCAGGACATCTCGGGGCTCTCCGGCATGGCTGGGGGCAGGCGCTCACCTGGGACCGGCAGCAGTAGGTAGGCACTGAGGGATGGGGCTGCTTGCATGGCTTCTCCCCCTCTCTTGCTGGCAGCTGGCAGCATTTCCACTACTCCCCCCCCCC
>JAAWXA010000046.1:402213-492594 GCA_038090715.1 Florisuga fusca | reverse complement strand
CCCCTTTTTTTTTCTTTTGCATGTTTTTCATTTGCCAGAGAGAAAGTCTAACGCGTTGCTCCTGGCTCCTCGCCTCGCGCGGGGAAGGTGGCAGGAGGCATCTCCTGCTGCACGCCCAGGGCTCCCCATCCCACCACCTCTCTCCCCTCTCCCTCCCCTTTAAATAACTTAAGTGTGTGATCTAGAGTTGGTGGGTTTATGGTGGTTTGTTTGGATTTTTTTTTCCCTACTTCTGAAATCAAAGGGCTGCCGTTCAGCAGAAGATAAGTTGGGATTCTGGGTTCATAAATCACCAGAGAAGTTGGTCCCTGTCATGCTCTTGCTGCCAATTTGCCCCCAGCATCTCTGCTCATGGCTCCTCTCCCTTCTTCCTCCCCTTTGTAAGTGCACCAGGTTAAGAGAGTTTTGCTGTATCCTTTCATGCGCATTGCAGAGCATTTCTTAAGAGCCTCACGGACCGAATCCCGGGGTTATTAGGAAAGGCAGCGTCGTGTTCACGCTGGAGCCTCATCTCTTCAGTGGTGTAACCCAGAGCTGGGCTTATAAATTGCCCTTCAGTGGGATCACTGTGTTCAGAGAACATTTAACTGCTAACTACCCCATTCGCCGATTGATTTTCCTCTCCCCCTCTGCTCCTAACTGAGTGATCTCTTCATTTGTATTTCCACCCAACACAGCTATTTTTAAAAATTATGTATTGCCATTCTTACGGCACCGTCATTAAGATATCTCGACCTTAATGAGATCCCATTTTTCTCTGGTCCCAGGTGAGCATGGGTCCTGAGGAGCCTCCCTCCTCCATGGACCCCCAGAGGGGAATAGAGGCTCTGCCAGGAAAACATTTATCCTGGGGCTTTCTTGAGGTTGAGAAGACTTCTGACAAATAGCAATCCTTCTCCAGCCTTGGAAATAGGGTTGGCAAAGCAGCCACTAATCTCCCTGAAAAGTGCTCAATGGTGGCCACCAGTCTCAGTAAATCAGGAAGCAAGCTGTGTGCACTGTGTTGAGATGCAAGAAAAAAACCCCAAAAAATAGACAAAAAAAAGGGGTTGAAGGTTATGGGCTTTTCAGAGGCAGCCGTGGGACAGGGAACCGGGAAGCGAGCAAGGGAAGAGGAGCTGGGTATGAGGCCACGGGCAGGGCTCTTGGAGGTGGCAGTGGTTTGTGGACAGCAAGATCCTTCCACTTGAGCAGCTGAAGGAATTGAATTTACAGAGAAGGAGGCAAAGCACAGATGCCAGGGCAGAGGGAAAGCTGCAGTGTTACCTCTGGGGCACTGCGGGGGAACCGGTGGGTGCCCTGGGGATTTGCAGTTATCCGTTTTCCTGGTGGGGGTTTCTCTCATCTGTGGCTCCTCTCTCTTCTTTTCAGTAGCAATTTAACCATTTGTGCTTTCGGTGACATTAGGAAGGAGCTTGGCCCTTGTGGCTGAGACACAGAATAAAAGCTCCCTTGTTTCCAGCTTGCAGCAGGAGAGCAAATGACCTGTCAAGGAAACCTGAAAGTGTCTGAAAGTAAAAATACCTGTTCCTGTGGTCCCAGGAGGGCTGCAGGCAAACTCTTCTTGGGTGAAGCCCCCCAAAAGCTGCTTCCCCCACCCTGCAGAGCTGGAAAAGCCAGAGCAGGATTTGAAAACCACCAACAAATTCTGGGGAGAGCAAGGATGAACAAAATGTACATCTTGGTTCAGCAAAGTGACTCAAGTCCCTCAAGCATACGGAGGGTGGGGAGTAATTATTTATAGTGCCATCAGCAGTAATAATAGAATGGAATGAAGGGCTGAAAAGTTTTGCTGACTAGCAGGGAACAGGTCCTGGCACAGATGGATATTTCCCGGGCTCAGCCCTTTGCATCTCCAGCATGATGGAGTGTGCAACCCAGGAGCCAGCAGAGCCTGGCTGGGGTGAGGACCAAAGCCCTGGGGCAGCGTGGGGGAGCTGAACAGCCCAGGAGGATGGAGTCTGAATGTCAGCTGCAGCCTCCACCCTGAGCCTCCTCGGATGCCTGAGCCTGGATTTCTCTCCTGTGGACACCTGAGCTCTGCGGGGAGCAGCACTCTGTGGTAGGGGAGGGATGGGTGGCCAGGTCTGGCTTTTCCATTTTAATTCTACACTGAGATAAAAAAGGGGGAAGGGAGGGAGGGGAAGGCATTTTTGCAATCAGCATGGTGTAATCCAGCGCTTTGCCCTCCGTAATTAAGGCTGTGTTCTGCACGACAAAAGGAATTAGAGATGGGCAGAGCATTGTTCACCTGGCATTACTCAATTTGAAGTTGACCTGCATAGGCTCCTCTTCTTTTCTCTTTGAGAAAATTGAATTTGGACTCCTCTTTGTGGCTTTGTGGTGGTGAAAAGACCTCTTTTTCCTCTTTTTCCTCTTTTTTTCCTCTTTTTTTCCTCTTTTTTTTCCTCTTTTCTTTTCTTTTCTTTTCTTTTCTTTTCTTTTCTTTTCTTTTCTTTTCTTTTCTTTTCTTTTCTTTTCTTTTCTTTTCTTTTCTTTTCTTTTCTTTTTCTTTCTTTTCTTTTTCTTTCTTCACTTATGAATGACAAGTAGTATCAAGCTTGACTCTCCCCATCTGAGCAGACAGGCTGGAGGACTGGGCTGGTCACTGGGGTTGTTTCAGGTAGAAAGTTTGAATTTGAACCTTCAACAGGCAGCAGTCCCTCTGCAAATTTGACAGGCAGTCACCAACATCCTGCAAAAGTTATCCATATGAGTTTTCTATGAGCCCACAGCCCTTTCCTTCCCCCCAGCCCACTTGATAGCACCAAGTGGGACCAGTCCCCACGTGCATACAAAGATCAGAGCTTCATAAAAAGCCCAAAAGGCAATTTGCTCCACCTCGCCCTCCTTGTCAGTCTCCAGCCATTGGAGATTTTCCTAGAGCAAACAAAGCCTGAATTTCTGAAGAACAAGCAGAAAAATAATTCTCTTTTTATTGTAGGTAATGACCTTTCCTGCTTCCTTTACTCTGTGCACTGGAAAGCACACAAACACAGGAGGCAGAGCTCTCATTTTTGCTTTTTCTTCACCAGCCACCTTTAAACAAAAGAAAAATAACAAAGTATCTGGAGCAGGAAGGGACCAAAATGGATCTGACTGAGATAAAACCTACATTTGCCCTTTTCTAGCTGTTAGAGTCTAATTTATTCTTCTGCTTAGAGCAGGGGACAGATGTAAACCCTGTTGTAGATCTCTGGCAGGGTATTACAGCTTGAATACATATGATAAATTAAAAACAGTCATTAAATTCTACAGAGGTCTTTAACGGTGCAAATGTATCATATGAATTACGTTGCACATTTGTCAAGCAAAATATTTGAGATTTAAACTGCAGCGTGGGACGTCAGTCAGGAAGGATGAGAGCAGCTGTGACCAGAGGGCTTGGCAGGATCCAGATGTGGAGCCTTCTGCTCCCCTGATCATTTTTGCTGATCACCAGGATGCTTTAGCAGATTTAGGTAGCTTTTCAGAGCAGGCTAATCCACTATCTGCTGTGGAATTTTCTTCTTTGATTTTTTTAATCTCTCTCTTTTTTTTCCTTGTCTCTTCCTTCAGGATACCTTTTTCCCCTTTCAACATCAGCTACTTTCAGTGTATTATTTAAACTCCACGTCTTAATGGGGGAGGGAAGAGGCTGCAGACAATGCAAACCTTGTTTTCCATGACCACCCAGAGGCTGCCAAAAATCAATTGTCTGCTTGAGGCTGAACTTTATTTGAAGTTAAGCCAAACTTTATCAGAAACCCTGGGAATACTTGAAAGCAGGTTTTTGAGAAAGCCACGCACAGATGTCACGCAGTTTGATACAGGTTTCCACCCTTTAAATCCTTTTGTGCTGCATCCTGGACTGCTCAGGATCTGAATTACTCTGAGTTCCTTCTGGCTCTTGCCAAAGCATTGGCTCTAGTTTGAGAACTGCCCAAGCACATTGGGAGCCTGAGGCAGAGTTTCACAGGGGAGGAACAAGCCCATGGTAGCTGCAGATGCTTTACTGGAAGCTGGTGGGATGCCACAGGGTGATTTTGCAAAGGTTTCTCTTGGAGGCTTCACTGGAAGAGAAAAGATCTGGCACACGAGTAAATGGAACAGAAATCTGTTTCAAATGTATTTTTCTTTTTGCTGCCTCATAAATATATAGTGACAAAAAGTCCTATGGAGCTGGGAAAGGATTAACTTGAGGTGAGTAAAGTTTTATGATGAGAAAGCTGCTGTGCTATGGGACAGGCATGGAGGAGGTGCTGAGCCTGACTGCCCCTGAGACCTTTGATGTCCATAATGATGTGTGATGTGGTTGACATCACAGAACCACTCCAGATCTTCAGCCATGCCCAGGAGGAGAAGGCAGGAATGTCTTGGCACAAGGAGGGGTTGGTTGCTGGCTGGTAACTCCTGGGAAAGGCAAGATTTCTGCAGTGGCCAGTGGGCTGGTGGTGGAGATGGAGCTTTTACAACATGGAGGTGTTCTACATGTTAATGGCTGTAATGTGCAAGCTGAGAAGGTTCCAAGAAGGTTCTATCAGGGTGGCATTGCCCCTTGCACTGCACATGCAGTCCCTGCAAAATTGTTATTTTTATAAATTCCTTTCAGTGATCTCGCATGCAAAGCCCATCATCTGGAACAGAATCTGCAGATCCAAGATCTGTTATGCTAATAACACCAGAGGGTTTAATCCTAACCAGTACTGGCCTCAGAGAAAAACTGTTGGGGAAGGACCTGGTGCTGCTGGGGGGAAGATGCTTCACCCTCAGCACAGCACCCAGGGCTGGTGACCCACTGCTCCCACCCCATGGGACCCAGACCCATTGCCATCTGCTTGCTGAATTTCTGCTGACTATACAGAGTGGGAAAGAAGATTCAGGCATTTTAGATAACCCTCACCCACAAAAAGCAAGCTGAAAGATCAGATTGGACCATGGACTGAAGCTGCAATTTTGTCCTGTGAGCTGCTGCTTGAAGAAATGAAATCGCAGAGTGCTGTCATGGGGAAGAGTGATAAATATTTTATTCCCTCCTGAAATAATCATTTATGAGAGAGGCAAGTTTTCTCCAGGGTACAAGAAGAAGATGGATCTGTGGAAAATACTGTCACTGCTCTTTACAACCTAGTTGACCTGTGTGACTTCAGTGAGAGGTTTTATGATGAAGTGATTCGGGATTACATCATTTGTGGCACAAAGGACATGGAGGGCCCCACCTGGGTCTCATTTCATGCCTGACAATTACAGCTCTAGGCAGGCTGAGAGCAGCCAGAGGCATCAAGAAACCTTCAATGGTCCTGCTGACCCCTCTGGTAGCAGTGACCCTACTTTTGCCCCATGTCAGCTGTTAAAAATCCTGCAGATGTTGTTCTGGGCCACAGAGGGATCTCCCAAAATGCTTGAGGGTGGCCTGGGGTCAGCTGCAAATTGTCATAACCAGTGGTGTGGACAATTGCATGGCCTTGGCCACCGTGAGTATCCCAGGTGTGAGTGTCCCAGGCAGGAGGGCTTAAGAGCAGCCACTGTATCCATCCACCTCCATGAAGAGACCCCAGGAGTGCCTCAGGAGCAGAGATGGGGCTGCAGACCTTGGTCTCCATGAGCTTTAGTCTTCTGTGACATTGACATGGAGTGCAGGTACACCTCTGGCTTGGCCTGGCTGACACAAGGAACACTCAGATCCCCAAAACCCAGATTTGATTTCTTTTGATCAAAGGTTTGGCTTTTTGGGAGAAGGAAGCAGATAGTCTGGAGATTCACAGGCACTGCTGCCAGGAGGTACAGGGATGGCAGGAGAGGAGGAGGCTGGAAAGGTTGCTCTGGGTTTTTCTGGAAATACTTTATTTTGAGTGGAAATCAAACCGTATTTCAGAGAGCAGAGCTTTGCAGTGGGGTACAGAAACACAACATTGCCTGGGGCCTTTTCTTTGTCATACAGACTGTCCCCAGTAGGTATCACATTTGTGTGGTCTCACATGCAGCTAGAGAAAAAACTTGAAGAAAATAGGGTTTGTTTATAAAAATAATGGCAGGGAGGGTGAGAGGAAGCCATGAAGGAAATGTAAAGCTGGAGGCACAAGCTGATATTCTCCTGATTCTGAGCTTTGCCTCCCAGCTGGGGTGGAGAGCAGGGTGCTCTGCTGTAAACCACAGGCTGGTACATCACAACAGGCTCTTGGTCTGACACCAGGACACCCAGACTTCTTCTGGCACCTGGAGGAAACAGTCTGCCAGGATGGTTCTCTCTTCCCCTCCATTCCACCTCCTGCAGCCACAACCAGTGCAGGAAACCACGGAGCAGGTTGGGAGGAACCAAGGCTTGGTGAGGAGGCTGGAACAGGGGCATTCCCCAGGTCCTCCAGACCCTCAGCTCTTCCTGGAGCCTGCCAGAGGCACCAGGTTGTATTAGGGATATGAATCAGTAAGGAAAATACTATTAAAGCAGGTGAGAAGGCAGAAGAGCCATCTCTGATGCGGAAATTCTTGAAGACAAGCCCATGAAAAGGCCCTGAAAAAGAGAGATTTATTTTTTGTGGTAACGTGCCTACATCAGATTCACCATGGAGCCTTCCTCAGGATCAGATCAGCTGAGTCTCATAGTGTGAATTATGAAAAGAACCTGCTCTGTGCAAAGCATAGGCCACAGCTGATGCTTCCCTAGGCTTTGTCTTCACCATCAGTTGAACACTTTCTGTCAAAAATGTGATCCACAGAAAATCACTGCAGTCTGCTAGGAGAATGTCTTTCAGCTCTGTCCAGCAGCTACAGGAGGAAACATTTTCTTCTCTGTTAGAAGAAAAAGTGCTACACAGACTCAGGGCAAGGCTATGGGAGCTCCATGCCTTGACAAAGCATTTGTGAGGACAAATTCTCCTCTTCTCTACAGCCCTGAGTCCTGCAAGGGCAGCACAGACCTTCTCTGACAACTCCCCAACTTCTCTCAGTCAGCCACAGAAACTGCCTAAGGTGAAGGCTCTGTCTGTCTCTCTTTCATTCCATTATTTTTTTCTTCCTTGAACCTATTTCAGCTTTTGAGCACCATGATGTGTTCCAGGAAAAAAAAATCCACAACATAATTGTGGACTATTTGCCAAAATAAAATACTTCCTCTTTTTTTTTTTTTTCCCCTTCAGAAAAACCTCTCTAGGTGATTTCACTGCATACCTCTTAGGTCTGGTGCTGTGAGGAGCAGCAAGTGTTTGTTCTCTATTCACTTTGTCCCTGCTGTCAAAGCTATGATAAAGCCCTGCTTTAGTCTGTCTCCTCCATCCCTTTCAGGCACTTCTTCCCCAGGATGAAGGCCCTAACGTGTCAGTCTATTTTCGTGCAGAAGCTGCTCCCTGTCTCTGTCCAAGCTCACTTCCTTCCTCTCACCCTCCCTCCTTCTGTTCTCTCCTTTCTCAAAAGCACGGAGCAGAAATTTATTCATCATGAAGGTGCACGATGACTTCAGACAACAGCACCACTTCAGCTTTATTCTCTGTTTCTGCCAGAAATCTCTCCTGTTACATTTCCCCGTGGCTGTCCTCACCCTGGGGGGATATTTCCAAAGCTCTCCCCATCCTCTTCCCAGTCGCTCATTCATGGATGGTCACAGCTGGTCCAGGGCTCCCCAGCTGGGTCACCAAGGGCTGGTACATTATTTACACCCCTTGGCACTGAAATCCAGCTCCTACTTTTAATCCTTCAGACTGAGTGAGTTTTGGTTGGTTTTTTTTTTTTTTATTTTTTTTTTTTAAAAAAATTTTTCCAACCAAATCTGTGTTTGATTATCCTGCTTTGATTTGTATCACTAATTAATGTTGTCTCCCTCGTCACGCCCAGGAGGTTCCTGGAGAAATGGGCAGCTGGGTGTCCCAGGTCTCTCTGGGACTGCAATGGGAAGTTGCTTTCCTTCAGAAAACAGATTGTTCATCTTTGTTTCCTGCCTTCTTTTCCATCTCCTTCATAATGAGAAACAATGCAAACAGTTCACTTAACCTTGCTGCTGTGCCCTGTCTCTCCTGAGGATGATTTTCATTTACCAGCCACATCATCTCCCTGGCAAACTCCCTTCCCCTGGTGTTTCTGAGGAGGTTTTATTGTTACCTCTTAAGCTGCTAGCAAGTTTCTGCTTGAAACCCCTTTTTGGCCTGCCATATCATCCTTCTTCCTGCAATTTGTTGTGTTCAGGGATCTATTTTCTCTCTTGAACATGGCTCGTGCTTTTTTTAAGAAATGCCTTTTAATCCTTCTGCTCTGCTGTGTCGCAGCACAAACTTTGTTCCTTCTAACTCTGGTTGGTTTGGCACCACATGCTTACTCCATGTTCATAATACAGTTTAAAAAGTTATTTTACTCTCTTAACTCATACTTTTTTTAAAAAAAATTCTTCTCAAGCAACTTATTAATACACTTTCTGTTTTTAAGATCATGTGAGAAATGCTTGCTGTTTGAATAGTCTGTGGGCAGAGCAGGAGTCAATTATTTTGGCTCCAACAGATATTTATTATGTCTAAACATTATTCCAGAGGTCATGCCTCAGGTGAGACACGAGATGTAGTGTTACCCAGCACGTCCCAGCTTCCCAGTCAGCATCTTCCCACCAAAACCAAGGTGAGGGTTGTGATCCCCCCACCCAAACGGGTATCCCCATGCTTGAGCCTCCAGGAGCTGCAAAAACACTTCTGAGCAGAGACACCCTGCTCAGAGTTCCAGTCTGCTGTGGGTGCCCCTGATAACCCTCAACAAGTGCAGCTGATTTCCAGTTCTGCAAAGGCAGCAATGCCAGATGTGGGGAGGGTTTCCTCAGCTTAGGGCCAGCAGCAGATGGGGCTGTGGGGTGGGACTTGGAGTCCAGCCCTTTTGCACCTTTTTGACCCAAAGCAAACCCTATTATATTTTCCTGTGTGTCCAAGCCACATGTCCAGAAAGCAATACAAATATTTGGAGTTAGAATCCACCAGGTTGAATAAAGTCATGTTATTAATGCCAATGCTTCCACAGACAGGGAAAAAACCCATTTCCTTTGGAAGACACAACTGTGTGACTGTGGCAACGGTCATATTAAAGGTGGCAGGACTATTCCAGAGGGCCTAAATTAATTAACAATGGTAATGTTTGAGGGAAAATGAGTGTGCTTTTTGGTCTCAAACTTAATGTTTTACTGACATCTTGCAGAAAAATTTGGGCAAAAGTGGCAGTGGTGTGTGAGAGATGACTGGATTTTGTTTTGAAGTAAGTAAGTAGAACAGGAGAGAGAGGAGGAGAACACACAAGAGCACAGTCAATAAGCTGTGTCATCAAATGAAAACTTTTGCAGGTGATGTTGCATGACATCAGAGTTCAAAAACAGAATATGTTTGTTTACCAAGAATGTCTGGAAGCACCTCTGACTGTCAGGTACATCCCGTGCTTTATGGAGGATTTCTTTACCATGTGGAGGCTGGGGAAATGAAGAAACTTTTGATAAGTTATGTCTCAAAAAAACCCCAACAACCAAAAACCCAACATAAGCAGAGAAGAAATTGTTTGGCAGAATTTGAGGGCTGCTGGCAAAGTCAGGAAAACAGATTCCTTCGAGGGGAGTAACTGAAACCAGAGGCACCTGAGTGCCTGCTGAGCTTCAGCAAGTGACTCGGTGGCTTTATAAATCCTCACAGCTGCTTTCTTGCACCAGAGCAAAGGGGCACATGTGGATCTGTCAGGGTGGGACAGTTCTCTCTGCTTTGCAATCCCTTTCAATCCCTTGCTCTGGGCTGTGATGTGCATCAGCTTTCTCCCTCCTTAGAGCAGCAGTCAGGGGACCCTCTTACAGGTGCCAGGGGAGGAGGTTTTGGGTATGTAACACCCAAACCCCAGTCCCCCCTGGTTCTGGGTGCTGGGATCAAGCCTGAAGGCTGCCAGAGCCCTGGGGGCACCACCTGCCTGCTGAAGTCCAACCCAGAGCCGTTAAACCCTGTTTATCTTCTGGAGGGATTTCAGGACTAGAAATGTGTGTAGCTCTCTTCCCATCCTCTCTCCTGGAGGGACCTCTTCTGTAGCTTGGTACTGCAGCTTTGTTTTAAGCCCCCTCTGCTCCTGACTTCACTTCTCAGGTAGACTTTGGACCTCATTTCTCCCATTTCCTGGAACTGTTGCTTTGTTCTGGTACCAGCACTTGGCTCTTCTCACTGGGTTCAGATCCTGTAGAACCCCTCCTGGTGAGACACAAACTTTTTATCAGGGCCTGTAGTGGTGAGACAAGGGGTGATGGTTTTAAACTGAGAGTTGGGATATTGGGAAGACTGGATATTGAGAAGAAATTTTTACAGTGAGGGTGGTGAGACCCTGTCCCAGGTTGCCCAGAGAGGTGGTGGGTGCTCCATCCCTGGAAACACTCCAGACCAGATTGGACAGGGCTGTGAGCACCCTGGTCTTGTGGAAGATGTTTCTGCTCACTGCAGGGGGTTGGATTAGTTGGGGGGCTCCCAACCCCAACTGTTCTGTGATTCTAGGGCACTATGACCATCCCTGACTCCTGGTTCTCTTTTTTCCCACCATGGAGCAGAACCACCTCTGCCACGTCCTGCCCAAACCTGTTCCTGTCAGACATTGCAGTTCTGAGTCTTTCCTACTGAGCAGGTTCCAGCAGGAGTTGTAGTGATGGGGGCTGGAGCTGAGTTTGGTTTCACAGCCTGTGTAACTGGGACCTAATGCTAAGGAGTGGGATATGAAGATGGGATTCACAGTAGCTGGATAGATGAGCACATCCCTGGGCAGAAATAACTGCTGAGCATCATCTGAGTAAGCCTGGACATACCTGTGAGTTGAGGCCATGATCTGTGCAGCCTTTGGTGGACAATGGCTACAGCTTTGAGTTTAAAATAATCATTTGCATTTCTCCATTTATTTCATTGGCCTTCCAGCCTGGCCCTCCTGTGACAAACCCTCTGCCAGGGTTTGACCTAAACCCTGTTGCTATTTGGCTTCCTCCCTGCTGCCCACCCTCCTGGTTGGCTCTGTGAGGACAGGAGCCACTTGCTCCACACACGGTGACAAACCCACCTTCCCAGCAGAATGGTCCCTGGAGAATTAGATGCAGTCACAGCAATTATGTTCCAGAAGTTGGGTGAAAGGGAGCAGTAATAATTTGCCAGTTCTGCCAACAAAATCCCTAGAATTTTTGTTGTTGTTGTTGTGTGTGTTTTTCTTCCCCATGCCTTGGCAACTCTCTTTCCTGTTTTTCTTCCATTACATGGCAAATGCACGATAAGAACAGGAGTCCAAATCCTCAATATATAATTTTTCTGATGTTACCAGTTGCTTTTTCTGTTGATTCTGAACATCATGCAAATTCTCTTTTGGGTAAGACTCATAATTAGACTTTCTATATTTCCAAGAGCTTTTGAGTACTCAGCATGCTCCTTTCCTAACACCCCCTGGCTCCACGTTATGATAAAACCCGAGTTGCATCCAATTGTCCCCAGAATTGGTGCCCCTGCAGGTGTGGAAAATTAGTATACCTTGGCAAAAAGAGAAACAGCTGGAATGGAAGAGCCTATCCAAGAAGCCCACAATGTCTGGATTTACAGAGGAATAGTAGTTTTTATTAAATTCTCCCAGAAAAGCTTCCAGGATCAGTTGAGGTATAGAGAAAGGACCAAGAAATGATTGTTGCAGATTCATGTGGTCGGATCAGCACGGCTTGGTGGACAAGAAAATAATAACAAGAAGTGTTGCTTAGGAGAGTAAAAATGAGTGAACTTTCAGCTGGATGGGGATGAAAAAGGCAGCTGGAGGGAGGGAAAAAGAAAATGTTATGATGAAACCAACAGCTCTTTTCCTCTGCCAAAATGGTACCTCTGGGCATGATCTGGAAGCAGTTTTGGATCAGATGAATCAATTTTTTTTAATTTGGTGAATTCAGAATTAGGGGAATGGTTTACTTTTTTCTTAATTTTTCTTTTTTAAGAGTGTTTTTGTTTGTATGAAAAGTTCACCAGGGGGTGGAGTGGAGACCTGAGAAACCCACATTTTTGGGCTGGGAAGGCAGCCAGCCAGGCCTGCTGGAGATGCCTGAATTGGCCACAAACCCCAGACAGCTTCGGGGTGCAGTGTTGGTCCTGTCTGTGCCCCCATCCCCCCGGATCTCCTGAGGCACAGGAGATGTTCTGTGCTGCTTGCCTGCATCAGGACTGTGATTTTCAGTCTCTAGGGTGAGTTCCAGTGAGTCAGAAGGACATGATGGCTGAGGGAATCTTTCTACTCAGTCTGAAAGCAGGTCTGGAGCCCAAGGGCTTTTGCCTCCTGGTGGAGCCACCTCCAAGACTGTGTTGCATCTTTGGATGGATTTTCTTTAAGTTTTCCTCCTGCTGCTTTGCACTGTATAAATAATTGGATACTCACTGGATAGGAAGAAATAACAATCAGCTCTCCTGGTAGGATGAGGTGTATGAGCTCTGCCTTCTCTCCTAGTAAGCACTTCAGCATTTCTTGAAAGCACAACTAAACCATCTCCTGATTTCTCCTAGCCTGATGCTGTGGACTTTGCAGTTTGAATGCAGCGGCTCAGACCTGGACAGAGCATCCCCACTGCCTCCACCCCACAGCAGGCAGTGCTGCCTGGAGAAATGGATTTTTCTTGTCACGTGTTCTTGGCCTTCATTAAATGGCAGAAAGTGAAGAGTTTTACGTCAGCTGCCATCTTTTGTCAGGCTTGTTCTTCCTTCATTGCCTTAAGGCCACACTGGAATTTGGGATGGGATCAAGCTGAGCTTCAGGTTCTGCTTGAGAGGATCAAAAGAATGAGAAGAGAATTTGCCTGACCCTGTAACAACTCTGATCCTTGGATGGGCTGGGGAGAGGGCAGAGGCTCAGGGCTCTGCTCCTGCCTCTTCAGGCTGCAGGTTGTGTGTTCCAGGAACAGCCCTGTACACATGAGTTTGTCTCAGCCATGCCCTCACCACTCTAATACCTGAATCTTACCTGAAAATGGTATCAGAGATCACTTAGGGCATTTATTACTGAGGGGAGTGGTGTGCCTGTGGTGGGGTATTCCATCCCCACCAGGAACAGCAGCCCAAGCTACAAACAAACTTCTCACTTCCCACTACTCCAGGTGCCAAATGCCTTTCTTCAGCCTGTTCTCCAACATAGAGATGCATATCATCAAGAAAAAAATACTTACATCAAAGCACCTGTAAGCTGTTAGTCATCCTGGATGTTACTGATGTGCTTTGTGTGTGAGGGGATGAGCTCCTTCCTCTCCTGCCTACACTCTTCCAGCCCACCCTTGCATCTGTGATCTTCTCCCCTCTCCTCTGCCTCCACTGGAAAGAGAAAAAGAGATGTGAAAGGAAAAAAAAATATGGTGGAAAAATCAGGAGATCCAGATATCTTGGCATCAGAGAAACAGTCCAAGGCGTGGCCTTAACGGCTTATAATGAGGAGCCTTGGGGGGACTGAGAGCCCTGACCCTCAGCCAGCTATTGTACCTGCTCTCACCTACTTCTCTGAAAGGTGAAGTCTGGAGCAGCTGCTTATTTTCATTTTAAGTCTTAGGGTTTGAGCTATTAATAAGCCTGGAAAAATAACCACATGTTCTCTGAATTATGTAACAGATGTTAAATTCCCCAAGATGAAGAGGTGTCAGCCTGATGGAAGAAGTGATGTGAGGGCCTTTCATTTTCCTTTGGGCTGGGCTCCTCTTAATAGCAAAACTGGTTATCTGCTGGTGGAGGTAAAGAGAAAATTCCTATCAGCCCGTGGGTTTGATCCAACCACACCATTCCCCACCCCCTCTGCTTTGTCCCTGTGTTTATCCATTTCTTCTCCTGGTTTGGAAGACAAGTGCCATCCAAAATGAAGTCCCATTGAAAGGCTGTGTTGTGATGAGGAGCTGCTGAATGAGTCACTGCTGGTGCTGGCAGCCAGGGCTGTGGAGGGGGCCAGATCCTAGTGCTTGGCACGAGAGAGGGAGAAGGGAAAGAGGAAAGGAAACTTGGGGCCAGGAGCAGTGTGGTGCTTGGCCAGCCACGTGGGCTGCCTTGCAAACGCTTTCCCACTTAACTGTTTCAGGGACAAAGCTGCCACCAAGGCAGGGACCTGTCTGCAGCCTCCCTGGGGCAGAGGGTGGTGGGCTGAATGCCAGCATGGGGAGGTGCCCCTGCCAGGCTTTCACTTTTGTCATCTTCTTGACAACCATTTTTGTTAAGGTTGTCTTCTTCCTGATCCATCTCTATCCCAGGGTAAGTGCTTGTGGCTCCGGGAGGGGAAAGGTCCTCAGCAGCTCAGGATGGTGACCCTCTTCCTAGGATCCTGCTCTTATTCCTCCTGGTAGCTTGCATAAGGCTGGAGGGAAAGTGCTGCCAGCTGTGTGTGAGAGAGCTGAGCAGCCCGTTGGGAGAGACATTCATAAATGTGGATTAGAGACACTGGGCCCCAGGGGTGCCACATTTTCTGTGGGTGTAGATATACAGCAAGACAAATAAATCAGCTCCTGTGCTTACAGAGATGTCTGCATGCTTGACTGTGACCCTGTTGGCTGCTTTCACTGAGGGGTGACTTTGCTCAGACATTTATTTCTGAGATCTGCTTCAGCATCTCCTGTTACACACCTCCTGGCATGACCACTCCTTCCAGCACAGCTCTGGGGGGGCTTCTGGGGAAATGCAGCTGGAGGCAGGACAAGCCCATGGGGGACAGTAACCCTAACCTGCCACCACCATTTATATGATTTTTTTTTTTTTTTTTTCCATGTCCTGGATCATAGAGTGGAAGAAATTGAAGCAAGTGGGTCCTTGCTAAGCATGAAATTCAAGAGGATTGTGAAGATAATCAGGATCTCCTGCCTATCAGGGTCTAATCTGGACAGCAGACTAGTCTGGGTCCCTCAAGCATAGAACTGATTGTCAGCAACCCTCAGGACATAAAAAAGATGTGGAGAGCAGAGGACCAGATTTTGAGTGGCTTCATCATTTCCCCACAGTTCCCCTTAGCCTGTCCTTCAGGAGCAGCTGACAGTCTCACACTGCTCCCTGCTTCTGATGTCATTACTTATGTCATTAGCCAACTGATCTGGAAGATCAGACATTATCTTAAAAAAAAAAAAAAAAGGACATTTTACTGTCATGAGGCGGTTGGCTAGCAGGGTAAAGTGCAAAGCTCTCATTTAAGAGTGAGAGCAAGACACTAGCAACAAGAAGATTTACAGTGAAAGTAATCTGTACATTTGCATCTTTGCCTTTGCTCCCCTCTGGGGAGATCCCCCTGGGGTGCTGGGTCCAGCTCTGGGGTCCCCATCAGCAGAAGGACACGGAGCTGCTGGAGCCAGTCCAGAGGAGGCCCTAGAGCTGCTGGGAGGGCTGGAGCAGCTCTGCTCTGGAGCCAGGGGGAGAGAGTTGGGGGTGTTCAGCCTGGAGAAGAGAAGGCTGCAATGGGGAGACCTTGGAGCACCTTCCAGTGCCTGAAGGGGCTCCAGGAAAGCTGGGGAGGGACTGGGGACAAGGGCCTGGAGGGATGGGATGAGGGGGAAGGGCTTTAAACTGGAAAACAGGAGATTGAGATGAAAAATTAGGAAGAAATTCTTTGGTGTGAGGGTGCTGAGCCCCAGGTTTCCCCCAGAAGCTGTGGCTGCCCCATCCCTGGCAGTGTTGAAGGTTGGATGGGGCTGGGAGCCCCCTGGGCTGTGGGAGGGGTCCCTGCCCATGGCAGGGGGGGCACTGGATGAGCTTTAATTTCCTTTCCTTGGGCTCTCAGAGGAGGGTTTGCAAAGCAGGGGTAAGTCAAACACCCCAGAGAAATCTGAGCACTGTTTCAAGCGCCTGAGCAGAGCCTTGGGGAGTCAGCACTAGCAGAGGGGCAGTAGTAGTGCTATTAGTAATTCTCCCCACACCTAGGAGGGGGGTCCTGGGTGAGGTGTCAGGTGTGTGAGCAGCTGTGCAGCTGCAGACAAAATGGCACAGATGTTCTTGCCTCCAGTTGCATAAAAAACATGTGGAAGGAGAACAAGGCCAGACATCAAGTGAGAGATGGTGCTGGTGTGGGAAGGGGGCATCCTGGGGCACCAGCAGGCTCCTGGCTGTTGTGGAGGTGGTTTCCAGAAGGATAACAGAGGACAGATGTGGATCATCTGGGGGGACTTGCCCAGGTGCAAGGCTGGGGATGGTGGGTCACCCAGATGAAGGCCACAGGGGGTCCTGGCAGTGGAGAGGCTTGTTTGGAAAAAGGGGAGTGTTGAGGTATGTCCATGGTGGTGGGGAAGGAACTTGCCAGATGTCTCTTGAACAGCAATGCTGCAGGGGGCATGATGGACAGGGGCTTGGAGTCCAGGTGCAGAAGGTGTTGGTCAGACCTTTAAGGTCTTGTGTGTCATGTTGGAGAAGAGGAAAAATGCTCACTGAAAGTGATGCCTGCCTGGGGACTGGGAGGTTGGGTGGTGGGTGCTCTCCAGAGGTACCTGCAAGTGCATGGGTGACCCTGGCTCCTTCTCTTGGTGCATCCCTGGGACCCAGGAGCCTCGCTGGACCCAGATTACTCCCAGGAACAGCAGCAATATCTCCATGGGTTGGAGGTGGGCGCAATCCTGGCTGCATCCAGGGACAACGTGCTCCCGGGTGGTGCTGGTGGGAGGGCACAGGAGCAGAGCTCGCTGTCAGGAGGACTCGTGGCATCTCCTGTTGATGCTCAGAGGCTTCTGAGGAGGTGCCTGCAGATGCTGCAGGTCTTCTCTCTCGTGGCTACTGGGCTGCAGCCAACCCTGGATGTTTCATTCCATCTGTGCTATCAACCCGGTGTCGCAAAACACATGAGCCAATCCCTGGTGCCCCGTGGAAGGACCAGGGATGTGTCCCAGAGCTGCCTATTCCTGTGGCATTCAATATCCTCTGCAGACCCAGCTCTGCTTTTAGAACTGAACATCTGTTCCAGATGTGGTTATTCCCTCCCGTCCTCGCTGCACTCCTGCCATTGTTGTCCTGCTCCACAGTGTAAAGCTGGCATGAATTATTGAAAGATTGAGTTTAAATAAATGATAAACTGCTCTTATGCCTGCAGTTAAGGTTCTGTCCACTCCTTCCAGAGCTGTGCTGCCGGAGCTGATGTCCCCATGATGAGCTGGCGCGTCCCCCTGAGCCCCCCGTGTCACCTGCCTGATGGGGCTGATTGAGGAGCATGGAGAGGGGCAGCCCAAGCACGACAGTGGCCGAGGGGATGAGTCTCCTGGGGAGAAGGAAGAGCCACAGCAGCCAAGCAGACAACCAGAGTTTCCCTCCTGGCAAGTGTCTTTTTTTCATCTGAAAGGGTTCCCCAGGAGGGGAGAGCTGTCACGGGGAGGGGTGGGGTGGGAGGATGGAGCTGGAGGGACTCGAGGGTGGGCAGCAGGGACATCACTGGGGACCTTGGTAACAAGGACAGTGGGTGTGTGCCTGAAGAATCCTGAGTTAAAAAAAGAGCCTGGAGTAAAATCACATCCCAGGGACACATCTTGTGGGACTGAGCTGGGACCATCTGCGTGTGTGTGGTGTGAGGACAAGGGGCACCGTGGGTCTAAATCACCCAAACCCTCCTTTATTATGTTGGCTCTCAGCTAGCAAGTCCAAGTGGGTTTTTGGAAGCCTGGTAGTCTTGGAAATTGATTTTATTTTATTTTTTTATTTTTATTTTTTCTTCACCCTTCTGCAAAATGCCTTGACTCACAGTTGCATGAGGCTGTGGGGACTCACAGCAGACCATCTGTTTCAGCTGTTAGCAGTCATTAATTTTCCTCCTATTTTTTGCTACTTTTGAGACACTTGGGGAAAAAATATATTCTTGATGGCAGTGGAGGACTTCAAAGTCACGTACATTTATGGGTTTTTTTTGAGAAACAATGTACAATGGATGCAGTTGTAAGAGAATTAGATTTCTATTGGGTTTTCTAAATGGGGAATTTGTCTCCTGTGGACAAGCAGGAGGACACAGTGTATTGTATTTTCCACCATGCATTTGGCTAATACCTGTCTTGCTACTATACGTCAGCTAAAGAGGTTTGTTTTGTTTTGTTGTTTTGTTTAATTTTTTTCTGGGTTAACTCTAATGCAGAAAGCCTTTAATTTAAAAACCTACTGTGAGGTTTTTCTTGTAAGCCACTACTCGTCTGGAGCTAAGTACTTACTGATTAAATCAGCCTTATTGTCTCCAGTTCTTCTGCCCAGAAACTGGAAAATTACTCAGCTCCTTGACAGGTGTTCACAGCTGATGGCTCAGATTTGTGGATCAAGTGCTAGGGCATATGGCATGATAAATAGTAGAACAAACTGATCCTATTGACACTGTCCACCCTCCAGCCTGTGCGCATTTATCCTCGTGCCTTGCTCTTGCTGTGTGACAGCCCATTTCCTGAGCCAGCTTCTCTCAGAGTTGTTGCTCCCAAGGAGTTTGGCTCCTCAGTGTTTGGTAAAAGTGTCGTGGTGCTGGTTTTGCAAGGACCTCAGCTCGGGTCAGTCTCTGCCATGGGTTTGCATCCAGTCTGTGTCAGTAGTTTGTTCAGCTGGTGAAGGCACATCGTGCTGGGGGCTGCCCAAGAGCCTCACTGGGGGTTTCCCTGGTGCTTGTGTAGGGATTTAGATGCAGTAAAAAAAACTTCCTTGAGTTGAAGGCGTGCTGGGAAATACTGAAGGTGGGTAGTATAAAGGAGGGTGGAATATCTTGTGTGGAAATGTGTGATGGGGAGGTGAGGGCAGCTCCTCCAGAGGATGCTGAGTCTGGCTTTGTGCAAACATCAATTGTAGAATCCCAGACTGGTTTGGGCTGGAAAGGACCCTAAAGACCATCTAATCCCACCCCCCCTGCCATGGTCAGGGACCCCTCCCACAGCCCAGGGTGCTCCCAGCCCCATCCAACCTTCAACACTGCCAGGGATGGGGCAGCCACAGCTTCTGGGGGTGACCTGGGCCAGGGGCTCAGCATGAAGCAAGGGTCTGGATGGCCTCGTAATGGTCAGAGTGGAAAACTCTGTACTGGGCTTGGGGTTGTGCTGCTTTGGGTCCTGAAGCCCTGAAAGTAAGAGCTGTGGGACAGGGTGGAAACCACGAGCCAGCAACCTCCCTACCTTGAGCCTCGAGCTGTGTGATGGTGGGAGATGGAGCATCTCGGAGCTGTCAGTGGCACCTGGGTGTGGGGTCAGCCAGAGAGCTGGGGAGTATTTCCAGCCCTCCAGCAGGACTCTGGCTTTCAGCAGAATCACACACGTGGTCTGGAAAGTGCTCTGTTGAGCTGGCCAAGGAGCTGCTATCACTTCTGGGTGTGGGAGCTGGTTCTGCCCTTGGCAGCTGTCACGGGGCCATGCAACCCCTGGTGTGCCACTGCAGAGTGAGCTGGCACCTGGGGACACTGCAGGGATGCTGACTCCTCTTCAGGGTGGGGTGTGTTGCTAAAGCCCAAGTGTCTCCATTGCAAAGCCAAGACTCATGTCCTCATGCTCAGCATCACATCCGTGTGCTTCCACCTGCATTTTGGGGCATAGCCTGGCTCCATCCTGCTCCTTTGTGTGCAGAGGAGCAGGATGTGTCCCATCCCTCTGCCTCTTGCCCCTGTTCCTGAGCAAGGTGTGTTCCCTGAGTGACCTGGGGCAGCCAGTGCACTGCCATGCCTGCTGCAAGCTTGCTGGCAAAAGGGGGAGGAATGCACATCTGGAGGCTCAGAGGCCTTCAGTGCCCATGTGGTTTTCATCTGGAGGCCTTCTGTTGTTGATTGACTTAATTAAAATTAAAAAAAAAAAAATTACAAGCAGACAGGATTAGGCTATTTAAAAAAAATTTAAAAAGAAATAACTCTATCTGAGGGGTACAGAGCTGGTTTTCAATTTGAAATTTCCCTTAATTTTATTTTTAATGTGCCTCCCCCCAAAAATTTCAATCTGCAAACCAAAAGGAGGTGTTAGACGTTGTAAACAAAACAAAACACAGCCCTAAATCTATTACCTGGCTCAAAATCAATTCAAGTTAATAGTCAATCTATTAACTTTGCAAAGCCAATTTTCTGGAAAAAATGAAATACTTTGTTTATTAAAAAAAATAAAAGCCTGAACCATTGCTTTTTAAAAATTAACTAAATTCATCAAGGGACTGAAAATTCTTCTCATGTTTTTTGCCCCAGCATGGAGAAATCTGGGCTGGTGCTCAGCAGGGGGATGCTCCCTCCTTTGCCCTACCTGCTCAAAGCCTCCTCCTTGCTATGGAGCATTCTGGGACACAGATTGGGATTTGCAGGTTGGATGAACAGGGAGGAAGATGATTACTGATCCCAGGGACCCCCAGTTTTGGCCTTCATCCCCCCAGCTGAGTCTGCCTGCAACCATCCTCCACCTCCTCCCTCTGCCAGGAGCTTGGAGCATCTCCTGGAGACCCAGTGCAGCCCAGGGCACAGCCCTCAGCCTGAAAATCACTGCTGAGACCCTCACTGAGGAGTAAGGATAAGAAAAATGGAAGAAAATATCTCCTGGTCAGGAAATCTGCCTATTAACACCCCAGACACAAAAGTCTCAATGGAGCTTTTCCCCTCCCAACCAGCTAAAATGTCTCTTGCTGATGGGAAGTCTAAAAATAAGCGTGTTCTCCACAAACAGCTTAAAGATGTTGAAAATGAAAAGCAACAAAGGCTGTAGAATGTATGAGTCACTAAATTACAGAGCTATCTGCTAAGAGCAAAACAAAACGTAACAAGGAAAAAAAAAAAGTAAAACAAAAAACAAACACAAAAAACCTCCCCAGCCCCCTCCTCATTGCAATCCCTTGTGAGGTCCCTGGGTTGCCCCCCTGGACACCCACCTTCTTTTGGTGAATTAGCCAAGGGCTGAGACCTTCCTCCCCAGTTTTATTCTGCAACGTGCCAGAGCTGCTCTGTATAAATAAGAAGAGTAAAAAACTGACTGCTCAATGGCACAAACAGGAGGGACTTTTCTCTCCCACATGGGCATTTATTTTTATTTTTTGGGGGGGATAAACTGCCTTGTGTGAGCTCACTGGAGGTCAAGCCTTCTTGCAGGGAGGAGTGTAAGTGTGTTTGTCCTGACAGCATGTTCTTATGGCCCCAGCTAAGCCACAATGTTTGGACGCTGGGTTGGGAGGGAGCAGATTCTTGTGGGTGTGATGGTGTTTGTCTATAGCTTTAGTTTATCAAGATAACGTTCCTTACAGGAGTCCCCAGTTCAGTATTTTTCCCTCCCTGGAGGTCTCCTTTCATGGTGAGCTCCACTGGGTGGACTCTGCAAAACTAAAGCATTTTTAGCATTTGCAGATGAGCTTGAATCAGAATCTTGGCGTTTGAAGCAGCAGGAGAGGGGATGGTGCCAAGGTGGTGCCTAAATCTGATGTGTGCAGCCAGCCCCGAGCTCTCCAATGGGCTGAGCTGAAACCTTGGAGCCAAGCAGATGCCAGTGCTGTGTGGCCCAGGCCTGCTGTTAGGGTGTGCTAGTACCACCAGGGGTGGAAGGAGCTGGAATCTGCCCCTTTCAACCCATCCTCAGCAGCACTTCCATCCATCCTCTTCCTCACTGCAGCAGGGGGAGGAATCACCAACTTATGAGTGATTGAATGCCAGGTTGGATGGGACCTCATGGATCATCTGGTGCAGCCTCTCTAGGCAGGAACATAGCTTAGCTGAGATGTTCCAACACACTGTCAAGATGTGTTGTAAAAGTGTCCAAGGTTGGGGAATGCACCACTTCCCTGGGGAAATTGTTCTAATGTCCAACTCTTCTCATAGTGAAAAATTTTCTTCTGATGTCCAGTTGGGATCTCCCAACTTGCACCCATTATCCCTCATCTTTTCCACGTGGCTCCTCCTAAAATTGGAATGTCCATCTTCTCAGGAGCCATTAAGTACATCCTTTAAGTAGTGGGACAGTAAGGTCTCTGTGCCTTCTTTCCTTCAGGCTGAACAAACCCAGTTTTCTTTACCTTTCCTCCCACAGCAGGCTTCCCAGTCCTTTCATCATCTCTGTGGCCTTTCCCTTGACCCTCTCCAATCTGTCCACATCTTTTTTATATAGTGGGCACCAGAACTGAACACAGAAATCCAAGAATGGCAACAGGAGCACCTGGCCAGGCTGGGCCAGAGCCCAGTCCTGAGGCCACTGCAGGGCTGGCTCACTCCTGGACCAACTCACCCATCCATCAATTAATCCCTTGGCAGGTACAATAAGGGCTGTGCACAACCAACCATCATAAATCCTCGAGTGGACCTCACTCAGCAATGGTTTAATCTAGACATTTAGTTCTAAACTTCATTAATTAAACTTCAGAATAAAGCATCCAGTGCAGAAGCGAGATGACTCAAGAGTAAAAATAAAAGTTTCTCCTGGAATAATTAAGCATCATTAAAACATGAAAATTCAGGCTAGGGAGCAATTGCACGCCTTCCACAAAGTATTTAATCAGAAATAATGGGATGGAATTAAGCACTACAAAAGTGTAGGCTGAAAGTTGAAAAACTTCTCCCACTCGTGGGACCTGTTAGCCTGGGGGATGTTACCCATCCCTCCCCGGGGAGTGGCCACACGTCTGCTGCTTGGGATGTTGAAAACTGGCCTAGACAGAAACCCCCTCCCAGGTGCCGTGGGAAATATTATCAGTTCTCTACACTGCAATAGGCCTGAGGGATCTTTCTGAATTTTAATTTCAGTGGATCATCCCGAACTGAGCAAAAGTATTTAATGTCAGTAGAGGACTTTCTTCTCTGGAGGACCTGAAAGTTTGACCCTGATTACATTTATATGTATATTTATTTTAATTTTTTTAACGGGATATATAGGACTAATATATATATTATATAGGACATTTTTAAGACACCATCCTCTTCTAAAATCATCCCCTGGCTTGCCCTGCCTCCCCTCGGACACCGCGTTTATTGCTGCCATACTTAGCGCCTCCTCACCCCATGCTTTGGCCTCCCCTTTCCTTGATCCCAAGAAAGGCACCTGGAGGGAAAGGGAGAACCTGGCCACGACTTTGCTGAGCATCTCCCTGCCAGCTGGGTGGTCCTCAGATGTGATCAGCCTGCCTGGTGTACAGCAGCTTGATAGCAAATTACATCAAGCCCTAATCCTCTTGTCAGCAGCGTGACAGCTCAGTGCTGATGGTGACAACTCACACCGAGCCCCAGCAGGCAGCCAGGCAGGTCCCTGACAACAACCTGCCCTGCCTTGCGTCATTTTTCAGCGTGTTCCTTTGTCACCTCAGTATTATATTGTCTCTCACCATCTCATTTTCAGGAGTACAACGTGGCTCGTAGGGGTGCTGCTCCCTCTCCTCCCACCCCCAGCCCCGGGACCTGCCTTGCAGCCCAAGGGGTTGACATGATCAGCTCTTTATTTTAACAAAGAAAAAGAGAAAAGGGCCCCTGGCTGGGCTTATTTATGCAGATACTAGTTTGGAGATGTTCTGGATCTATTTAGGGATTAATGAGAACTTGGTCCTTAAGCAATTTTTATTAATAAATCTCTAAGCTTAATGGATTTTCCAGCTACTGTTTTCAGCCACAGAGGTTGGAACCTTTTTGGTTAATGTCTTCCAGAGCTGAGGGAAAGGAAATTAGCTAAAGGCAGGGACCAATGTTCTGCACATGAGGGGCTTTGCTCCCACTTTACTCAGGTAAGCTCAGGGAGTCACAGGTGAAAGTTTCCTTATGGATCAAGCCAAAAAGAAATTAAAGAGATGGGAAGAGATTAATCGGAGTGTCACCCTGCTGAAACAGTAGTTGGGTCCCATCATCCAGCTGATGGTGCCAAGTTGCTGGAGTAGGAGTTAGCTTTTCACTGAAGGTAGGGATGACAATAACTTCAACAAAAATGGTGAAATCCTGGCCCGTGGCCAGGCCTGCCCTGCCCTGATAGTTTATAAGGGACTTGGACCAGGGAAAAAAATCCTGCATCTCCATCCTGGCTGGGACCCGGTGAGCGGGCAGTGTGTGGGCAAGGGGCAGGACAGCTCAGCTCAGCTGGTGGAGCAGAAATAACTTGAAAGTGGTGGCAATGGGATTTTTAGGTTGTGTAAGGAGCAGAGAAAGCAAAACCCCTCTGCCTGTGGTTTCTGAGCCAGTGATCATGTTCCTTCTGGTGGTGAAATCCCAGTGTGGGGTATGGTATGATCCACGAGGCTGGCAGGAAGGAGATGGGAAGGATTTTTCAATAGAAAAGTAGAAGATGGGAGGATGTGAGATGAACACCTTTGAGCCATGATCTCTACACTTCCTCTGAAGGGTTTGTTCAGAGGCTGGGGGAGTGTTGCTGTAGATGTTTGGTGCCTCCCCAGGCTGTTTCTCAGATGTGGCCAAGGGAATTTTAGTTGATTTGTGTTGAGTACTGGGTTCCCATTAGAGATTCCGCTGCGATCAATTGATTTCACCAGCAGAACATCTCCCATCTTTTTAGCCTAAATTGGGTTTAGCTGAATTTCAGTCCACTGGCCCAGCTTTCCCCAGGTAATGGCTTTTTCAGTGATCCAAAGAGCGGGTGCCTCTGGTGCCTTCAGAAAGGGAAGTGGAAGGACAAGCAAGCTCCAGCAACCCACCAGAGGTGACTGCAGGAAGGGAGGTTGTCTCCTGGCTGAGCTGGGGTGGGAGTTTTAGCTCAGTTGGGAATGATGCTCAGCAAGCCAGGAGAGGTGGACCCCTTCAAGAACTTGTTCTACCGTGCTGGAGAAGGCAGGACAGCCTGGAACCGCCTGCATCCGTGATTTGTAGCTAGATGCTGTGCTCCTCTGCCCTCTCCAGCAGCAAGCAGCGGAGCAGCGGGCTGGGCTCGGACACTTGGATCGGGGAGATGCACATTTCTGTGCACGGGGGATGTGCACACAGATCTTTGTGCAGACTGGAGATGCACATTTTGTGCACACCTTTGTGCGTGGGCGAGACACGTGCAGACGTGGTTTCTTCTCCTCCATTTAAAACTAACAAAAAGCGAGCAGCCTGCCCCCCCCGCCCCTACCCCTGCCCTCTCTTCAGCTCCAAAAAGGACCTGGGGAGCTTTCGGGGACTCAACTTTACCAGGGGCTCAGCCCCACATGAGTGATTCCTTTGGGGTCGAGGACTCGTGGGGGTCGTGCCCTTTCCCAGCCGCCCCGGGCGGGGGTCGGAGCAGACGGATCCGCGTCCCCCATCTCCTGCGCGGAGAGTCCCTGGGGGCTTGGCTTGGGGAGGGGGGGCTGGCAGCGAGGTGCCGGCGAGGAAGGGGTTANGGGGAACTGACCTATGGGCTGGAGCCGGGGATGGGGGGGCTTAGACGGGGCGACAGCGGAGCGGTCCCTGAAGGAGCGCAGCGGCGACCGGAGATGGAGGCGAAAGGGAGCAGTGAGGGTCTGGGGGGGTGTCCGCGGGTGTGGATGTTCATCCCCTCTCACCATCCCTACGGGAGCACTTGGTACTGGTTTGGTCACTGGGGGTTGGGTGGGTTTGGGTTTTTTTTCTTGTCTGTGTGCGGTTGTGGGCACACAGCCACGCGTGGTTGTGGATCAGGGTGAGCAAGTTGCCATGGAGCAGAGTAACAGCACTTTTTGCTGCCCAGAAAAGCCTTCTTCTGAATTTTTGGGCCCTCTCCTGGTTCATACAGTGGGTGATGTCATAAGCAGTCGGTATCTCTGCGGTGTCCTGCTCTGGTGGAGTTATAGATAAGAATGAAGATCCCAGAGCAGAGGGAGCATCCACCATCTGGTTAAATAGTCAAGGGTTAACCAATCTGTCAAAACCAACAAACTGACTCGACGCAGAATTTGGCCCCCAAACACCTCCTGATGCTGCTGCTGGCAATCAGAAGGCTCCCAGAATGAATCCTGCCTACCACCCAGGTGCCACCTTTCATGTGTTCATCCAGTCTCTGTTTATTTCGGACACATTTTCAATAACCATATTTTAACACTCAGTTTGCAGTCTCCTGATTTACTCACCTGAGCAGCAAAAGGAAGGCACTGGGGAGGGCTGAGCTGCCCCTCTTTGCTGCTCCCCTGACTCTCAGCTGCTTCTCCTCTTACCACCAGCTCAGACCTTTCCCCCCCACCAAGTTTTAGAGGGTGCATTCCCCCCTTAGCACCCCTCGGACTCATTTGCCGGGTGCCTTGTGAATGTCTCTGAGCTCTGGGTGGCTTTTGGAGCGGGTTGGAAACTCGTTGGGATGCAGACAGGATCACCAGAAGATGAGAACGGGATGGGATCAGCAGTGGGAACAGCTCAGTGGGGTCTGGCTGGGCTCTGCTTGCTCCTGACTCCCCCGGAGGAGAGGTGTGTGTGATCCCAGCTCACTCCATGTGCTTGCTGGACTCCAAGAGGATCATCTCGTTGCCTGGGAAATCGAATTTCCTTCTTGTTCAGCTGTAAATTAGCTGCACAAGGCTGTGACTGGGAAAGGACTGGATCATCCAGGTTGCTTGCATCACGTAGGCAGCTGCCACTGAAATGACACACTTGATTGAAGGCCAAAAGAACCAAATACGTAACTGCCTGTGATTAAGCTCCATATGATGCCTCAGAGCAAGTAAAAACCCCTCCTTCATCTCATCTTGTTTGTAATGAGACAACCATTGCAGGGATATCATTTGGGTCATGTTGTGGCTTTTCGGGGATTTTGTTTTGTTTTGGCTTTTTTTTTTTTTTTCCCCATTTTATTTTTTGGTTCTGGCTGTAAACTTCCATGACCTGCACCAATCTGCCGTTGCAACCTTGTGTGATGCTTCATGAGAGCCCGGTGCTTTAGGTGTGCTGGTAGCTGGGGATACAAATTTTTCCAGGTAAGAGCTTCCAATGCTATTTTTTAAAAACAAGGAATATTCCAGCTGGCTTCTTTTGGGGGAGGGAGAGGGTCTTTGCATGAGTCTTTTCCCGACTGGCATGCATGCATGGCAGTGTGAGTGCTTTTTTCTGGGAAGGGTTTGATAGGGGAAGCTTCATCTTTTCAGTTTGGGGAGTCTTTATGGATGCTGAACGGGTTCCTCAGAGCATCCACTGCACCTGTAGATACCCCCTCTCTGCACTGCACCTTCTCTCCAGGCAGGATGGGGATGGGGAGGGTGGTGGATCAGGTCCAAACCCTGCACCCAGTGAAACTTCCAGGTAGACCTCTAGGCTTGCCCTAGGGAGGGCTCAGACCTGCAGAAACTGGCTGCTGGTCCTGGGGTCTTTGGGCATGTGTGGACCTTATCTGGGTCTCAGACCACCTGCCCTTAACTTTTTGGTGGGGCAAGACCAGTCTAGGACCCAGTCCTGCAAACCGAGGGGTGTCATCAGGGGAGAAAAGCTCTTTCCAAACACCTCCCTGCTGCTCACTCCCAGGGCAAACCTGTCTTGCAAAAAAGGAGAAAAAACCCAAACAACAAACCAAACTTCATTTAAAGGGAAATGGTTTGTAGAAAGGTTAATTTGAAGAGTCTCCTTCCTTTGCTGTCTCAGCTGCCTGGGGAGATGGGGTCCTACTCTGCACTCACCCTCTCTCCATTATCACCCATACTGTGCCCCAGGGTTGTGCTGATGCAGCCTATTCTTACCATATCATGATACCAGGGTGTGTGATATATATATATACATATATATAAATATAGATGGATATATAAACAACATTCTTATGGCCACAGGTCCAGGATTTCCTTCAGCAGCCTAAATCCCAGCCCAGCCTTGGAAGGTGTAAAGGGCTCACGCAGCCTCCAGAACCCCAATGCAAGTCTTCTCATTTTCTTTTTCTTCAAATGGCCTCATTTCTAAGCCAAATCATTGCCTGACCAGGACTCAGATGATTGTACTACGTGTGTTTTATCTTCCAGAGTGATCATATACTGAACTATAATCCCCATGGAGAAACTACTTCTATTAGAAATACCAGTAAACATCATTTCAGTCAATTTGTGGACATAGAACCTTATTGATTCAGCATAAAATATGGCAGGCAATCTATTAGGAGGAGATGTAAAACGAAACAGGCAGAGCCTTTTCAGAATATGTTGGGAAAGGAGAAGGGGTTTGAGACTGGTCATTTTAGCTGGGTGGATTGTTAAGGTAAACCAAAACGATTTTTAAATGAGCCCTTAACACCACCAAGTCAGTTTTATTCAGATTTATACAGTCTACAGCCAAAGATACAGTAATTAGTTCAGCTCCTAACTGGGGGAACTGGTATGGATGGTGAAACTTCGTGAGTCTGTGTTGCCTTTCATTGCATTTTAAACCTGTGAATGTAATTCATGTTAAAAGTGTCAGCAAGGAACCAAAGTCAGTCCTGGGTCTTATGCAATAGTACTTGGGCTATCATGAAAAGAGGGCAATAGAAGTAAACTGTTTTACAGGTCTGCTTTTAATTAAATGCAGTCTGCTTTGATAAAAGCACTAAAATGTGAACATATTTCTCAGAATAAAGGCAGTGGTAATTAAAGCCACAGTGCAGATTTCATCTGTTGAACCTGAAGTCTTGTGGGCAGGACATGGAAAATGTATAGAATGCAGTGGGTGGCTCTGAAACTGCCCTCTTGTTCCCTGAACTTTGTATCTGCTCCTGGAGGCTTCCCAGTCAGAATCATACACACATTTTTTACAGCAGGATAAAGGAAAACCTTAAACATCTGCACTGCATGCTGGCATTGTGTCTGTCCTTAGCTGAAGCTTTCAAGCAGCAGATACCTCACTTTTTCATGCATTTTAGAGCTGTTTAACCCGGATGGAGGTTCTGGATCCGAGCCATTTATTGCCTGTAACCTCCCCCCTGTGCTGGTGGCTTCAGCGGGTGCCTCCCGGGGTGCAGGTGATGCCAAGCAGGGTGCTGAGCCATGGCAGCTGCCACCTTTGTCCCTGAACCCCCAGCAGTGACCTGAGCTTGGTGGAGGTGCTGGTTTGGGGGCCCTCTGAGCCGCTGGTTTCTTCACCTTCCTGCATTTCCATCATCACCATCACGCGTGGTCCGTGTAGTTCTTCATCTGCAGAATGACTTTGGATATTTACAAAAGCAGCAAAGGTCACCATCTGTGTGCTTTGCTTTTTCAGGAGGGTGTGAGAAGGTGCTGGGTTTGCCTGTGGCTGCCTGGTGTCCTGAAGGACACTGGTGTGGGATGGCAGAGGTGACAGCGTGGTGGGCACAGGACGAGGGGCTGCAGGCAAGGAGTTTCCTCAGGATCTTTTCTTTCCTTTAGTGCTGGCACATTAAACAATAACACGAGTGAGCAGGAGAAGCTGGAGGCTCGTGCTGTGGAGGAAGCAGCCACCACAGATACCCAATGGGCTTAATTCCTTCCTAACCTCAATTCTTTTTGCATTCACCCTCACTCCCTGCCAGGGACCTGGTTCTGTGGCAGGGTCAGCAGGGCAGAGCATGCCTGAAGTTAATGAGTTGCAGAGAGCTCTGCCTGCTCAGGGATTGATCCACCTTAATAAGGTTTCCTTCACTCTCCTCTGTTTGCAAGACCCCAGGTGTTTGTACAGATGCCACGACTGTTTGGAGGGTTACCCAGTCCTGCAGACCTCAGGCAAACAGCTGAGCAAACACCCCCTGGTTTGGATGAGCACTGCTGGTGCCTCCAGCCTCTCCCAGTGAAGGTAACTGGGGTTTGGCCACTATGGCAGTGTGGCCCATAGGTGTGTGTTTGAGTCCCAGGATCAGGGAATGGTTCCAATGGGTTGGAAGAATCTTAAAGCTCATCTAGTCCCAACCCCTGCCATGGTCAGGGACACCTCCCCCAGCCCAGGGTGCTCCAGGCCCCATCCAACCTTCAACACTGCCAGGGATGGGGCAGCCACAGCTTCTCTGGAAGCTGAAAAGCCAGATGTATCTGTGCTGCTAACTGGCAGGGTTCTCAGAGGGTTTGAGGACACGTCTAGGGGCTACTAAAGATGTCAGAGTAATGTGTTCTTTGAGATATATTTATGTATTTATCCTTGATCTTAAATACTCTGCCCTGACCCCTTTTAAAATCTGCAGTTCCAGAAAAATGCCCTCTCTCCACATTTTTTCCTGCGTATTGGTGACCTCTGCCAGGGCAGTGATTTCCCCATGGAGAGCTGTCGGCACATCAACTCTTATGCAAATGTGATTCCAAAGAGCTGATCATCCCTGCCAGGTATTAAGATTGGGAACAGCCATCCCAAGAGCAAATCCCAGGAAAAACAAGAAAATGAAGTCTCTGTAGCTGTTTTCAATTATTCAGTCTCACTCGTTCTCTTTATGTTTCGTGAAGAAACACGCAATTCTCCCTGGGTCTAACTTGTTTACAGAGTGCTCGTGGGTTTAAAACACAGCCAGCATCAGATTTCTGTCGTAAATTTCCTTCAAATAAATACTGAAATAAAAATAAGGATGCTGTAATTTGTGCCACCCCGAGAGCTAAATACTGCGCTCCAGCAGGAAATGATCATTTTGGTTTCTTGGAACAGCTTTACTATAATCTTCCAAAGCCCGGTAGCTCACAAAGAAATAAGCAGAGACTTTCTTGAGGCAGCTCTGCTCACTCTGATAGGATCTGGATTCTTGTGAATTAAGGTCTTGGTTAATGATGTGCTCAGATCCTGCTGAGGCCAGGGAGCTTTGCAGCACTGGGGTTCCAGAGCTGACTCCTGGGAAAAAGTCCATCCCTGTCACTTCTCTGCACCTATCAACACTGCTGCATGGCTGAGATCTTCCCAGGGACTCTTCCCATGGGGTAGTGCTTGGTGTTCAGCGTCTGCTCTGGGGGACAGTGCACCATGTGGGGGATGCTGTGTCACCTCCTGCAGCAGTGGTGCCATCCTGTGTGTCCCAGGGCAGCTCATCCCTCCCCTTTTCTGCAGATTCACAACAAGCTCCCAGCTCTTCCTCACCATACCCTGCTCTAGGCTTAACAGTAATTAATAAAAACCACCTTGATGGATCTGGAAGCTTCTTGCTGGGGCAGGTCTCAGATAGCTGAGCTGACTCAGGTAGCAGACTGGGATCCTCTGTTCATACCTGGATCCTCCTGGAAAGCTGGGCCATAATACATGTCTGAAGACACTTTCCCAAGGAAACTGATAGCCTTGAGAGCTTGCAGTAGGGAAACGTTTGCAGTGTATCTTGGTTTGAATCTTATGCTATGATCTGACTCAAGTTATATGAAAATTCCAGTGTTATGGTTACCCTCCTCTCTTTAATTACCTTCTGGCTTATTTATGTATGTTGATGACTCCTCATAGCTTCTAGGGAATTTTCTGTAGGAAATCAGCTATTGATTTGTAAAAAATTAACCCTCACCAGATGTCCAAAAGCCTCCTTTAAGGGAGAGGCCTCATAGAAGTTGTATTTATTGAGAGTAATTAATTGTCCTATTAAAAACCCTGAATGTTTTGACATTTCATTAATAATAGATAATAAACTAACAGGCTAGCTGTAGTGTGTTACTTTGTTAAATTGACTGTAAAAATTGTTTTATTCCTATATTCCATGTTTATAATTACTCATCTGTGATGTACTCTGGCTGCTATGAATAATCCATTGGATGCTGTTCACTTGAAGAGGATGTTTGCTCAGGGTGCTGGGGGCTGGAGCTGCTGTTAATGGTGTCTCCAGGTCTGGTGGGTGCCTGTGATGTGAAAGCGACTGGACAGGAGTGAATGAACACCAGTGTGCTCAGAAAACTCTGCTCAGGACACTGGTGACACCAAACACTCAACAGTTGTGAGTGGAGGAGAAAACAGGGAAACAGAGCAGGGAACTGTGTTGGAAATGCATGACGGGGGGGCTGAGTGACATTTCCTGGCTGGTTTGACCTTCTTTTCATCTCAGCAAGAAGCTCTGTGTTCTCTGTTGCTGCCAGCAAGGACCTGGTTCCCCTCGGCTGGTTCTGTGCTGTCTCCTTGTGTTCTCCCACCCAGAAAAAACCGAGCTAAGCCTTGAGGACAAAGAGCAATCTGCTGGGTTTGTGTTTGAGCAGCAGGGCTGGCCAGGGGGTTGGTGTGGGGATGGTGCCCACCTTCTCTTGCCCCAGTGCCCTGCCACATCTGCTCAGCTGAAGGTGCTCAGTGTTGACTTTGTCACCTACGTCCCATGGGCCCGGGGCAGGAGGAGCACCTGCTGCCTGCTGGCACTGAGGAACAGGGAATCCTGGGCAGGGACAAGAGGTGGCAATGCTCCCCTTGGCAGTTTTTGGTAGGGAAAGGTGAGAGGAAGGTGATGTGGAAGGTGTCTGAGCCCGTGCTGAGGTCTCTGACCTGCACATCTCATCTCAGCACTGATGCTCCCTCGGGGTGCCTGCACAGACTGATGGTTTTTAAGGCCCTGGAGGAGTGTCATAGCATCTAAGCTGGAAAAAAAATATCTCAAAGCTGTCAGGTTTCACCCTGTTAACTCCAGTGCTGAGCCTGGGAGCTTCCAGCAAGGCATCTGCTCAGGTCTGGGGGACAGCAATGTGTCACTCCTTGGGGTAGTTGGCTCTGATGGTTAAGCACCTTTGCCATTTAAAACTCGTGCTTCATTTCCAATTTGCATGTTTATAGCCTTCAGCTTCCCACCACGGAATCCCTTTGCCTTGGGATTTCACAGCTTTTTAGTTGTTGTTTTTCTCTCACAAACTCTTACCACCTCTTGAAAGTCTCTTCTGGGAAGCCCTGGGGTGGTGCCCACCCTGGGTCCTGTTCTCTTGGTGAGAACTTGAACCCACAGGAGGGAGCAGGAGGCTACTGCATGGAGGCTGCAGCCTTCCCAGAGATTAAATCTCTGTTTCCAAGCTGGTTTTTTTCATGTTTCCAGGTGAATTATCAGAGAGGGGAAGAGACAAAGGTTCAGATATTTTTGTTGAATTGTTGGCTTTTCTTTTGCTTTTTAATATCAGCTCAGCAGCTTTCCAAGCCAGATGTCATCTATATGAAGGTGGACATGTTTTCCAGCCCTGGCTTCATTCTACCCCTGCAGGGAGATGCCAGGGGCAGCAGAGGTGGCAGAAAGTGGGAGAGGGGGGCAAAAAAAGCTCAGGATTGCTGCAAAAGGTGAGGATGATTCTGGAGCTAAGAAATGCTGGTGACTTGGTTGGGATAGTTCTTTAATCAGGCATCTAAGCCTGTTTGGGAATGGAAAGGGGTTTTTATCCCCTTAGCCCTGGAGATATGAAGCTATCAAGTCATTGCAGTCCTCTCCTCCTGGCAGTTTAAGCTGAGGATGAGCCAAGACCATAGTTAAAAATATCAAACCAAACAAAACAAGAAGTAGGGTTAACGCTGTCCTGCTCTGTTCTCACGAGTTGAGCTTTCAGAAGGAAATGTGTACATTCTGTAGGTGACCTGGCACCCACAGCTCTTCCTTTCTGCTCTGCAGAATTCAAAGGCAGCTGTGAGGCTTCAGTTGTTTAGTGATGGGATGTCTTTTAAAGTGACTTTCTTTTTAATTTCAAACTTTCTGGAGAAGTTGGGATGGGGAGTGAAGAAAATAGGACAAAACCATCTTAAGCACCTGTTGCTTTGTAGTCCTTGCAGCTGGATGTTTGTTGCTTGTGAAGAACCTCTGTGGCACTGCATCTGTCACTCTGAACTTGTTTTCTGCCTTGCACAGGACTTGCATCCCTGAGAACAGCCTAAGGTTTGCAAAATGCTTTTAACCCATTGATCACCAAAGGGACCTTTATTGACAGTATCCTAACCTGGTGTCCATCAGCAACGAGATCTCCATTTTCTTGGTCATTGTTGGGAATAAGGAATATTTCCAGAGATTCATAGTCTCTGACAAAGCCAGTGAGGGAGAGACCTCAAAGATCAGCTGGTCCAACCTTTCTGGGTTGGAACACAGTTTTAGTTGAGGTGGCCCAGCACCTTGTCAGGCTAGGTCTTAAAAGTATCCAGTGTTTTCTTAGGCTTTTGGTAATAGATAATTACATCCAGCATGGATGCTGTGAGTGGTGTGATAATGATGAAGGCGTTTGTGGGTATGGAGGGGCAGGGCTGAAAGTGGCCCCAGTTTTAGTCTGTTCCTTCATCACCACCAGCAAGTGCCCAGTGAACTGTGTGTGTCTGTCTGGGCACTTTGGGTCAAGGTCTCCTGCTTGCAGTCTACAGACCCTTGCAGAAGGTATGAAATGAATCAGGATGGATTAACCCCCTGAAAATGTCACGTAGGGAAATGTGGCAATGGTGAAGTTGGTTCTGATAAGCAGCCCTGCTCCCAGAAGCTCCCAGTGCTCTGGGCTCCCAGAAGGAAAAACCCATTCAGAGGAGGCTTTAGGACTTGCTTACACTCACAGCCCAATAACTTTGCATTACAGTCTGAACAAATTTGGACCAAAAATGGTCCAGTGGGTTTACTGCTTGGTGTGTTCACAGCTCAGTGCAGGGTGGCCTGGGAGCAGGGAGGCTTTTGTCTTTCTCTTCCTGCAATAGATCTGGTTATATATAGCCCAAATATGTCTTTCCATGTGTTTTGGGAGAATTTGGCTTTATTGGTATCAATAGTCAGAAAATACCAACTTCCTCAAAGATTTGCCTCCCTGGGAGGATCTATTTTAGGGCTTTCTTTTAACACTCCCTATCCACCAGACCTTATTATTCTCAGTCCCAAGGCACCCTTCCAAGACCTGCTTACATTGATTTTGTGGCTCCAGAAAAAGCCATCTGCCTGAGTGTGCTTTCATTCCTCTCTCCTTATGCACCTGAGCTGAGACTGATTAAACAAGACTGCTGCATGTTATTGCAGCAGCTCAAAACTTCACACCTCACAATAGAGCTCTTGGTGTGCTCCCCTTCCCTGTACCTGCAGAGCTCATCCTGATGCCAAAATGAGACTTTTTTGGGCCCTTCAGACTTCCCTCTGGTCGCTTGGGTTCAGATTGTGTTGCCGGCGCCAAGTTTTTGTTCAAAATAAATAATAATTAAAAGAGAAAAAGCTGTTGTTGGCAACAAATATGCAGGTGATAAGGGACAAAGTGACTTAGTGCACTTCCTAGCAGAAGGGTTTTGCCAAAGCCAAATGTCTGCAACAAAATGCTTGACTCATCTTCCTGTAACTAAGTTGGCTACAAGCGTAGATGGGAGGATTTAGTCCAGCTCAGTCACTTCTGTGCCAGAGAGGACAGAGTGACCACAACCCTTGGCTGTGCTGGTGTCCTTGGGGGAGAGGGAAAGGGCAGCAACAGAGGGAAAATGTGCCAGAATAGCAATGAAGACTTTTTGGGAAGCTGGTTGCATCCCCTGGCTGATGTCTCATGCCCCAGGTGCGAAGGATCAAGGTGCTCAGGGATTTGCCCAGTGATGCTCAGGAGTCTGTTTGCTCTGCTTGTCCCTCTGGATCCAGTCAGGTATCACACAGCACCTGGAAAGGTACTGGCACTTGTTCAGCTCTGGGCAAAACAAGCTGTTTTTTTTTTAAGTGACTACTCTTGCTTGCTGTAGGTGCCACAATGTTGCTCTGCCCAGGGAGAAGCATCTTTAACACCATTATTTCATTTGATGAATTTTTAAAGTATTTTAGAGAGTGAGCTGGGGGACTCTATGGCTACTCTTCCCATTTCTCTACCATCTGGTTGCTTTGGGAAAATTCTGTGTATTCCTGTATTATTGTTTTTCCTGGTTTCCTAAGAACATGAAGCTGTTCTACTGCATGTGTGTGCTTGTCCACAAACGTGTGTGTGTTGCCATGCCTGAACCCTCCACTCATCCTCCACCAGAGTTGTGGGAGAGATGGAAACCTCGATCTTCCCACGTTTCCCCAGCAGCATCCTTTCTGCCTGGTTCATGTGACACCTGTGGGGCAGTGGCTGGGGACCCCTCACCATCCAGGATGAGGACCTGTTAGCCCAGGTCCTGTGTCCTCTGCAACCTGCTGAGCAGCAGCCAGGATCCACCAGCTTAGGGCTGAGTAGGATCATTTGGGCTGGAAAAGACCTTTAAGATGATCACGTCCAGCCATTAACCCAGCACTGCCAGCGATAGCACTCAGCCTCATGCTGTCCCTCAGCACCACATCCACACAGCACTCAAACCCTTCCAGGGATGGAGACTCCACCACTGCCCTGGGCAGTCTGGGCCAGGGCCTGAAAACCCTTTTGGGGAAGAGATTTTTCCCAATATCCAATCTAAACCTCCCCTGGAGAAGGCAAACTAGATACTGGTCAGGCAGGAGCCCCAGGCAGTGCAAATGATGTTGTGTGCTATGTGCCTGAGGCTGGAAAACCAGGATCAGCTCCTGGGCATCATTTTGTGCTGCACGTAAGGGAGAGGTTAGCAAGAAGTCTTTTCCAAAGCGGTGCCTACCGAGGGAGGTGCAGGATCAATACAAATTGATCCTGATTCCATCTTGTTGACTTAAGCAAAACCTTCCAGTTTAATAGTCGTGTGGACCTGCAGTTGGGACTGGAAATCTTTTTAAAAAAACAGAATGCAAGAGCTGGTGGAGAAAGCAAACCAGAGGCAGTGGAGGTGCATGAGCATTGGAACTGCCTTTTTTTTTTTTTTCCCTGATGGCAAATTGATTGCAAAAAGCTTCTAGATTTCCTGAATGTGACTGTGGTGAAAGGAAAGAGAGGGATGTACCAGGTACCCCTGATGTACCCCTGAGGGATGTACCCCTGATACCAGGGGATGTATCCTGCTGGTGTGCTTGGCACAGGGAGGGGAACCTTGGAAAGGAACCCTGGTAACACTTCCATGCACACGTTCGTGGGTTCTTTGGGGGCTTTTTGGTTAAATGTCAATGTTTTCATGATATTGTTCAAGGAGATTCCATCATTCCAAAATCCCACTGTATCTCTGGAAACTGCTTTTTTTGGTTTCTCAGTGGAAAATGTGTCTGTCTTGACTGCTTGGAAATGGAGAGCAAAGCTCACTGCTTGGCTGCCTGGTTGGAGAGTTTTAAAACAGGGTGGGAGCTGGGGCATCCTCCCTGTTCCCTGGTAGAGGAGGTGGATGCACATTGCTGCAATTTGAACACCCTGAAAATACAGAAAGCTGCCAGCACCCTGTGCTCCAGCACCAGCATCTGCTGCCTGGGTGCACCCTGGTGAGGGGTGGATGCTGTCAGCACCACTTCACTTACACCCTGAGTTTACCCAAGGTCTCAGCTGGCACTAAAAGGAGCAGCCACAGGAAAGCTTAAGCTTACCATCTTTCTAATGTGGCCATTTTGGCTAAATTCAAATTTGGCAAAGACCAGTCAGGCCCAGGCTAGGACAGAACTTTTGTTTCCAGACCAGCATTGGGTGCCAGCATCTTTCCATTGAGTTTCTGACCTGTTTCACCATCAGGTGCTTTGCAGACCGGAGTGTTCTGCTGCATGAACTCCCCCCCTGGGTCTGGGGTCTCCACCTTGCAATGCCCCTTTCTGCCATCCCCCCCTTCCCGTGCTGCAGGATGCTGAGTGCTCCTGGAGCATGGCTGCACATCCCTGCTTGGGGAACAGAGCTGCTGCTGGCCCAGCTCTGAGCATCTCCTGTTAAACCTGACGGCAGGCTGAAAGCTGCTGAATTCCAGCAGCTCTGCAGGTTTCTGTTGAATAATACTGCAGGTTTGTTTTGTGGGTTTTTTAAACAATATACCTAGGTGTTAGAATGAAATCCAGGATTCTGACTCTGGGATATCATGGGTCTGTTACAGGATCCTGGGGGGGAGCAGATGTTGAGCATTTCAGCCCTCAGGGCAGATGCATTGTCATTTTTATTTAAAAAAATGGTTGTAGAAGCAAAGACACAGAAAGTGATTGCAGAAATGCTTTAGTGCACCTCAATTCATGGCTGCATCTGCTGCATGGCCATGAGTGAGCCCAGGATTGCAAGGGGCTGAGTTCCCTTTGCTCTGGGCATGGGGCAGGAGAGTGCTTCCCAGCCCCATGGGTTTCTCTCAGGCTGCATTTCCAGTGCAAGGTTATCCTGCAGCTCTGCCAGGGCTGCTGCAGAGCTTTGACTGTGATTCTATGAATTCTGAGTGGTTTGGGTTCGAAGGGACCTTAAAAATCATCCAGTGCCACCCCTGCCATGGGCAGGGACCCCTCCCACAGCCCAGGTTGCTCCAAGCCCCATCCAACCTTCAACACTGCCAGGGATGGGGCAGCCACAGCTTCTGGGGGCAACCTGGGACAGGGGCTCAGCACCCTCACACCAAACAATTTCTTCCTCATCTCTCATCTCAATCTCTTCTTTCAGTTTGAAACCACTATATTCATCCCATCACTCCAGGCCCTTGTCCAAAGTCATTCCAGGGTTTTCTGGAGCCCCTTCAGGCACTGGAAGGTGCTCTCAGGTCTCGCTGCAGCCTTCTCTCTTCTCTTCTCTTCTCTTCTCTTCTCTTCTCTTCTCTTCTCTTCTCTTCTCTTCTCTTCTCTTCTCTTCTCTTCTCTTCTCTTCTCTTCTCTTCTCCTCTCCTCTCCTCTCCTCTCCTCTCCTCTCCTCTCCTCCATCAGCTCCATGTCCTCCATGTGTTGGGCACTTCAGAACTGGTCCCACCCCGGGGCAGAGGGAGGTTGGGGGAGGGGGTGTTTGATAGGCCTTTGAAAATCAGTGTCAATGCTTTTGCACTGCTGTGTGATTATTGCAAGAAATCCTGGATTCATTGACCCTGAACACTTTGTGATGGGACTGGAAGCTGATGAAGATGTGACAAAGGGATGGGACTGTCTCTCCAGCCTTGCCTGTAGGACCAAGAGCTGGCATTGCTGGTGTCTCCCCCTGGGCAGGTGAAATTTCCATCTTGTCACCAAGCAGTATGTCAGAGTAAGCAATGTATCGGAGTGAAATACATTAATTGGCAAGTGCTGGGAAATTACAGATATGCTTAATGAGAAAGAAAACCTTGTTTACGGTTTCTAATGTGCTGCTGAAGTAACTGGCTCCCAAATAAAAATACTTAAAATTACGATTAGGATTTATTTGCATAATTACTGCAAGAGAAATTCTAGGTACGTGCTGAGCAGTGCAAGGGAAACCTCATGGCTTTTCCTCTTCACTCTCCTGTGTCTCGAGGTTGGCTTGTTCTTGGTGAGTCTATTAAAGCTTTTAGTAACTCAATGAGGCAAGAAAGCATTTGTTACAGAATTAATGCATATATATGTATATGCATATTTGTTCCATTGACTGTGGTAAGAACATATGGCTGAGTAAGAGCCAGATCATCCTTGTAATCGTAGTGTTGGCTGGAGAACGATTCAGTAGGTGGCACTTAACCTCTTCATGGCCAAGTGAGCTGCAGTCCCAGTGTGGCTGTAGAGGGAATGCCCTTGGGATTTGTTTCCAAGAGGCTGTGCTGCCAAAGTCACCATATAAATTTATATTAATGGTCTGTTCCAACCCATGCTGCCCCGTGTGTCCTGGCCACCTTCCAGCCCCTGCAGGGATCCAGAGCCTTGCCTGGTGGCTGGGTGGCTCTGTTGACTTTGCTGATTTATATCTGCTGGAAATGGAGAGTGTGAAGCAGACCCAGCCCATGATGGGGCAGCACTGATTGAAACCAGCCAAAGAGATGACAGATCTTCCTCTTAATATTTCAATTGACTCTGGCAAACTTGCCTCTTTCCTGTGTTTCCTAAATCAATGTTTAAGTGCTGCTGACAGTAATTCCCACTTTTGTCTGGGCAGATGGCTGCCCTTCACCAGGCTGTGGTGTTTATACCTGCTAAGTTTGCAAACACTTCTCTGCTACAGCCTCCCATTGAGCAGGATTTTTCCTTAGCTGTCATGTTTTGAGATCAAAACATTCTTTGTTGAGCCCTGCTCAGATGTGAATGTGTTTTATTTCAGGAGGGCCACTGAAGTTGGAGTGGAGGTGCTGGTGCAATGGGTGCTTTGCTCAGTATGGGTACATTGGGTGGGGGTTGAACAGTCTCAGGGGGCTGGATGCTCCAGAGTGGAGTCTGAGAGCTGGTGTTCAGACCCCTGTATGGGTTTGGAACTCATGCTTATGGATCCTATGATGTTTTAATTGTATCTTGAAGTAAGCCCCTGTGCACCCCTCTTAGCAGAGAGGCAATCTCTGGGCTGAAAGCTGCACTGGGGGTGCTGGAGACCCAGATTGTCCTATGGTTCTGCTGATGCTTGTTTGGCATAAAAAGCAGCTGCTGCTTTTTGGTTTGTTTGTTTAGCTTCTGTCATAGATGCTACAAAAAATCTGCAATCCATCACTCACTCCCAGCCTCAGCACACCTTCCCTGGTGCAGAGCCCTTGGTCCAGCTACTCTTCTAAGGCAGGCTAATGCACAGTTCAAATAAAACAGAGACAAATAATAAAACTGAGCCTCTCCCTCCCCTTTTCTCTCGTGCCCAGGGAGAAGATGCCATTCCACCATGTAACAGCTGGCTTGTTGTACAAAGGCAACTACCTGAACCGCTCCCTCTCCGCTGGCAGTGACAGTGAGCAGCTGGCAAACATCTCCGTGGAGGAGCTGGATGGTGAGCAGTGTCCTTGGGGCTTTCCGAGGGAGTCTGGGAGTGGGGAAAGGGCTTGTTTTCACCTTCTCTGTAGTGGTCGTGCCATAACCAGAGATACTGTCCCTGTGAAGCAAGGACTGAAAGGCAGGCCAGAAGTGAGGTGGCTCAGCAGATGTGGGACAAAGGAAAAGGCCCTGACCAGAGCTGGGTTCAGAGCTGGAGGATGATTTTAGCCTCAGATTTTGTCCTTTGGCCTAGAAATAAGGCAACTGTTTGAAGGAGTACGGCTGCTTTCTATGGGCAAATCTTTGCAAGAGAAGAAGTACAGCTCATGTTTTCATAAGGATGTCTTTAGGCTTTCCTGGGAACCTGCGGAGCTGAATCTATCTTCCTAGCAAGTCTTCTGGTTTGCTCTGTGGCCTTTCAAAAGTGAGGTTTCTCCCTGTCTCAATATAACAAGGTATTACATGCTTGTTGACTGGAGGCTTAAGAAGCTGGAAAGAACTTTACAATTCCCTTTTCCAGGCCAGTGACTGGGAGCACAGTCTGGCCTCAGGCTGGCAGAGGCCATCAGGAAGGTTTCCACGTCTGCTGCCTGTAGGACTCCATCATTTCCCTCCTGGCAGCTGGTTGCTGCTCATCCCTTCTGCCCTCTTAGGCCAGGTGGACTCCCAGTCTGGGCTGGGGCTGGGAAGTCTCTTTTCTCAGCAGTTTGTGGCTCACCAGTGTCAGTTCTAAGCTGAAGTTCCTATCACTGACAGTTGGTCTTTGAGGGCTGTGGAACAAATTCAAGTTCTTGGTTTGCTTCCCAGTGGACATTTGGTACAAGCAATGGTCATAACTGGTGGTCCCAGCAGAGACCTTGGTGAGGAAATGAGCAGGGGGATGGTGGGAACTGTTCCTCCATGACAGGTTGGAGACATTTTGGCAAAACAAAGGGCAAAGTTTCTGCCCACCCTCCCCCTTTTCACCTGAGCTTTGGAAAATCAGACCTTAGTTTTCAAACCATTTCAACTTGGAGCCTTTGGGTTTGGTTTTGTGAGCTTTGCATTAAGTTGTTTTAAGTAGAAACAGGGTTTTCTGGGTGTTTGTTGCTGCTTCTTCTCAATGACTATGTACTGAATGTGGTTCAGGTGAAATATGCAATGGGGGAAACCACTTGCAGTGCAGCTTAGCTAAGACCCCAGGAGCAGAAGGACTGCAGAAGTGTCTTCTAGGCTCTTCTCCAGGGTTACAGGAGCTTTTTTTGCTTGAAGCTTGGAGTTGGGGAGCAGAACTGACCTGGCTCAGTTTCAGTGCATCCTGACATGACAAATTTTGTTGCAAAGTAAAGCTTAGCAGTTGTCCCTTGTGCAGGATAACAGGGGCTGGCTGAGCAGACAGAAGGACATTGGAGGAGGTCTTGCAGTTTCTCTCAGATGCTGAAAGAAAAGGGTTTTTCTGCTGCTCCTGCCCTGCTTGGAGCACATTTGCTGTAATTGCTGTTGTGATTTGCTGGCAGCTCTCAAGAGCTGATTCAAGTGGCACCAGGGCTGCCCCCTGCTCTCGGGGCCATCCCATTGCATGAAGGAAACTCTGTCCTTGGTTTGTTCCCCTGCTCTTTGCACGGGAATGGTCTGTGGCTGGATGTGGGAAGGAAAGCCCGTGAGCTGGGCAGCCCTCTCAGCATCACTTGCTCACCAGAGAAGGGAAAACCAGCACCCAGGAGGCTGCAGATCATCTCAATTAATGGCAAATGAAGAGAATTAGGTGTAGAGGAGCAGGGTTTGGAGAAGGCAGCAAACTCCAGCACTGCAGCTATTTCATGGGCTGTGTGCCCCATGGTAACTGGGAGATGGCACAGAGTCCATTCGTCTCTGATCAAAAAGTGTGTCCCCCTTTTCTTCAGGAGAATGGGCACAGCTCTTTAACTAATCATCCTTTTATTCCCTGGCTGTTAAGGACAGGCTTCTTGTTCAAATTTAGTTTTAATTTTTTTTTTTCCTGACAGCCCTGTGCTTCCCAAACACCTCTTTTTGAGGGCTTTGTGCCTTTGCCATGCCCCAGTTCTGAGCTGAGCAGGGAAGAGCTCAGCCTCAGGCCAGTTTTTTCCACTTGCAAACACACAAGCTCACAAGTGGTACCAAATTGATCTGTATATGCTAAAGCCAGAGCAGCAATAAGAGCCTGGAGATACTTTTCTGTGTTCCAGCTACCAGAGTACATCCTAACCACTGGAAATTACATGTGATATTAGGTCAGCAGTGGCTATCTTAATGCATTTTTTTACTAACACCACGTCAGTGCCTGGGTGTGCTGGTAATTGGTGGAGGTGCTGCTGCTCACTGCCCAGACCCAAAACAGAAATAGGCTTTCTGCCTTGAAGCATAAACTCTCTCAGGGTGAGTAACAAAATGTTCTTCCTTGAGAAGTTAATGTCAGTGGATGGGAGCTTTGTGGATATATCAAGCTGTGATAGCACGATGCCAATAACATATTTGCATTTAATCTTCCCAGCTGGGAAAGAGATGCCAAATTCTCCTTGGTTTCTTTTTCAATGAGATTTTGGTCCTGAGGGAGTTCCAGCCAAGTGAGAAATTCCAGTCACACACACTGAATTATTGAAGGTTTAAAGCTGGGGAAGTCAATGGGAATTTTCTACAATGCTGCTCCCCACTCAGGGCTCCAACAAGTGCATGATCTGTCAGCTTTTTTTTCCAGTGGATTTTTTTTTTCTTTTTTTTCTTTTTTTCTCATCTAAGCACTGCCATGTCTCAATGCTGTTCACTCCATGCTTGCAGCCTGCAGGCTGCATTCATTTCAAGAATGAAAAATATTTCTGACTTCAAGTAACATAAGAGAGAAGGAGTCAGTGTTTTGGTGTGCCCAGGATCACAGCATCACAGCATGTCAGGCTGGAAGGGACCTCAAGGATCATCTGCTCCAACCCTTCTGTGTTATTGTTTATCTGAGATGTCTCAGCACCTTCTCAAGCTGAGACTTAAAGCTTTCCAAAGTGGGGGAATCCACCACTTCCCCTGGGAGACCATTCCAATGTCTGACTGTCCTCTTGGGGAAAACTTTTCCTCTTGTGTCCAGTCAGAACCTCCCCAGGAGCACCTTGTGCCCATTGCCCCTTGTCCAAGGGACTCTGTAAATCAGGAGTCTCCATCTGCTTTGCAGCCCCCTTTAAGTACTGGAACATGGTCATAAGGTCTCCCCTAAGCCTTCTCTTCCCAAGGCTGAACAGACACAGTTTTCTCTCCTCTATGGCAGGTGCCCCAGTCCTCTGATCATCCTTGTGGCTCTTCTCTGGACCCTCTCCAGCCTCTCCACATCCTTTTTGTACAGTGGGGACCAAAACTAAACCCAGTACCCCAGGTGTGGAGGATGCTGCTCTGCCTCTTCTCCCACCCTCTATTTTTCTCCTATGAAAACTTTTCTGATTTACATCACCCATCTGTTGGTTTTAACTCTGCTCTATTTTTTTTCATCCTGCTTTAAACACTCTGCTAGCAGCAGGTCACTGCTGATGGCTTGTCTGTCCCTAGCAGCAGTGTTTGCTATCTGTGGCTCTGTAGTAGCATGAGGGTTTTTAGAAGCTGTCACCATCACAAAGGGAATTAACTTGCAGAAAGCTCCAGCAGGCAATACTTAACGTTGGAATATCAAGGCAAGGGTGGAGTTGGAAGTGGCACCCATCCAATCCTGGCTCCTAGGGACCAGTGGTGTCTCTTGGAGGGATGTTATTGCCATCCATTGCTCAGTAGTTTTCTGTGTGTGAGGTTATAAACTAATGCTGGGAGGAACTGTTTTACATAGAGATCTTCTGGCTGTTGTTGGTTGACATCAAATTGGGGCGCAGTTTGTGCATACTCTGTTGTTTCCCATCCCTTTTAAAGTCAGCTTCTGTCTTCACATTACAAATTGCTAGGAGTATTTTTAATAAAAAACGGTGGATGGAAATCATCATGTCAAGTTTGAGTCATCCACCTCCATAGGCACTATCTAAAGGGTATTGTCAGGAGGTAAAAACATTTCCATAGTAGGAATCTAAAAAAATGTCACCTGAAGGGAGGCACACGCATTCTAAGTAGGATTTGCAAAAAACCTTTGTGAAATGCATGCTCCTCAGTGCCTCGCAGAGAAATGTGAAATGTGAAATGCAGCAGCAGCTGTTTGTCCCGACAGGCACCAGGAGAAGTCCTTCCCTGACTCAGATGCCTTTAAATCACCAGAGTCCCTGCAGGAGGAGGTGTTGGTTTGTGATAGTTCCACATCACAAACACAGCCATGTGATCCTCAAAAAGAAGGACAAAATCAGGGTGTTGACCCTCTTGTGCATGTCTGATGTGGTGATCCTTGGAGGGTGGTGGGAAGGACAGGACTGGTGCTGCAGGCACCCCTGGGCAAGGCAAACCGTTGGGGGGTTTCTTATGGAGCAGAACTCTGGGAGCCAGGAGGATCATGGCTGATCCTGATCTGAGTTCCCTCTCATGCTATCAGGCAGCTGATAAGCAGCCTTTTACTTGCTGGAGACTCTGGGGGGCTGTGTGACTCCTCTTGTCTCTCTCCGGGTCTTGAATTTTCCCTGGGAAAAGATTCCAGCAGAGATTTGAATCCTCCTGCTGAGCTGGGCTGAGGGCAGACAGATCTCCAGCCTCAGCAGCCTGAGCCATGCTGGCAGAGATGGATGATCTCAGGTGTCCCAGGTGAGATCAAATGGTGTTTTGGAGCAGTGATGAGCTCCAGGAGGGAACCCAGGGGACAGTGGCATTACTCACTTGACTGACTCATGTAGCAGCAACAGGCTGAGCCTGCTGCCATTATTCTCCATGGAATTAAAAAAAAAATACACTTGGAAAAGTGGAAAGAGAAATCAATAAGGAGGAAAGAGCAGCCTGGCAGGGCCAGAATTCCAAGGATGTTCTCCTGGGGTAGGAGGCATAAGGAGAGGGAGCATGTGCTGGGAATGGCCCCACTGAGGGCCAGAGTGGATTTGTGCCTGTGTCTCCAAACCCATCCTTCAGTGGAAGCCCTGCAAGCAGCCTGTTAATTAAGTGGATGAAACTGTATAAAACTCATTTTCTTTTTTGCAGAGTTCTTTTTAAGGAGAGCTTTATCCCCACTGTCCTCTCTGTGAGTGATCATGGCTGGAAATGCAGTAATCTGTGTCTTGTATTGCCCTTTAATGGGGTTTTATGTCTCTGAATGGAAAGCTGTGGCATTGCTATGCAGATTCTGCTGTGGACAGAAGTAGATGTGTCTCACACTTCTGCTGAGCTCCTTCTGCCCATTTTCCAGTTATATATTTTAATTGCACTGCAGACTTCCTTGGGACTCAGTAGTTTTAAGGGTAGAACAACTTCCATTCAAAAACTGGGAAAATAGGTGCAGAAATAATACTCTGCAGAGGATTGTTTTGTGATTAGGTTCACATGGGCTCCAGACAGTGCATGTCCAGTGGAAGAACAGAGTTGTTGATGGAGAAACTGTGGGTGCCTGTCCCAGGCTCAGTGCCAGCTCAGCCCAATGGGTTTTAAGGGAATTCCTGAGGGAAAGATTTATCATTGCCATAGAATCCCAGACTGGGATGAGTTGGAACAGATCTTAAAGCTCATCCAGTCCTAACCCCTGCCATGGGCAGGGACCCCTCCCACAGCCCAGGGTGCTCCCAGCCCCATCCAACCTTCAGCACTGCCAGGGATGGGGCAGCCACAGCTTCTGGGGGCAACCTGGGGCTCAGCACCCTCACACCAAAGAATTTCGTCCTAAGATCCATCTTAATCTCTCCTTTTTCTGTCTGAAACCATCACCCCGCATCCCATCCCTCCAGGCCCTTGTCCCCAGTCCCTCCCCAGCTTTCCTGGAGCCCCTTCAGGCACTGGAAGGTGCTCTAAGGTCTCCCCATTGCAGCCTTCTCTTCTCCAGGCTGAACACCCCCAACTCTCTCCCCCTGGCTCCAGAGCAGAGCTGCTCCAGCCCTTGGATCATCCCTGGGGCTTGCCCCAGTCTCATTTGAAGTCTCCAGATTCCAGCAGTCATTGCAGCAGTTTTTTTAAAATGAAATTAGTTGGACTTCCCGCCCCAAACAGGCAGTGATAATGTGTAGAGACCCATAGTGGCCTAGCACAGGTCTGGTTCCTCCACCAAAAAGAAGACCCATGTCTGGAGGGTTTTAGCTGCTGCACTGCCTCAGGAACACTGGGGCTTGAAGATCAACACTGGATTTTCTCCAGCACCAGAGATCCTCAGGGGGAAGGTGGTAGGAAGCTATGGACTGGGGGAAAAACTCCAGAATAGCATTTCCACCCTCCAGTGCTTTGCAGCCCAAGGCTTACACCAAGCAGGCTGATCACCCCGGGGCACAGTCCCTTCTTTGGGGGCAGCTTTGACAAGGCTTTGCAGAGGCTTTGTTCCCCCCACCCCACTGCCAAGGGGGGATGTCTCATGTAGGATCTCTGCCCCCAAAACTCAAGACCCCAGGCATCAGCATCATCTCTGAGGAAAGACTCCTTACAGCAGGAGAGAATAAATAGACTGAGATTGTCAGGGACACCATCTGGACAACAACTCAAGGGACTGTGTGCACTCCAGCTATGCTGACACAGTTACAGGAACTGGATAGTGAGTTCCTAGTGGTGGTTTTCAGATATCCTTGGTCAGAGGGTTGAGGGTTTCTGGCTCAATGTGATGGAGGGGGAGACTCCTGGAGCTGGAATGAGATGCTTTTGGGGAGAGGCATGTTGACCTCATCCAACTCCCCCCCAGTCTGCTGGGTTGTCTCAGTGCAGAGAAGTGCTGGGGTTCTGGTGCTCCCTGACGTGCCATGATTTGTGCTGGGCCATCCTTCCTTGCAGCCCTTTTGGGTGCTGCCCAGTGCCTGCTGAGCCATCTGAGGACTCACTGCCTGGATTGCCTCAGGCTACAGGACGGGAGCAAATTCAGATCAAGAGCTAAACATGCTTTAAAAGGCATTTAAATCTTGCTGTGACACTTTTATTCCAATTTTAATATGGATTTTTAATTTTTTATGCGAGATCCTAAGCTGGATCATTAATTTTACAAGTTCCTTCAATCTCTTGCCTTCAAACTGTGGCTTTAGCAAGTCCCAGGAGGTTGCTGTATGGGCTGGGGGGTCTCATCCTTCCCTGACACCTTGTTGCTCTGCAGATGTGCTCCCTAGGCAGTGGCTTTTATTGCCTGGGAGGAGGGGGACCAGGGAAGGGTTTCCTCATCCCAGCATCTCAGCCACTGAGCTCCTTCCCAAGCTGCAGGGCTGGAAAAACCTCAGCTCTGTGGGAGCCACACCAAGTCTGGAGGGTCAAGCAGTTGATCCCCAGATGAAACTTTCTCTGATAAACCATTTCTTCCCATTTAAACACCCAGGCAGAGGCACAAACCCATACTCTGGATGTAAGCTGCCTCAGCCATCCCCTCCCTGGTGCTGAGCAAACCCCTGGCTGTTTATTTAATTTCCAGTGGCTTCCTTACGGGTTCTGGGCTGGGAGGTTGCTGCAGGGCAGGAAGAAGGTCCCACCAGGCAGGCTGGGGATGAATCCCAGACTGAGTGTGCTGGGCACAGGGCAGGTGCTGGTGAAGCACAGGAGCAGGGTGGACCCCAGGGTCTCCTCAGCTCCTCAGTGGCAGCTTCAGGCTCCACAGGTCCCTCCTCTGATGAGCCTGATGTTGAACACTGGAGGGTGTGGAGGTTTTTGTGATGCTCTGTCTGCTGTGCATGAGCCAGTGTGGTTGTGATGCTGTGGTCTGTCCCCCCGAGCTGGGGGGCTGAGGCTTCAGCCAGGCTGTGTTAGTTCACTGGGGCTTTTGGCACTTCAGGGTTAATCAAGTCATGGCAACCCATAAGCAAACTGCAATCACTTCCCTCACCCCATGGGAGCTGCCACCTCACCAAAGTGCAAAAAGCCTCTGTCTGCCCTGCATCTGCACATTCAGAAGCATTCAGAAATAGGTTTCCCCCCTGAATGATAAGGTTTAGGGGTTAAATGTCCATATGGAGAAGCAGGAATCCAGATACCTATTTGTGGTTCCTCACTGGGTATGTTTTAGCCGTCTCTGATGCTTTTGTGCCTCAGTTTACCTGGCAGCAGTGATACTTGTGAAGGAGGAGGAGAGCAATATGTCCACCACTGCTTGGGGAGTTGCAGGACCTCTGGGTCAAGCCTCACCTGTGGAACTTTCTCTCCATGGCTTTGCTTTGACTCCCTGATCCCTACGCCACTGCCTGTGGTCACAAGTGAGCCCTTTGGTGACGTGGGGATGGGGACGTGGGAAGGTTGGATCAGATGATCCTTGTGCTCCATTCCAACCTGGCATTCCACGACTGAGTGGCACAGAAGGGTGCTGGCTTGGCACAACACTGCTGCAAAAATGACAAGGAGAAAAACTCAGTGGTGGGCAGAGGGTTTCACTTGGCTTTTTTGAAGGGAAATTTTGGAATGCTATCCGAAGCCATGCGATGTCAAGGTTGGTACCAGCCAGCACCCTGGAGCCTCTGTGTGCTGAGGCCACCACTGCAGCTGCCCCCCCCCAGCTCTGCTGGCTCAGCTGATGGTGTCTGTGTCCCCAGACCCCTTGTTTCTGCTCACCAGCAAGTGCCTGGATCTCCCTGGCAGTGTCCCAGGCTGGATGGGGCTTGGAGCACCCTGGGCTGGTGGGAAGGGTCCCTGCCCATGGCAGGGGGGTTGGAACTGGATGAGCTTTAATATTCCTTCCAACCATTCTGTGATTCCATCATTCTGAGGATGAGGCCAGGGGCTTGGCAGAGCAAGAAGGGTGTGAGGCAGCAGTAACTCTGGGGGTTACACAAACAGACCTGGCTGTCCTCTCCCTCTGGCTGGAAATCTTTGTTTCCTGGTTTCCCTTGCTCAGCCGTGGGTCCTGAGACCAGCTCAGCCCTAAGCTGGGATGGGAAATGGATGCAAGGGCTGGACTTACTAAATGGGCTGTGCAAAGATGCTCCCTCCCAGGAAAAAAGTGTGAAAAGTGTGAGGTGGGGAAGGCAGAAGGAATGGAGGGGCTGCGGGGGGGATCACGGTGTGGGGGAAGGATGGGTGCTGGGCAGGAGGGAGAGGAGAGGGTAGAGAGTTTGGAGCTGAGGAGGAGGTGAGAAGATGGGCAACTGCATCCAGCCTTTTCCTGGGGCTGAAGGAGCTGGAGCAGCCCTGCAGCCATCAGTCCCAGGCTCTGGCAGGACCCGGTGGCTGCAGCCACCAGCCAGACGGGTGCAGGAGGATGGAGCAGGAGCCCAAAGGGAACCGCAGCTTTCCCGGCTCGGCTGGCAGTGGTGGCATCAAAGAGGATGAGTACGAAGCCTTTGAAGTCAGACTGAGCTCCCGATTCCTTTGGAATCACAACGTGAATCTCCCGGGAGGAGGATGCTCTGGGGAGGGGGTGCAGCAGCCAGACCTCCACCAACCTTTGCTTCTCCTTTGTGTCACTTGGTGTCAGGGAGGTGTCCCGGAGCTCACCCGAACCAGGCAGAAGGAGGTAGATCAGAAGCCCCCGGTACCGGTACCGGCACCGGCTGAGCTCCCTGCAGCTCCCAGGGCGGCTGCCCGTCCGGCTCCGAGGATTCACTCTGCCAGGGAGATGAAGTAAAACTCCGCGGGTCTTTTTGCAGACTAAGGTCAGCCCAAGGTCCTGCACCTCCTGCATCTCTGGGTGCTGCTGCTCCGGGCAGCAGGAGGGGCTCAGCCAGGGGTCCTGGAGGATGAGCTGGGCCAGGACCCTGCTGTCTGCTCCTGTCCCCCATTCATCCCATGGGAACCTCTTCTGCTCAGGGTCCAGCTGAGAGGATGAGCAGGTGAGGGCCCTGGGGGTGTTGATCCTGGAGCAGAGGAGGCTGAGGGGAGACCTTCTGGCTCTCTGCAACCCCCTGAGAGGAGGTTGGAGCCAGGGGGGGTCGGGCTCTGCTCCCCAGGAACAAGGGATGGGACAAGAGGAAGGGCCTCAAGTTGTGCCAGGGGAGGTTGAGGTTGGAGCTGGGGAACAATTTCTCAATGCCTGGAAAGGGTTGTCAGGGCCTGGCCCAGGCTGCCCAGGGCAGGGCTGGAGTCCCCATCATCCCTGGAGGGGTTTCAGCCCCTGGAGATGTGGTGCTGAGGGACAGGGGCTGGAGGGGACTGGGCAGGGCTGGGGGGACAGTTGGACCTGAGGATCTGGAAGGGCTTTTGCCACCAGAACAATTCTCTATTTCTGCAACCAAAATAGAGGGACCAGCAGTAGGGCCCTTGTGAGCATCACATGAAGGAACACTCAAAATAAATTTTGACATGAGGTCCTCAGGGACCTCATAGACAGAATCCTGGCCCCACTGAGCAGAGGGAGCAGTAGATAGGGACAGACTTTGGTCTGGAATCGAGATGGTTTGACAGGTAGTGAGCTGCTGGGTCCCACACCACATCCTGCCCGGGACTGAGGTGTTGCAGGCAGCACTGCAACCTTTTGGGGGACAGACATGAGACAAGAGAGAGAGAAAAATAACTTTCAGAAACACAGGAATGTGAAATTTTCAATCCTTAGTACTGCAGAACAGTACAAAGTCTTCTCATAAAATGTTTCCTTTATTTTGATAAGAATTATGCAAAATAAAAACATGGAAAAACTGAAAGCCTCCGTGGGGAAGGTATTGATGTCTCTCATGTTCTTGTGTGCACGTCATTAGGATGGGATTTAAGAAAAAAGTCCCTCTTTCTAATAAGCTGTTAGAACACAAGCCTATTAGCAACATGTGGAATGAAGCAGTATTCTGTATTTTAGGATTATTATTTTGGGCAATTTCTATTCAGTTCACTAGGAAACAGAAATCTCATTACTTTTTCTTTCAACTAGATCTAATCCAGGGTATGAGGTTTTGTGAACAGGTTTGGGTGGAGGGGCAAGAAATACACCTGTGTAACTGGGTGTAATTGCTATTACTTCCTGAAGGGAAAAAAATGTGAAGCATTTTCTTTTCTCAGCAGTTCTTCATGTTTCTACATAAGGAGCAAATTGTGCATTGCAGGGACACAGTAATTTCTGCCTTTGAAATGTGAAACTGTGTTTGCCAAAGTGTCTGACGGGGGAAACATCCATCATAAGTACTTAAATGGAGTTGTCACTGCTTTGTAAATTTGATTTCAGTGTTGCAGAGGGGAAAATGGGAAAATAGAGAGAGGTAGAAGATCTCACCAACACAGCACTGGCTCCTGCTTTGCCCCACGGGGAGGTGGATGTGTGATGGGCTCAGGTGTCCCTGGGCTGTAGGAACTGAGTCCATTTGGGCTGGCACCCAGAGCCAGGAGCCTGAGGACAGGAGCCAGGAGCCTCTCAGGCCCAGCTGTGCACATAGGGGATTTTGCAGTTCACTAGCACTTTCTGGGGGCATTTTTTTGGTGGTGTTTTTTGTTTTGTTTTGTTTATTTTTTGGTTTGGGGTTTTTTTGTTGTTGCTTTGGGGGGTTTTTTTGGTGTTTTTTTCATTTTTGTTTTTAAGAATATAAAAAGTAGGGCAATCCAATTCAGTTTGAGCCAAATGGTCACATTTTATTTTTATTTTTTATTTTATTTTCTTCCAACAAATCGGAAGCTGGAAAAAACCCACCTCATCTGTTCCAAAACAAAGTGTTTCATTTAGAGTTTGAGCTTTCTAACTTATTTCTGGTCTGATGGTGTGGCATACTTGTAGATTTTGGCTCAGGGGGTCCCGTGCTTACACTAAAAGAGTCAAAGCAAAACTTCTGATTTCAGTGGGAGCCGGGGCTTGGGCAGCTGCTGCCAGCTGAGGAAGTGTTGCAGAGAAGCCAAGTGGGTGTTTTCTTAAAAGCATTTCAGGAGACATTCTCTGGTGGTGTTTCTCCTCTGGTGCTGTGGTGGGTGAGGAGGTGTGGGCAGGAGCCCTTCCTCCCATCCTGGCCACATTGAGGAGCATCCCCATGCCTGGGGCACCTTGAACCTGGTCCTGCCCCTTCCTGCAGCTCTCCAGGGGTTCCTGTGGCTTTGTTGCTGAGCTCCTGTGAGCTGCACCCACTCGGATGTTTTGTCAGCCCAGCAGCAAAAATAAATGAGGTTTGGATTGAGGTTCAAATAGAAAGCATCCTTCCCCTCCTGTACACACCCCGTTTCGGGGCTGGTTGAGGGGTTAGGGAGCTAATGACTTCTTCAGGGTTCATTCCAGCTGCCTTCCAGGCTGGTTTCTCAATGGCTTAATTTTGCTCTATTCTCCATTTGCTTTCTTTTTCTCTCTCTCTTTTTATTTTTTTTTCTTTTTCACAAGAAAGACCCAAGCAAATGGGAGCCAAACGAATAAAGAGGCTGGTTAAATACAGGGCTCAGGAGGGTTCTGCCTGGCCTCAGGCTTTCCTGCTCTCCTGCACTGAGGCATTTTCTGCCTGGCATTTTCTCCCTGCCCTTTTTTTGCTCTGATTATAACAAATGGGAGATTTTTGTGTTTCTGTACCTCCTACCAATAAGGGTCCTTTGAATGGGAGAAGGTGACATGATAGACATGCAGAAGGACAGCAAGCAGCCTCTCATGTAAAACAGTTTAGCATTAACTATCCTGGGACTTTGAGGATTGGGGGGGGGTTTGAGCCAGTGATTGGAGGAATTTTTCTGCAGGTTGAGTTTATTGTCTTCTGTGTACCAGTGGCATGAGTCAAGGCTTTGGGCTGGATTATTTCTGCCCAATGGGCACTTGGATTGTTGTGCTATGGGGTGCCAGGGGTTTGGCTGTGGGAAGTGTAAGGCACAGGCTGAGGGCTCCTATGGTGTTTATTTGCAGTACCAGAGGCCCAAAGTTGCTGTTTTCAGGTATTTTGTGCATTTTTTGTACCTTCAAATGCTTTCCAGGGTGCTTTGCAGCACACAACAACGCCAGGGTTGGAATCACAGTGTTAAGTCCCAGCAAATAAAAAGCTTTTTTATAACTTGTTGACTTCAGCAGGATGTGTTTCTCCACCAGAACAATGTTTAAAGCCAAATATTCCATAGCTCTGACTTTCCTAAGGGCCTGGTTGCAGGGAGAAGCCCCTCATGAAGTGTTTTTTGTGAGGCTGAAGGGAGAGTTTGGGAAGGGACTTGTTTGCAAAGTAAACTGTGCTCATTTCACAAATGTGAAATTCTTGTCCCCTTGGTGGAAGGAGCAAAATTCCCATCAGCAAAGTTGTATTTTTTTGTCACTGAAACCAAGTAACTGACTAATCTTCTTAGATCTTATTTCTTCTTTCTAAGAGAAAGCTCTTTGGGACTGACTTGTAGGGGAAGTTTCACCCTCTCAGCTTGAGTTTCAGCTTCCCTGAGTTAGGGTGGAACCCTGGAGGGACATCAAGGCTCATCATGGGGTGTTCCCTGGGGTGTAGCTGCCTCTGCACCTGAGGACAGGCAGGAATATTGACACCTCCTATCACCTGGCTGGTGAGGATCTCTAAGTTCTTGATGGCCCCAAACCAGTCCCGTCCCAGTTTGTTAGCCTGCCTGGGTAACTGGGCTGCCCGAGGCTGGTGGGGGTGTTTAGATGGAGAACTGATGATGGAAAAGAAAGAGGCTCTTTTGAACCTTAGTCCTTTGGGTAATTACCAGTGTGCTAATTTCTGTAGTTCATTAGTAATCAACTTTTTGCATTCCCACTAACTTCTTCCAGCACTTGTTCCTGGGGCCTCTGAGGCTTTGATGGGCTGGGAGTGAAGCAAATTAAAAGAATGGACTAAAAAGAGAATCTCTGAGGCAGGAGGGCTGTGAACCTGTCAGTTTTAGCTCTAAAAGGGATTCAATAAATAGGTTCGAGGCCAACTTTGACATTTTCTTCCCACCCATGGGGAGAGGCACTTTCTGTGGCTCCATCATGGCCTGGGCTCTGCTCTGGCTGCTGCTGGTTTCAGGCTCCCTGTGACCTGGTGGGAGCCCTGACCAGCCAAACAAACCTTGGCCAAAAGGGAGGGAGAAACCCCGGGGTGGTTCACAGCCTGGACATGGGTCCCACTGCATTCCCTCACCTGCAGAGCTCACTGAGGCTTCTCTGACCCCTGATCTTTTATTATCCATGGGATCAGAAGGGCATTTTCAAAGGATGACCCTTGGGAGCTACCAAGGAGCGAGTCAACCTCTGTGGCTCTTTACAGCAGCTATTGGGGGACCCTGAGCTGCAACAACCTTCAAGTTGTGTGGGAAAGTGCTGGGCAGTGGTGAAAAACTTTCCTGGGTGTCAGCTCAGGGACATGAGTAGGAATCTTCAAGCCAGAAATACTTGGTGAGTGCTGCAGTGAATTTTTAATTTTAGTGGAAAAACAAGAATGTGGCAGCCAGAAAAAAAAAAAGCTACAAAAATAGTAGTAGCCCTTTTGGGGAAAGGAAATGATATTCCACTCAGAACAGCAACCCCAATTAAATGAGAGCCTTTAAACAAGTGAATAGCTAATTACCTAGATAAGGATGAGGATGTTTTGCACATGAAAAACAGATTTACTGGGGAACTTTTATCTATGTACATATGTCCAAGATGATTTATTTTCTTGCCGCAAGCCCACGATTGCCTGTGCTTTGTAAATATTGTGGCTGATGGCTGTAAAGATATCTGAGGAGTTCAGCTTGGAAAGAGTCACACGGTCAACCAGAGTTACCAGAACTGAGGAATTTCATTAATACTTTGAGGGACTGAGGAGGCTCTGGGGGCATGGCCAGGCCCTTTGCAGCCTTGTTTTAAATAACCACCAGGGTGTGAATACACTGAGTTCTCTCCCTTTAAGCCCTCGTTCCCCTTAGTGGCACAGCCTGCCTCTCCTAGAAGAAAAGATATTTTAAATCAATTTGTGTAGTGATTTGACATAATTGTGCAAGAGGGACAATATATTTCATTTTGCTTTGCTGCTGCCACGTGTTGAACATGTCTTTGTGCCTGCATTGCATGGAGGGGCCATGGGTGCCCCTGCACCCAGGGGAGCCCTCCTCTCTCTGATAGGAATTCTCATATCTCCAAATCCCTTCTGATTTGGCATTAATAAGAACAGCAGAGTTTGGAGGAAGTAGTTTTGGCACCTACTGTATTTAATTTGCACAAACTTTCATGCAGAGTTTAATTTTGACTGATGAGAGAGGCAGTTAGTTGTATGAGTATAAAACTCCATTAATTACAGATCCTGTCTTAATTATAAATGGCTCTATTTTAAAGTGAGTTTTACAAGGAAAATTAAGACTTGAAGCAGTTCAATCAATACAAACATCAATTAGACCTGACTTTGTACTCCAATTAATTTATAAAGCTTCCCAATGAAGTGTAAAAACTGTGCCACTTTGTACTCCTCTTGCTGCCATCCCTGGGCATCAGGAGGTCTCAGTGGTTTCATTAGCAGTCTCCTAATGCTAAGTGTGGATGGAATAACAAACCTCCCCGTGGGCTGCTTTTCCCAAATAAACCAACAGAGTTAACTGCTAAAATGACCAATACTGGCACAAGCAGAAGGAAAAACAGGTACTCTTATGAGTGCTGAAATTAGACGTGTTTGGGGCGTTTGATTGGGAGGTCTGGGGTCCCACCATGGGAAGCACTTTCCCTCCAGACCATGGTTGCTCCAAGGAGCTCTGGAAGGCTGGAGGGTAGGACACTTGTTACAAATATGAACCTATTCAAGCCCTGTCCAAGTTCAGTGTTTTCATCCTTATTTTACAAGACAGGCAGTGGGATGGCACAGCTCCATTCTTTCCTGCTTTGCCCACTTGGAATATTTGGTGTGGTCGCTGCTGGCTCTGGGGACACTTGTCCTTTCCAGCCCTAATCAGGAGCTGAGGATCCAGTCCAACCAAGGAATCAGGATCAGCTCCTGGTGCTGTAGCATTGGCTCCTTGGATCCCTGCTGGCACCTTCAGTCCTCACTGCATCAGGGGTGAGCTCATCTGGAACACGAGTGCATTAAACAAACTTTCAAACCGGGGAAATGAGAGGACCTGGGGACCCCCATGGAGAAACCCAGGATTAACAGATGAAGCAAAATACCTTTTTTGCTTCTAAACTGAGTGCAGGTCATCTGCAAGCTGCTGGGAAACAGCAAATCTTAATTCTTGGGGAGTCATCTGGGAGTCATCATCATCCTCCTCCCTTGGTTAGGGGGATGCCCTTCCCCGGGGTAGAGCTGCCACACGCAGGGTCTCAGGGAGAGTCAAATCCTCAGGGCAGGACTAAGGAGCTCTCAGCTTTATACTGGTTCCAGGTGCCTTCTTCTCCCACAGCTCCTCAGAGCAGAGGCTCTGCCTTCCCATCCATACCTTCCCATCTCCCACGGGTGGCTCCAGCCCTCTTGGACCTGCAGGAAAACGCCCAAGAAACTGTAATTTCCCACACCAAAGATCGTGCAGGAAGTGGGGAGGGGATGGAGCTGAGCTTTAGCCGGGGTTTTAGCTCCTCTCTGGTGACACTGGGTGTTTGAGTGAAGCTGAGCTCTGGGCTGGGTGAATGTTTGAAGTTGAGAACCAAAAAGCAAGCGACAGGCGGGCGAAAACCTGCTCTGAATTATCACGAGCTTTTTGTTGTTGTTGTTTGAAGAGCCTTTCAAGCAGAGCCATTTGTACTGGAGCGAATTCTCCCAAGATATTTTTAGACAATATGAGCAGAAAAAATATTACTCAAGAGCAAGCTGTTTACAAAGCTGCTAACCTTGTTCAGTGCTAGTAAAAGTCTGGGCTTGGTGTGCTGTGGAGCACACTAATTACTTGACAGAAATGATGCAATGATGTCTTTCCCCAGTGCTACACCTTGGCTTGGCCCCACTGCTGGGCCCGGGTACAGCTTTTGCTGTAATGAAGTGAGAATGTGCAGAATGAATTTCTGCAGCTTTTCCATTAGAGCAGGGGAAGCGAGGCAGGGAAGAGGCAGACCCTGCCAATTACTGCTGCTCTCAATCCTCTCCTCCTTTCCATAATGGGCCCATTCTGCAAATGGTGAATCCAGCCCTTCCCAGCCCATCTGAGCAGCACTGGAGGCACTGCTGGCCCAGCTGCTGTTCCCCCTCCACGGGAAGGTGGTGGGAATGGGCTGGTTGGTTCCTGCTGGAGATGGCCAAGGGGGCTGGCTGCTGCTGGCCCAGGGTGGGTCTGGTTTTGGGTGCCCATGTTTTGCTCTCTGCCAGTCTCTTGGCCATGGAGTGGAGTGCACTTGGGCCACAAAAACCGCCAGCAGCAATTTTTTTTTCTTTTTTTTTTTTAAATTGGTTGGAAACAGAATTGCTGAGGTACTAACTAACAGGCTGACTCCTGTTCTTACCTCTGCTGTCAGAGTGGTTCCAAAGAATGTTTATCAATGTGGTGATAGGCGCTTTATGTATATAAATATAAATAAGTGTATATAAAAAACTTGGGGAGGAATGGCTGGAGAGGGACCTGGGGGTGCTGAACATGAGCCAGCAGTGTGCCCAGGTGGCCAAGAAGGCAAACAGCATCCTGGCCTGACTCAGGACCAGTGTGACCAGCAGCACCAAGGAGGTGATCTTACCCTTGTCCTCAGCCTTGGTGAGGCTGCACCTCGAGCACTGTGAGCAGTTCTGAGCACAAAGGAGAGGAAGGAGATGGAGGTGGTGGAGAGGGTGCAGGGAAGGGCAACCAAGCTGATCAGGGGTCTGGAGAAGAGATCCTGTGAGGAGAGGCTGGGGGAGCTGGGGCTGTTCAGTCTGGGGAAAAGGAGGGTGAGGGGAGACCTTATTGCCCTCTGCAGCTGGAAGGCTGTAGTGAGGGGGGTGTTGGCCTCTTCTCCCCAGTGACTGTGATAGGAGAAGAGGAAATGGGCTCAAGTTGTGCCAAGGGAGGTGCAGATTGGGTAGTAGGAAAAATTTCTTCCCTGAAAGAGTGGTGAACTTTGGAACAGACTGCCCAGGGAGGTGGTGGAGTCACTGTCCCTGGAGGCAGTAAAAAAATGGGTAGATGTGGAGCTTCAGGAGATGATTCAGTGGTTAAGGTGGTGTAAGGCTGATGGTTGGACTGGATGACCTTGGAGGTCCTTTCCAACCATGATGATTCTATGATAACAGCCATTCCCCAGCACATCCTGGATGTACAAATGCATATAACAGCATTGGGATGGTAAGGGGAACAGGGCATTCTGAGGGCTGATAAGGACTCCTAATGACAGGAGATCCCAGTCCCTCCCAGCAGACCTCCCAGTCCCTCTCCTGAGTGATGGTGATGTGACCCAGCTCCTAGCCCTATTATCCTGCTCATAGAGATCTTTGGGAAGCTCCTGTTACTGGGAGCTGCTCCCAGTACTGCTGGTGGCTGCAGTGAGGTCATGTGAGATTTCCATCTGGAATATTTCTATGCTTAATTTTACGGACCTGGAGGCTTCTTTTATTTTTTCCTACTGAAAAGGGCTCAGCCAGCAGACTGAGGATCTTCTGAAGGGTTGGGTAGAAGCCCAGTTTTTCTGATGACCACTGAGTGGTTTTCAGTGCTTGAATGGGCCAAGGTGGGAGGATGGATTTGATAAAGCAGGTTTTGTGCAAGTGAGACAAAGACTTTTCATCCTGAACACAGCTGAAGATCTGGTGAATCTAAGTCTATACAGTGTGAGTTTGGTGTGGAGAATGAGAATGAGGAACAGTTGTTTGGTGTCTGTTCCAAAACAAGAGCTGGGAAATGTCAGATGGAAGTTGGAGGAGGTGTTTCAGAAGAAGAGAAAGAGGAACATCTCGGATTGCATGGTTAAACCATGGAACTCCTTGCCACAGGACAGATAAAATGAAATATGGCTATAGAAGGAACTGGAAAAATTTGTAGAAGTATTGGGACTGTTTTAAGAGAACCCTTGGCTGAGTGTCAGGTGTACTCTGGCCTGTTGTCACCATCCACAGACACGGACACAGCTGCTGCTGGTGACTGGAGACAGTTGTCCCATGGTTGGCTTGGGCATTGCAGGTCCTCTTCATCACACTTCCTGGGGAAGATGTGAACTCAGCTGGAGAAACACTGCTCTAGGCTGGCTTCACCAAGGCTTTGGGTGGAATATACAACCTTGTGAGAGCCCTCCCAGTCCCTTGCTGGGGTTTGTGTAGTGCATGTGTAAGAAGCAAGATGGGAGGGAACAGAAGAGGGGAAGCAGATGTGCCCCAGCAATGAACCCACTCACCTTCTTGGGATTTTTTTTTCATTTTACTTTTTTTTTTTTTTTTTTTTTTTTTTTNGAAGAACAAGCAGCTGTCTCTGTCCTTCCTCTCCCCCCCAGGTTGTGATGTGATGGTTGTGATGTGATGGTTGTGATGTGATGGTTGTGATGTGATGGTGTGATGTGATGGTGTGATGTGATGGTTGTGATGTGATGGTGTGATGATGTATGGCTCTTGGTGTCCAGGACGCTCTGGTGAGCTGATGCTGGGGCTCAGACCCCTCTGCAGGGAGCTGGCACATGGGGTACAGCCTCAGAAGCAGCACAGATGGGATTTCCTTCCTCCTCCTTACCCCTGGCCACTGGGAAATCCCCTGGACTTTTTCCTGCTCAGTGGGGAGGGATGCAGGGAGAGAGGTGGGAATATAACAGATATTTTTAATTTTATTTTATTTTGGTTTTCCCCTGTGACTTTTAAAAACTTCATCTTCTCTGAACTGCCTTCCCTGTTGCTGCCCTGCCACTGGGTCCTGAGCCAGATGGTTCCCTGGTCCTCTGTCTTTGGAGGTTTTTGGCCAGCAAACTCCTGAATGAAGCTGTGCAGGTGTTGGAGCAGGTCCTTGAGCTGTTCCCTCTGGAAGAGAGGAGCTGCCTACCTCTAGAGGAGCAGGGAGCCAGGGGGGAAAATTCCAAATCCACTCCCATGCTGGATTGCAGATTGCTGGATTCCTGCAGTTGGTTTCTTTGTGCTCAGAATCTAAACTAGGGACTAGGTTTTCTGGCAAAGCTGCCAAAAGCTGTCAGGTGGTTTATTTTTTCTTTTCTTTTTTTCTCTTCTCTTCTCTTCTCTTCTCTTCTCTTCTCTTCTCTTCTCTTCTCTTCTCTTCTCTTCTCTTCTCTTCTCTTCTCTTCTCTTCTCTTCTCTTCTCTTCTCTTCTCTTCTCTTCTCTTNCCGTGCAGCCCTGAAGAGCTCCTCCTCTCCTGCCCCTGGCACCCACTGCCCAAGTGTAAACCTTCTCCTCCAGCAACCTGGTGCCACCTTCTCCTCCCCTCTCTTTCCTGTATTTCTCAGTACTCTAAATACATTCATATTTGCAGGAAATGCTTCCAGAGCAATTTTGTTAAACCACTTCATGATTGTCATGGGAAATCCAAGGCAGTTTTAATCTGGGATGGGTTCCACTTCAGCCTGTGCCTCGACACCCGGGGTTTCAGAGGCAGGTGCTGTGTGAGTGCCGCGTCTGCGGCGTGGATCCTGCACGTGTCCTGTCACGATACATCGTGCCTGCTGCTGCTGCCACCACCCTGCATGGCTATGCCAATGTCTTGTGTTTGCAGCTGAATCAATTCAGTGTTAAATGAGGAATAAAATCCTCCCCTGGCTCTTGGCACCCGCTGGTGCCTGCAGGTGCCCGAGATGCTGACACAAGGAGCCGGTGAGGCTGAGCTTGGTGAGAGCTGCTGCTCCCTCAGCCCCTCCTTTAGGAAACCTCCAGCCAGGGTGTTTATTTTACCAACCTGAGCCAGCAAATGAAGCACACACGTGGTGGCCCTGCGTGGCCATCCTGGGAACCCACTCACCCACCCAAGACCCCGTCCCGTGCCGCACGGTCGGCTCTCGAGCTTCTCGCAGTCAGTTGTGCAGGTGGCAGTGAAAGTAAAAGCCTGGTGAGTGAGAAGGGTGGTGGGAGATGGGGCTGCTACTCCATGCTGTAAATCTGAATGGTCCTTGGTGTCTCTTCCCCCTGCCCTTGAGTGCAGTGCAATCACCAGGACATGACGAGCGGTGTGGGGAGGTTGCACGGGGGCTGCTGGGGAGACATGGGCAGCGAGACGTGGGGGAGCTGAGATCAGTGGGAGTAGAGGGGGAGTTGAATTGATTTTCTTTTTAGGTGCCAGGAGAGATGGAGAAGTCCTGCTGTGTTTGTAAGAGCTCCAAGGAGCTCTCTGTGTCTGTTTACGTGGTGGTGGAACAGCAGGTAGCCACCTCTTGGCTTACAATCCCAGACTGGTTTAGGTTGGAAGGGACCTTAAAAAGCTTTCCCTGCTGTGTCATGGGCAGGGACACCTCCCACAGCCCAGGGTGCTCCAAGCCCCATCCAACCTTCAACACTGCCAGGGATGGGGCAGCCACAGCTTCTGGGGGAAACCTGGGCCAGGGGCTCAGCACCCTCACAACAAAGAATTTCTTCCTAAGATCCATCTTAATCTCCCCTTTTTCTGTCTGAAACCCTTCCCCCTCATCCCATCCCTCCAGGCCCTTGTCCCAGGTCCCTCCCCAGCTTTCCTGGAGCCCCTTCAGGCACTGGAAGGTGCTCTAAGGTCTCCCCGTTGCAGCCTTCTCTTCTCCAGGCTGAACACCCCCAACTCTCCCAGCCTGGCTCCAGAGCAGAGCCTTCTCCAGACCATCCTTGTGGCCTCCTCTGGACTGAGACTTCTTCTGAGACTTTTGCTCCCATCCCCTCTTGAGGCAACTGTGGTGCTTGCAGAACACTAAGCTGCTGGTCCAGGTTTCTGGGTGACCTGTGATTGTCACTGCATGGGAGCCCCCAGGACCTGCTCTTGGCCACCCAGCAATGTGAGATGTGGCTCCAGGAAGGAGCGTGGTACAGCCAGGAGAGCTCATTCCTCTCTTTTCAGTACAGAGTTTCAGTCTAAATACTTTAAGGATGAGGAACTCCCTGCCCTCACTTCTGGTGGGATTTAGCCACTGGGGTCCTTATCTCAAGAGCACATGGCAAGGGAATGTACCCAGTGCCTGTACTCCCAACTGGTCCTCTCCTCATCCTTGAGTGTGCAGACCCTGTGGCTCTGGTCCTGCTCATGCTGTGGTGGGGGAGGATGGAGATTTCAGCCAAGGTAATCCACTTTCTGGCTGAGTCCCAGGGGCAAGGGGAGAAGGTATGGTAGGGCTTGGTCATCAGGTGGGACCAGATCCCTGTAGAGAAGCAAAGGTAAGAAATCAACTTCAGACTCTCTGTATCAAACTGCTGCTATCAGGAATCATGTTTCCATTTTGTTTCCTGAAGCTTTCTCTATGTTTGTGAAGCAAAGGGCCTGGGATTGCTGGGTGGGCAGCACCCAAACTCCCCATGGACAGAAGAAGTTGCTTTGTGTGATCCATTCAAACCAGTTCCACGTGCTTCCACCGTGTCCTCCTGCTGAGGACCTTGAAGTGTTATTTACCCAAGGAAAGCTTTCCAGGAGTGTGAGTTTCTCTGCAGGGCTGGTAGAAGCAGATGTGAATGTGGGAGTCAAAAGCCCTTCCAGAACTCTTGTAGGTTTGGAGAAAGGGAGGCAGCAAATGGCTCTTCCAGCACTGGGCTGGAAGTGGGCAAGGAAAGGGAGTCTTGCTTTGATCTTACACCTACCCCCTGCCTGGAGGCCACTGCTTGAATCTGACCCAGATGGAAGAAAAAGTTCTTTCCATGATATTTTTTTCTTCTTCCCAGCTCTTGCTGCACCTTTTGTTATGTTCAGCTCTTCATTTCTTGTCTTGTTCCTTACATGAATCAGACATGCCACATTTCCTGACATGTCTACCTACTATAGGTACTCTGTCCTTCTGAGGAGAGGGAATATGGAATAGATGTGTGTGTCTACACTGATACAGGATATTCTGTATGCCTCTAGAATCCAAAATGCCATTTTTTTCCCAATATTGGGTCTTTAATGGGAATGCAGCTGTCAGGTGCATAAAAGGCTACAGAAGATGACAGTCTCACTGTGCTCAGTTTTAATACAAAGAGTACTATGGTTGCTAAGAGACTGATACTGCAAGTTTGGAAATCTTCATCCACACTAGATATATTATCTTGGCAAATTGGACTTTTCTGAGTTGGCAGCAAATGGAAAAGAGTAACTTTTAAAAATAGAGATAATTTAGATGACGTCAAAGACATCTGGTGTCCTTTTCTAGAAATGGGAGCTTGATCCAGTTTGCTTTTGTGTATAAATCACTCTTCACCCAGTGTCAGGTTTTACTGATGCCTACATCAGCATCTGATTTATTAATAAATTCCTTTTACATTTCAGATATTTAGCCAGGTATATTTCAATTCCATTTGCTTCATGTTTAGAACAGGTAGCATCTCTCACTCTGGGCTATCTCGGAGAACCTCAGCTTTGTGCCTCCTGTGCAAAGCAGGATCCCCTAGTGCCCAGAAACACCCACCAGCATCTCCAGTGACTCAGAGGACAGTCACCTATTTACCTGCCTGGTGAATTTGCTCCCCCATCCACAAAAGGACCTGGTGGGGTACCCAGAGCAGAGTGGCTGCAGACTGTGTGACTGCCTGGCTAACGAGCTGCTTCTCCCCCCCTGACTCCCCCCCTGAACTGGTGGGTGCAGAGGAGGAGGGGAGGTGTGTCTGGGCTCCATCGTGCCCCAGCAGCCCCAACGTGTTTTGGTCCTGAGAAAGCTGGAGGCAAGGAGGTTGGAACCACAGCTGGAAATCAGCTCCTGCCTCTCTCCTGCTGTACAGCAGAGGCAGTGGAGGAGAAAGAGCCAAAATGGGCAGCACGAGGCTGACACAAGAGAAAGGGAATAAATTAGAAATGACTCAAAGAGAGGGTGTGGGAGGAGGTGGCACCAGGTTGCTGGAGGAGAAGGTTTACACTTGGGCAGTGGGTGCCAGGGGCAGGAGAGGAGGAGCTCTTCAGGGCTGCACGGGAGGAGAGGGATGTGGAGAGAATGAGCAAGGAGAAGCTCAAACCTCTGCCAGACAGAGGATTTTCCAGCCATAAGCTGTGTTCTGGTAGCACCTTTCCTAGAGACACATCAGGTGCCAGCACCTGAAGTGACACAGATGAAGCACAGCTCCCTGTGTCATCCTCCCTGGCCTGCAGCACTGAGGAAGGCTCTTCCCCTCTTCAGCTGGTGTCCTGCTTCCCAGATAGGGATGAATGGCAGGGTGTGAATTTATTTCCTCCTAAGGACAGCTTGAGCTGGACTTCTCCACAGTTGGAAGGTACACGTTTGAATTTTAGCATCTCCTCTGAAAGGCAATAATTGCAGCCTTGCACTTGATTACATGTTCAGGTTATGAGACTTGGGGTTATTTTTAGAGATGTTCATTTGTTCCAAAGACCAGGAGATACAGAGATGGCCACAGAAATGTGAGCATGTGATATGTCTTGAAAGGATCAAGTGAACATGGAGTCCAGTGATGATAAAGGAAGGTTACATGGTTTTTTCATGCTCAGACAAAGCACTGTAATTGTGCATCAGAAGTCATTCAGGTTTGATATCACGCCAGCTAATTAAACAATCTTCTCTGCAGAGACTTACTGTACTTTCAGCTTTTGCTGTTTCCTTCTCAAGAAGAAAAAACCTCTGAACTACCTCTTATGTTCAGCCCTCACATTGGCAGTAACTTGGATAGGAACCAGCAGATGGGAGGAGGGAGTGCTGATCAAATCCTCATCTTGTCTGGTTGGTGCAACCCAGGTTGTTTCCACCAAAGGTGGTGGAAGGTAGAGAAGGGCCATATGCTGTCTTGTGTACTGTGGACATCTGCTGTCACTCATTCTGGGGGGCTTATCTCTTTATTCCATTTTCCTCCACCTCTTGGGTGTCTTATTGTGTTCCTTCCACATATGTCATGGGACGTAGTTCATAGTTGGATCTTTGTTATTCCCTCATGACCATTTCAGGGTAAGATAAAAAGGGGAACAAAGGAGAGAGACTTTTCCAACTTTTAAAGTTGGAAAAAAATGTAGGATAGGTTTAATGAAGTGGTAATAGTAACAATGGTGAATTACAAATACATCCAAATATTTAAGTACAGAACCCATACTCTTCAGTTGGGTTTTATGTATTTCTAGCTTTGTGTACTATCTAGGGGCTTCTCAGGCTGCTCCCAGGACTTGGTTAGTAAAGAAATACGATCAGAGAACATTTAACTGCTGATCTATAAGAAATGCAACAATTAGGTTCTATTTTTTGGTGTCCCAGCCCAAGCAGTCAGTACTAGCAAAGGGTTTGAATTTACTTTCTCTTCCACCACACCAGTGATATTTCTCTTCATTTCACCAGAGAGGAGTTGCCAAACTCACTCCTAGTTTTGGGACAGGAAAAAAAAAAAGCAAAAAAAAAAGCTACCAAATTGTAGAAAAATAAATAAATTCTTCAACATTATTTAAAGTATCTTCAAAGCTTGAGAGTAAAGAAATTGCTTTCAAGCTGAATTGTCTGTGCTTGCCTCCAACACATATTTTACAATTGATTTCTCAAGGACTGTTTTCAGGTGCACAGTGGAGAAAAAGTACAGTGATTTATTCCTAGGAATGTTTTATTTTTATGTACCTTTGATGTGTAGAAAGAGCAGTTTCGTTCCAGGAATCAAGCAGGAAAGAAATATGAATATTTCAGGCTCTGTCCTGGAATTTTTGGAAGATGCAAGGTTTTCAGTGCCGAGCTTTTCCTGTTTGCTGCACAAGATAAACAGAATAAAAAGAAAACAAAATGTTTCTCCTGCACCTCCTGTTAAGCACTCCACAATTAAAAGCTCTCTCTGGATTTGCAGGTGAAACCTTTCACATTTTGAGGGTCCTGAGCAGGTCTCTGTATCTCAGTGTCCTGATGTGCTGCATTTCATCTCCTTTAGAAATGTCAGTCTCCAGGTCACTTGAGTAAATCTGTATCAGTGAGCAGCTCTCAATGCCCCGTGTCCATTCCTGGTGGGAGATGTTCTCAAAGGGCTTTGGAACATCTCTGTCCCCATTCCTTGGCTGGAAATCAGCCTGGGCTTGGTTCAGGAAAAGCCTGGGACTGCTTGGTGGCCTTGTCTTCAGCCAACACATCCCAGGGGAGGCTGGTGGGGATGCACACCAGAAATCTCGCTTGAGGTTAACCTAGCAATAAATATTTGGAAAATCCCTTTGGTTATTTTCTCCCTGTGGCAGCTTCTTGGGTCATAACCTACCCAGCAGAGTGTGAGCTGAAGGAGCACGTCTGGGATTTTGGACAGGATTTAGGAAGGAGATTTATTTGGGTCTCAACCTGAACCCTGCAGCAGGTCCTCCAGCATGGCACAGGGTTGCAGACCTGCTCAGGAGAAAATTTGCAGCTGTTTGATGTGTGTCTTTGGGCAGCCTGAGCTCCCATTTTGTTTGTGTATGGCAGCCTGGGAGCACTGATCTAGGACAATACCCTGTGAGTGAGATAACAGGTTGGGTTTAGCAAACCCAGAGTCATGAAACCATAGAATCCTTTGGTTGGAAAAGCCCTTTCAGATCATCAGGTCCAACCCCAAAACTCAACCAAGCACAGGATTGTCATCTGCCACCCAGTAGAGCTCATCCTCTGGGCAGTGCCTCCACCCCATCCCTTCTGCCTGCATCCAGCATTGCTCCATCACCATTCTTTTTCCTTCTCCTGCAATGAGCTCTCACATCAATGGGATGAGAGGTGACGTTTTTAAACTGGAAGAGGTCAGATTTAAATGGTATCTTAGGAAGAGATTCTTGTGAGGGTGCTGAGCCCCTGTCCCAGGTTTCCCCCAGAAGCTGTGGCTGCCCCATCCCTGGCAGTGTTGAAGGTTGGATGGGGCTTGGAGCACCCTGGGCTGGGGAGGGGTCCCTGACCATGGCAGGGGGTTGGGGCTGAATGGGCTTTAAGGTTCCTTCCAACCTAAACCAGCCTGGGATTCTGTGACCTGTCTGCATCACTGAGAGCTTGCAGCCCTTGGTCTGGTCTCCAAAGGAGTCTTCTCTAGCTGATGGCAATTTGGAGTCTCTTTGGGTCACTGAGGGGCTTCCCAGTGCCATTAACTGGTGTCACCAGAGGTGGTGGAGCATTGTGCTGCATCTGGGGTAGGGGTGTACAGCCTGGCTCTCCTGTCAGCTGGTGCTGGTTTCTCAGGGATTTGTGGAGGAGTGAAGATCACTGGCACTTGTCAGCCAGGTGATCACTGCACAACCAAAACTGAAAATGACTGGAACAAAATGCCCCAAAGCGAGGCCAAAAGGTAAGTATTTAATTCACTGCATTTGAGTTTGAGTTTCTGTGCATAAAGGGCAGAAATTACCATTTGTTTCTGGCACTTTGACCTAGGCAGCAGTTTCGGTCTTACCGGGTGCTTCCCAGAAAGTTTCCATTCCAAATGGAAACAGATCTGCAGTTTTCCTCCTTTTGAGCTGGGATTGTTGTTTGTAGGATGAAGTTTCCTCAGCCTTGAAACAGTGAAGAGGGAGAACTGGAGAAGTTGCATCAAAGTCAGATTTGTTTTGCTGAGCTCTTGATCACAAGATACACTTGCAGTGAGGCAATTTATGTGTCATAATCACTTTGGCTTTTGTGGAGAAAAAAGATTCTTTGTCCAGGATAGATTCTGGGACTTGGAGAACAGAAAATGCAGAGGGATGGGCAGCTTGGAACTGAAAAGCATGAAGTCATCAGTATTGTGGGATTCTTCCATGAGGCAGCTGCTCACCTGGGGTGGTGATACAGGAGAAAAGCAGTGGGAATGAATCCAAGGGGCAGGTGACAAATCTGCCGAGTGGGAAGGGACAAGGGGGATGCTGGAGATGCTTCCTTGGAGGAGGTGGTGGAAGAGCCATGAGCAACATCTCACTGTAGACCTGGAGGTGTGCTTGCTCATCTCATGACTTCTGAGCAGCCACTGCCAGGAGCTGAGGGGTTTCTCTGGCCCTTGGGATGACCCCAGTAAGGACATATTAAGTTGGGTGTAATGTGCCACTGGGTAGCCACGTGGAAAGGCATTAAAGGCAGAGGGACTGGGAAAGCAATCAAACTCCAGTCCACTTTGCCACAGGTACTGTCTGTCCTGACTGTCTGTCCTGTGGGGGGAAGAAGGAGCTTATCATGTCAGAGCCAGCTCTCAGGGTCTTTGAGGTGCTTGTAACAAATGGGCCTCTGCATTGCTCTTTCAGGGATATTATTCTAAATGGCAGGTACCTACATTTGAATATTGGGCAGTAAATTTCCAACAGAGAGTGCTCAAAGTCTAATTAAGGAATTGTTGCAGAGTCTAGGGAAAAGAGCTTGAGATGATGGGTGAGGTGATATTTCCTACACAGTTATTGCCAGGCAGGGCTGCAGACTCAAGGTCTCATTTTGGTAAGAAATGTATGAAGATCAGTCTAGCAGTAAATCAATACAGGATGCAAATTATATATATATATTAAAAAAAAGGAAAAAGAAAAAAGTGGGGAGCCATTATCTCTTCAGCACTAACGTGAGCCATCCCTAAGCAATCTTGAAGCAAACCACTTTCCTTCTCCGAGACACTCCGGGGTAGAGCCCTAAGCTTATTGCCTATTTATGTCCTGCAAATGTTTCACTGCTGATGATAAATTGGGTATTGCTGTCAATACACTAAATCAGCAGGTCCCAGATATTACAGGTTTATATCCAGGCAGCTTAAAAGGAAAATGTTGTGAAGCTGAACCATTCTCTGCGTGGCTCAGTTGTTCCCAGGAGAACACGGACTGGGTCTGAGGTTCTTTGAAGGGGTGGAAGGGAAAACGTTCTGTGCCTGCTGTATGTAAAGGAGGAAGGAAGGACAAAGATTGTTTCCTAATAAAAAGAATGAGTAAAAGAGGAGATTGAGGTTTCTGTGGAAAACTATGAAAAATTATTCTCTCCTTACTCACCTCTTTTGTAGCGGGTTCTTAGGTTGTAAACAAAAGTTGTAACATGCAGTTAAATTGGTCTGCTTTCATGGTGGTGATCTTTCAGTGCTAGGAGTTGCTTTTCTTTTTTCTTTTTTCTCTTTTCTCTTTTCGCTCTCTTCTCTCTTTTCTCTTTTTCCTCTTTTCTCATTTCTCTTTTTCTTTTCTATTTTCTCTTCTCTCTTCTCTCTTCTTTCTTCTCTCTTCTCTCTTTTTTTCCCTCTTTTCTCTTTTCTTTTTTTCTCATTTTTTCTCTTTTCTTTTTAAAATTTTGTTTTATTTTCCTCTTTTTTTTCACTGTTTATAATGACTTGTTCAGTGATGGCTGCTCAAAAGAAGACCCGTGTTGTGAGTCCATGCTGAGCGAGTGGAATCACAGAGCCAAGGATGAGACCAGGAGAACCAGGGATCTGAGCAAGGCTTTCAAACACAGCTTGGCAGAAGATGATCCCTCACCTAGGAGTTCACATTTAATCACTTTGGCTTTATGCTTACTGCTGCAGTGTGCAATGATAGACTTGGAGTAAAAAAATTCTTAGCATGCTGAGGACTAAGGGGATGGGCTGTAAGAGGTCCCTGAAGTCAGTTCCTACAACTCAAGCTGCCCAGCATGGGTTCAGCTCCATTCTGAAATGCTGCACTCATTGCTCATCTCTGAAACTTCCTCCTAATTGTCAGGCTAAATTTGCTCATATCCATTTGTTCTTAGACCAGTATTCCCCTCCACCTGAAACACCTTTTCTCTCTCCCTGGAATGTCCTCTCCATCTTCCTGCCTTCCTCAGTGCATTGAAGGGAAATCAAAGCAGCTGAGCCCTGCTCTGATAAACCTGGATGGTCCAGTGGTGAGGGGCTGCAGGCTTGGCAGCTGGACTTGATGATCTTATGGGTCTTTTCCAACCTTGAGAATTCTATAATTCTCACCTGGCAGACTGGCCATCTGCATCCTCTCTGAGCTCATCCTCACTTCTTTCACCCTGAGTTCGTCCCTCACCACTCAGGACCAGCCTGTGCCTTTCCCAGGCACTGGAAACTTGATTGTTCCACATTATTTAATGGTAAAAGTCACAGCACAGGATCTCTAACCCCATGCATTCCTCTGTTGCCATTGGAAGGAGCTGAAGGGGAGTCCAGCTTGTCTCCTGGATGAAATTCTGGCCATAGTAGGGAAATTTAAAGGGGAAAGTGGAAGTTGCCATTTTGCCAAATCCTTCTGACTGCTGGCTCTGCAAATCCCTGCTGGGTGTTTGTGAGCCAATTGTGCAGCCCCTGTTGTTTGCAGGAAAAGCTGCTATTTAAAAGCATCTCCTGTAGCAGCAGAGAACATTTATATCATTTGTATCATGCATTTACCTGGTCCCCCAGGTCACTTGGCAAGTGTTGAGTGTGTTTGGGAGTGTAACCACAGGAAACATCATTTCCACTAATCATTTTTTTTCTGGAGAAGGGGAAGAACAACAACAAAAAAAGAACCTACCAAATTATGGCTGAAAAAGTCCCTCTAAGGAAATACAAGACAAAGCACTTGACTTTGAGGCAGAGCTTTCTGAGCTCAGACACTTTGTCAAGTTGAGTGATGTTGGTTGGCACTGCCCTGGCACGGCTCTGCCTCTCTGAGCCCCTGCAGTGCTGAGGCTGCTGCTAGCCCTGGGGTTTATGCCCCATTTTCAGCTGCAGCCTTGGCCCTTCCTTGGTTTTGGTGATGCTGATGGGACAGGTTGCTCCAGGCTGCAGTGAAAGAGTTTGGGGATGTTGAACTATTTAACTGAGATGGAGAACAACCAAGTGAAAGATTTTGACACCTTCAGTTGGAATATGCTGGGAGGCTGGAGTCTCCATACCATTAAAAATAGGGATAATTTGACACTTTGTATCAATTGGCAGGGGAAAAAAACGAATAACTGCAATAAAACCAAGCAACCAAAAAAAACCCCACAAAAAATTAAAAAAAAAACCCCAAAACAAAACAGAAAAACCCCCCAAACCCACCAGTGTAAGAATAGCAGATGGAAGGATGGAAATTTCCATCTAAAAAAAAAAAGAGAAACCCAATGCATAGTAGTTATGAGACTCACTTAACAGTTCACTCAGAGATGTGCTATTTGCAGCTTTTAGATCATTCAGTTTGTACTTTGGTGCCCAAAGCTGCAATTGAGTGAATGAGATGACTTGCAAGATTCTGGGTGGTATTTCTCATCATAGTAATGAAAGAACCACAGAGGACTTGGGTTGTAATTACTGTGCATTTAGGAGGTGGTAGTTACAGTGTAATTACAAAATTTATTCTAGTGATGTTTCTACCTGGATCCATCTGCAGTGGCTGAGTATTTCCCACTTTATTGGGAAATAAAGTTTATTAATGTGTTTATTTCCTAGAGAACTTGGATTCATTCCCATTCAGGAAGGAAAACAAAAATAATGTGTGTAATGAGAAGCGGAGCCTGAGAGGAGACCTTATTCCCCTCTACAACTCCCTGAAAGGAGGAGGCTGTAGTGAGGGGGGTGTTGGCCTCTTCTCCCCAGTGACTGTGATAGGAGAAGAGGAAATGGGCTCAAGTTGTGCCAAGGGAGGTGCAGATTGGGTAGTAGGAAAAATTTCTTCCCTGAAAGAGTGGTGAACTTTGGAACAGACTGCCCAGGGAGGTGGTGGAGTCACTGTCCCTGGAGGCAGTAAAAAAATGGGTAGATGTGGAGCTTCAGGAGATGATTCAGTGGTTAAGGTGGTGTAAGGCTGGACTGGATGACCTTGGAGGTCCTTTCCAACCATGATGATTCTATGATTCTAATGATGGTTGTGTCTTGTTACCAGTCAGAGACAAATAATCTGCAAATGAACCTGCTAGTGATCAGGAAAGAGGGATGAGCTGGGGATGGGAGTGCAAGGTCAGTGCTTGCCCCGGGGTTGTGGAGGGAAGGGCTGGAGAGGGTGGGTGAGGACTTGGGTTTTGGGTGCAGATGGAGAAAGCCAATTAATTGCTAGGCTGGGTGTCAGGTCCAGCTCTGCCAGTGGTCTTGTTTGTGACCATCAGAAAAGTAATTGGAAAAAAAAATCGTGATTCTTCCTTTTTTCTTCCCAGAGGAGCTTGGGATCATCAGATGGTTGGGTGCTCTGGGACGGGGCAGCTGGATTTAAGCTGGATGGGAGCTGAATTTAAGCCACATCCCCCATATCCAGTGCTTGAATGCTCATGTGATCTCAGAAGTGATCACTGTGCTCCCTTCTCCCAGGAAACACGAATCCTGGGGAAACAAATTGGGCTGAACTCTCCTGAGAACCACATCTCCAGGCCCAGCTCAGCACTGGGGACCGTGATGTCCCCACATCCTGACCCACTGCCACAGTGCTCCTTCCTCCTTGGGGGACTTTTTGTCCCTGTGATTCTTTCCAGCTGTGTATCATTTGGGAATTTAGTTATTGTTTTGGCCACTCCCTCTTTGAGATCAACCTACATGGTCCCTCTGACAACCCTCTCTGCAGCATCACTGGTGCTGCTGCTGGGATTCCCTGTGGGAGAAAGAGGATTTGGTGCTGCTGAAGTTGTTGGGGGAGCAGGTTTGTGTTGAATCACCTTGTACAGAGGAGCAGCCCCATTGTTCCCACAGGCTGGAGAAACTGAGGCACAGAGAAGAGCACCCAGATCCTAACCTGGTCTCTCTGAGAAGTGATTTTCCTGAGGCTCAGGCTGGTGCCATCACCAGCAACACGGGGTACCTTCTCTTTGGAAATCTCTCCAGGGTTTGTTGCTGCTGTTGTTGTTGTTTGGGTTTTTTAATCTTTTATCCTCTGATTTGCATCAGTTGCCTACATTTGGCAGTAAAAGAAGGTGCTATATAATGGGAAAGGGAATAAATTTCAAGTGTCTGGTAACAGCCCAGGGGAGGTGTCATCTGCGTGCAGGATTTGGGTGGCAGCAGAGCCCCTGCACCCACCCAAGCTGGGAAAGGGAGAGGCAGCTGCTGGGCAGCATTGCTCCAACAGCCACTCCCCCTCCTTATCCCACCCTCCCAAGTTATCTTGACTCTTCCTTTGAAAGACAAACCAAAATTTTGTGTTTCCTGACCAGAGTAGAGCATCCCTATATGGGGCAACTTCCAGCCCAAATGAAAAAGGTCTCAAAGTTTCTCCCTGGCAATATCTGTGCTGAGAGATTTACTCCATGGACCACATCAACTCCCAGTTCTGAGCCAGGAGCATCAGTTGCCATGGTGACTTCATGGGGAAAGGCATATGGGGAAAGTGCTGATGTATTTTTAGCTGTGGGTAATGAAATTGAACAGCTGGAAATAAAGGTGAGGGCCACACAGGGTGCCACAGTTCATGGACCATTCTTCAGGACTGGTTCTTCAGCAGCTTTGATGGGAAGAGCTGGTGGGGGGATGCTCCTGGGGGGGATGCTCAGTCCTGAGACTCCCACCCTGGGTGCTCTGCAGGACAGCACCTGCCAGGAGAAGGAGCCACTACCCAGAAATACTGATTAGGAGGTGATGTTGCACGTCAAGATAAAGAGGAGGCACCGATGGAGGTTGTAGCTCCCTTGTGTACAGGGTGTTCAGCCTATAAATAGCTCTTCAAATATCCCTCTGCACAAGTGGTGTTTATAGAGTGAGGAAGGAAATAAAGCTCCATTTGTGGTCAGGAGTTGGGATGTGAAGGGTGCTCCAGGCTTAGTCAAAAGTTCAGGTTTCTGAGGGGTGTGGAACCCACTTGGGTGGGGGTTCCTCCTCTGATGGAGGCTCAAAGCTGCAATCCCTTTGGGCACCTCCTGAAGTCTGTGCCTGGGGAGGGCACTCACTCAGTGTTGGCATCCAGATGTCCTGCAGCAGAGCTCCTGTGCAGACATAATTTATTGGTGTAATTTGGATCAGTTTTAACTCACATGCAAACTCTTCTGAAGGTAGACTCGTATTTTATTTTCTAAAAGACTTCCTCAGCTCCCTGCAATATTTTTAGTGCTTTCATCTTCAGCTGTCAAACGTTTATTTTAAAATTAATTGATTTTGATGTAATATTTACTGTGCTTTAGCTTTCAGCCCAGCATATGGAAACAGATTTCACTACAGCTGGCAGTGTCTAATGGGACTGGTTCCTGCTCCAAAGACTCTTTGCATTTGTACCCATAGATCCAGCCTGGAGCAGCCTCACCACCTTCTGATATCCCTGAGCTTCCCCCAGCTCAGGCTGGCAGGGAGACAAGGTGGAGTTTAAAGAAATCACACTTGACACCTTCCTGAGCCCAAAGTGTTCTCATTACAGATCTGGCCCAATGTTCACCAGAATGAATAAGCTTTACCCTTTGGCTGGATTAAAAATTGATCTTATCTCCCTGTGACAGTCACAGCTGTGGTGGATGAAGCTGTGGAGCTGATCATTGGGGTATTACCCACAGCCCATGGAAACTGGAGCCACGGGTGCTGTCAAAGCTGAACTTTGAGGGGAAGTGACTTAGAAGCAGACTCAGAATTGTGAAGTGTTAAACAGCCTCTTAGCAAAACTGCTGCTGAAACCTTTCCTGCTGGGTTATGATGCTCCCAGCTTTTTCCCAGGAGAACTGAGGTCAGCATTCCCCTTGGTACCTCCCAAACCCTGGAGCAGAGGAGGGGCCATACTGCCTGGCCATGGCAGCACCAAGACTATCTTCTTGTCTGAGGCTCAATGCCTGAACCCATGGCTGACCAGACTTGTTCCATCAACTCTGTTTCCTGATAAAGAAAAGAATATTTCCCCCTCAGCCCCCCCCAAAAAACACCAAACACACAGCAACAAAAAAACCCCAGAACCACCCCTACAGAGTTCCCCCCCCCTTCCCCAATAAAATACTTTCACATGAAGAGGAAATTCCTCTGAGCAAAGTTTCATCAGACCCTGGGCATGCTGGTTTTTTTATATATCCTCATTCCCAAAAGAGAGGTGATAAAGCATCCTGTGTTTTGCTCTCCCCAGTGTGGTGCAAGGACTGTTTAACCAAAACTAAGAAATCAGCACCTCTTTCTGCCCCATCCCTGGCAGTGTCAAAGGTGGGATGGGGCTTGGAGCACCCCGGGCTGGTGGGAGGTGTCCCTGACCATGGCAGGGGGTGGGACTGGATGATTTTAAAGGTTCCTTCCAATCCAAACCAGTCTGGGATTCAGTGACTGTGATTTAAAAGATGCACATCCACACTTGTTGGACAGGGAGAACACATATATCCAGACTTGGCTTGCAGAAGAAGACCTGCTCCTGTTCAGCACATTTTGTTGGAGAGAGTTAGAGCTTGGTCTGCTTGTGTGGCATAAAGTAACTCTGCCTTCCAGACATGCTGAGGGGCTGAAGCAGCCCCTGGGGCTGGGGTTTGCTGTGCAGCTTTATGCAGGGAGACTTTGAGATCAGGATGGCTCACCCACAGCAGTCCAGAGCAGATGCTACAGAAACAACAGAGTGGGGTTTGAAGTATAATGAATAAATAATTTTTCCAATGATATTTGGCACAGAAAATGGGCAGCGTGGTTGTGGATGGTGTTGTAGCTGTCTGCATACAGAGAGAGAGGTGTCTGTGCATAAGATGAGGCTGCACCCCCAGTCCTGGGGTCAGCTCTGGGCCCCTCACAACCAGAAGGACATTGAGGGGTTGGAGTGTGTCCAGAGAAGGGAATGGAGCTGGGGAAGGGTCTGGAGCACAAGTCTGCCCAGGAGCAGCTGAGGGCCCTGGGGGTGTTGATCCTGGAGCAGAGGAGGCTGAGGGGAGACCTTCTGGCTCTCTGCAACCCCCTGAGAGGAGGTTGGAGCCAGGGGGGGTCGGGCTCTGCTCCCCAGGAACAAGGGATGGGACAAGAGGAAGGGCCTCAAGTTGTGCCAGGGGAGGTTGAGGTTGGAGCTGGGGAACAATTTCTCAATGCCTGGAAAGGGTTGTCAGGGCCTGGCCCAGGCTGCCCAGGGCAGGGCTGGAGTCCCCATCATCCCTGGAGGGGTTTCAGAGCCTGGAGATGTNAGGGGGGTTGTCCACTCCTAGGAGAGGCACAAGGCTCAGTGTCTCTCCTCCTTTTATGTTACCAATTTCTTGCTGCTCCACAGCCACTTCCCAAGCTTTGCTTGCCCTGACTTGGTCTAGGAAGTGCCACGGAGTGGTCACCTCCCTTGTAGTTTGCCCAAAGCCCCTGATTGTCTCTTTTGAAGCTTTATGGCCTCTCCTCTTATCAAGGAGCTGCCTCTTCTCAAGCTGTCTCTCCTCTAGGCCTTCAGACTGTTTGGGACAAATGCATCACTCATCCTGCTCCTTACAACAACCATTTTCTAGAAAGTTGCAGACATTTTTTTGAAGGCTTTTGTCACCTTTCTCTTTGCACTCTGGGCAGCATCTGGCCCAGTGACACTGGGTGATGAGCTGAGCACCCAGCCAAGCAGAGCTGCCCAGTCCCATGGCCTCACCCTTCCATGAAAGGAAAAACTTAAGTATGGCGTCTCCTCAATACCAGAAGTGAGTCTAGAGGGAAAAGCATAGGTGTACCTAACATAGTTCTTCCTTTCTCTCCTCAGACANGAGGGGTTTCAGAGCCTGGAGATGTGGTGCTGAGGGACAGGGGCTGGGGGGGCCTGGGCAGGGATGGGGGGACAGTTGGACCTGAGGATCTGAAAGGGCTTTTCCAACCCAAACAATTGTATGACTTCTTGCCTGACTGCAAACACAAGAGTGTGTGTGTGTCTGGCCATATCATTATTACAGCTCCTTGGAATGACCAAAGCTGCATCATGAGCATCAGAGAAGGAAATGTGTGCTGCTTCTGTGTCCCATGTGTGCAGATGCATTGACCAGGAGTCTTCCACCGTAACAGCTCCTCTCTTTTTCCTTCTCCTTTACAGAAATTCGTGAAGCTTTCCGGGTGCTGGACAGGGATGGGAATGGATTTATATCCAAGCAGGAGCTGGGCATGGCAATGCGTTCCCTGGGATACATGCCCAGTGAGGTGGAGCTGGCAATCATCATGCAACGTCTTGACATGGATGGTGAGTCAGTCCCTGGTGTTGGATCTTCATTGCTGGGGGACGGGGTGTTCCCAGGGCATTCCAGCCCGTGGTTTTGGTTCAAATAATTTATGGTGACTGAGGAAGGTCAGGAGAGGAAGATGTGGAACACAGGATCAGGTGCAACTACACAACCTGATTGAACAGACACAGAATTAAGGCTGTAGTTGTTAACTTAATGCCATGAAGAGAGAGAGACAGAAGAGAAAAGAGAAAGGAAGAGAGCACTGTCCAAAATTAGAGGGAGGGAGGAGAGAGAGGAAAGGGAAAGCCACCACCCAAGGATCCAGAGGTGTTCCATTGGTCTCGTGGTGGGGAGGAGGGGGGTTGTCCACTCCTAGGAGAGGCACAAGGCTCAGTGTCTCTCCTCCTTTTATGTTACCAATTTCTTGCTGCTCCACAGCCACTTCCCAAGCTTTGCTTGCCCTGACTTGGTCTAGGAAGTGCCACGGAGTGGTCACCTCCCTTGTAGTTTGCCCAAAGCCCCTGATTGTCTCTTTTGAAGCTTTATGGCCTCTCCTCTTATCAAGGAGCTGCCTCTTCTCAAGCTGTCTCTCCTGTAGGCCTTCAGACTGTTTGAGACAAATGCATCACTCATCCTGCTCCTTGCAACAACCATTTTCTAGAAAGTTGCAGACATTTTTTTGAAGGCTTTTGTCACCTTTCTCTTTGCACTCTTGGGCAGCATCTGGCCCAGTGACACTGGGTGATGAGCTGAGCACCCAGCCAAGCAGAGCTGCCCAGTCCCATGGCCTCACCCTTCCATGAAAGGAAAAAGATGCTGTGGATGGGAGCTGGGATGTGTTGTAATGAAGTGTGGATGGGTTTGAAAGGAGAAGTTTAGAAGGGTGGAATAATTTTGAGCAAAGTCCTGCTGTGAGAGCTCATCAAACGATTCCTAAGAGGTAATAAACCAGACAGAACCCACCATTAACAGGAAGAGAGAAATGCAGCATCAGGATGCTGGAGCCAGGGGGAATTATTTTTTTTTTAATTGCTGCAGAGCTACAGTCAGAGCCGATCACAGCGAGCAGGCTGTCTTTAAAATGTCCTTGGCCAGAGCAGGAAGGGAGATTTTCCTGGTGCCTGAAGCATGGAGGGAAAGTGGGTGTGGGTCCAACCTCCTTCCACCCCTTGTAAGTGTCAGGGTGGAAATGCTGAGCTATGGGAGGTGGAACTGTGGGTGCTGGTCTTGAGGGGGGGACTTGGCAACCTGATGGGACCCCAGCATCCCTGGGGAGACTGCTGGGAGCAGAGCCCTTGGGAGATGTGTCTGTGGGGGTGAAGCCTCCCTGGGGGTACCTGAGTGCCTTGTCCCCAGGAGATGCAGGACACAGTGCTCCTCATCAGGGCAGGCAGGCTGTCTGCCTGCTTGAGGGTATCTGGCATCTCCCTGAGACAGGGAGACAAAATAATGCCAAACCTGATGGATAGAGCAGGTCAGTTATTGAAACGATCTCATACCTGAAAGAAAAGAAAAAAGAAACAACATAGCCATGACTTTTAAAAAGCATTTTCTCCAAAAAGAGTTGCCTGTGCCTCGTTCCATCCTGCTGGCCTTCCTGAGCAGACCAGGTGATTTCTCTTTAGGTTTTGCAGAATCCAGACTCAGCACGATGCCAACTCCTGGGGTCTCTTACCAAAACTCTGCACTTTTTTTTGGAAAATGAGTGATGTAGATTTGGCTTCCAGTTTTGATTCATCTCCAGTTATTCCCTGACTCTTGGTCTCCCAAGACCAAGAGAGACTTTGGCACTCCTCCATGTACACTCCTAGTGTGCAGGGACCTGTAACTGGAGAGGTGGGCTTCAAATGTGGAGTCATGGGCTGCAGATGGGGAGTGTTAAATTCCTCTTTGAGACTTTCCAGAATGTTGGATGTGTTTTCTGCAGAGATGGGACTTGATCCTCCATCTCTTCCAGCTCAACAGTTCCAACAGCTCCAAAGGCAGAGTCGGGTCGTGCTGGGTTTGTTAATTGTTCTTTTTTCTCAGCTGCCTGGTACAGTGTTTTGAGCAGAGGGCCTGGGGGCTGGACACAAGTCTGAGCTATGTGAAGGTCAAATGGGCCATACATTAAAAAAAGACAGAGTAATGGGTAGTTCCTCAGGCACTGAGCAAATAGGGGAATATCATGTGAAAGATTTAGCTTGCCTGTAAATTGAATTAGTGCTACAGGACTTGAATTAGTATTATAAGGCTTATTGCTATTTTTTCTGTGATGGATTGTCATCATTTTTTTTTCTGGGATTTAAGTTGAAATATGTAGTAAGAAGCAACAATACTTCCTTCCTTTGCCACTGTGCTGGAGCATTATTTGGTAGCAGGGCTCCCACCAGTGAGCACCCAGGGGTGTCAGTTGTGTCCTGAGCTCCCAGGGACAGGCCCCCACTTCTTTCCCAGGTACTCCTCTTCAGAGTTGCCTCATTTTTCCAAGACTTTGGCTCTGAATCAGGTGGGTGGGAAATTTGGCTGGATAGAAAGTCACATTCAACATGGAGACTGTTGAGGTTGTTCAGCCTGGAGAAGAGAAGGCTGCAATGGGGAGACCTTAGAGCACCTTCCAGTGCCTGAAGGGGCCCCAGGAAAGCTGGGGAGGGACTTGGGACAAGGGCCTGGAGGGATGGGATGAGGGGGATGGTTTCAGACAGAAAAAGGGGAGATTGAGATGGATCCTAGGAAGAAATTCTTTGGCGTGAGGGTGCTGAGCCCCTGTCCCAGGTTTCCCCCAGAAGCTGTGGCTGCCCCATCCCTGGCAGTGTTGAAGGTTGGATGGGGCTGGGAGCACCCTGGGCTGGGGAGGGGTCCCTGACCATGGCAGGGGGTGGGACCAGATGATTTTTAAGGTTCCTTCCAGCTCAAACCAGTCTGGGATTCTGTAACTCCAGGAAAGGCAGGGGGAAGGCTGTCATCCTCCTGCACATTTCCCAGCACCTGACATAACTGATGATGTGTTGGCAGGTAGTGTAGCCAGACACCCATTTCTCCATGCAAGGCTGCTGCCAGGTCTGCTAATAATGAGGTAGTACAATTGGCAGGGGTTTATATTTAACCTGCAGCAGCCTGAGCAGACCTAGTGCAAACATATGGTTTCCATCAGAAATTACCTTGGGAGAGTCTTCAGACTGCAGGATGGCAGGATGGCTGCATCTGCCATGGCTTATTTAACTGATGGGCTTCAAATAGTGAGCAACCCGAGCTGGTCTGGATTTGGTTTTCACTGCAAACCCTGTTTCCTGTCAGGATAGAGAGGGTGGCTCAGCCCTGTGTCGATCAGGCTGAGAGGAGACTGCACAGTGGGATTGTTGGGACGGAGAAAATATGGCTCAAGAGGAGCATCTGCAGTGTGTGATGGAGTGGTTTTGTGGCTGAGCATAAACTGATCTGACAAGAGCATTTCACACCTGTGTGTCACCCTCTGCCTCCAAGGATCTCACTGAGCTCTGTAAATAACACTGGGATTGACCCCAGAGGTGCCCAAGGACACTTGTGTCTGGGGCTGGAGCCTGCAGCTCCTCAGGAGCTCTCAGGGAGCCTCCAGAGCAGAACTGAAGCCATCTTTCATAATTCATTGCATTTGAAGGCAAAATGGAGTTAGAAAATGCTGCCTGAAGCTCAGTGAACATGTCAGTTGTGGAGCTTGTATTTTGCCCAGGAGTTCTTCAGGGTGTCCCAGAGCTTTTCATGCCTCCATGGCTCCTGAGTGACCTTCCCAGGTGCCCTGCCAGCAGCCCTGTCCCTGACAGGGTGGAGATGAGTGCAGAGGGAGGGTTGTCCCCAGAGAATATCATGGGGTGATTCTGAGGATGCTCAAGAACTTCCAAATGTCCTCCAGGGCTTGGAGTGGCAGGAGAGGACTCCAAGGAGGATGGAGGTTGTCTCATGCCATGAAGCCCATGGTGCATGGGAAGGCCTGGGCTCCTCATCTCCTGGGCATCAGTGCCAGGGCACAGCAAAGCTGATGCAGGTTTGGGGAAGAAGGTGAGAAGTTTAACCAAGAAACACTAAAATGGGACCCCAGGGGGACTTTTGGCTGGCAGACAGAGCAAAATCTCTTCCTCTGTGGACAGGCAAATGCAAACTCACAGCAAATCCTATAGAGAGAAAGACCCAAACCCAGCTTCTCATCCCCAGAGGTGGCTACCAAACCTTCCCACCAGGCTGCCCACATGCTTGCCCATTGCATTGGCTTTTTTTTTTTTTTTTTTTTTTTTTTTTTTTTTTTTTTTAAACCCAAACAGCTGAAGAGAGTTTGGGCCACTGGGGCAGGAGATGTTTTGTTCCTGTGCTGAGACAGGATATGAGTGGTGAGAACTCATGGGGCACATGAGAGGGCTTCAGCCTTGGCCATTCCTTGTCCTGAGGACACCCCAGGCTCTCAGCACAGCTTTGCTGATGCACTGATTTCCAGGGAATTCCTAATTCTCACTAGTCTTCTCTGAGGGAAGGCATCAGAGGCTGGAATATCCACTGTATCTCCTACAAAACCCTTCTCCACCTTTTCTTCCAGGTCTCTTTGCTGTTCTGCAAGGTGTGCTTCAGCTGGGTGAGCACAGCTGCTGCAGGGGGAGATTGGAGAGGGGGTGTAAAAAAACTGAATTAGGCAGAAAAATGAGAATCTGCTTGGAATATTTCAAGGCCTCAAGAGAAATCTTATAAATCATCAGAAACACCCTTTTATGAGCTCCCTACTGGAAGCTGCTGTGGCATCTCTGTGATGGGGGGTGTGAAAGCACCAAAAGAGAAGAGGAGGAAAAGGGTTTTGTGGTGCAAAAAAAAACCTCTTTTGGGGAAGGGAGGGGGGGAACAGGGGTTCTGTCACATGTCAGAGCATGAGATTCACATTAGTCCAAATCTTTGCTTACATCTCAGGAGAAGTGGTGCATGACTGTGCCAGCAGAAGGTGGTTCAGTATTGCTGGGCATCTCTCCAATATGCTGCATGTGCCCTGTGGGGACAGATTGTTTGCTTTGGGTCTGGAAATAGAGGTCAAATCTTACCTTGGTTTATACCCTTGATTTCCTTCATTCTTTGCCATAATTAGGTATTGCATGAACATAAACATTGCAGCCTGTGAGAGGTGCATACATTTCTGTCTGCAATCTGGAGAATGACCTGAAACGTTCTGCCAGTATATGGAAAGGAAAAATATTTTATATATTTATGTGCTGGAAAAGAAATTATTTGTAAATTCTTCCAGTTGGCAGTAATGCTAATAAAAATGCAGAGAAATGGCACATTAAATGTGTTGCCTTATCTGGGATGCCTCCTCCTGAAGCAGACTTTTGCAATAAAATAGATAAATGTGTGACTTAAGTGTCAAACTGTTTCGTTACAACAGAAGACACTTTTATCTGAGGAATAAAATAAGCACTCAGTGTACTAATTAGAGGAGCAGCTGCTTTCCAGTATCCTGGAAAAATAACTTCAGGCTAACACAAGTAGGGAAAAAAAACCCCAGTGTGTCAAATTGTTTATTATAGTACAAATGGGAAATACTTTGATCAAGCAAAAGATGAGCTGGTTTCTTCAGCATACAAGTGAGCTACCTGTTACCTCTTTGCACATTCTGTGGTGCATCAGCAGGAGTAGTAAAAATACAGCCATGACATCCCCATGAGCAACCAAAACCAGGGGAAAGAAATCCCAGTTTGAAATTCTGCACATCCCAAGCTGCTTTGCAGTGGTTCTTTGTGGAGAAAGGGATTAAAGAGGGAGGAAAAAAAAAACCCCATCAAAAAAATGAAGCAAACAAACAAACCAAAACCCCAAGTAAGCTCCTCACAGTGACTCTGGCAAAAAGGGTTTTGATGATCTGCATCTCTTGCAGGAGGCACTTGTGAGGTTCATCCAGCCCAGGGCAGGGCTGGGCAGTTATTTTCTTCATGTGCTCTGGAGGCAGAAGTTGTGCAGTGGGGCAGACACACTTACAGGGGCCCATTTGGAGAGGGAATCAGAGTGGTTGGGGTCAGAAGGGACCTTAAAGTTCATCAAGACCCAACCCCCCTGCAGGGGTTAAACCCCAGTGCCAGGACATGGCTTTATGGGATGGGGCACACTTCTCCAAACTCCTGTCCTGCTGGGGTGTCAGGATTTCTGTGCAGATTTCTTTGGTTTGCTTGCACTTGCTTCCCCAGCCAAGGAGGGGACATTGACTTTGGGTGCTCCATGGGCTGGAGCTCATCAGCTGTGTCCCAGGGATGGGGAAAACCCAAGGACCTGGCCCCGGGGATCTGCAGAGAGGATGAGGAGGTTTCCCAGGTGGCTTGCAGAAGGTGAGTTCCTTGCTCTTAGATGCTGTGTGGCCAAATGTTTGATTCTATCCAGAAGCTCAGCTTGTGCTGCACTGGGTGACAACAGGGACATCCACCAGCTGAAAAGGTTTGATCTCTCTTTGTTTTTTTTCTCTCCCTCTCTTCTTATTCTCTCTCCCCCCTACCTCCCAACTTTGCTGCCATGAATAATTCCTTGTGTTTCAACATTTCAACATGAAACTGTGTAAAATAGTCCAGGCTGCTGGAGGCAGACCAGAAACCTTTGCTGTGTTTTAAATGCAGAGTTAATGGGAAAAGCATGGACAGGTTGTTGCAGACTTTGGATTTGTCCTCTGTACTCAAAAGAATTTTATCTGTGAGAGATGATCCTGCAGTGTCTCAGCCTCCTTGTCCTTTAAAGTGTGTTGCTGAGCTAAGAAACTTGGTCGGTGAGATGGATTTGATGAGACTTTATTTATAGAGGCCACTTCCTCCATGTCTGCTCTGATTTGTAAAATGGAGATTATCATATTACGTGTTCTCACTGCAATGAGTGAAGAGCAATTATCATTGCTGGTGGTGCAGCTGCTCAGATTTGCAGCTGAGTACAAAAAGCTTCACAAATGATATCAAATTCTGTCCTCGATGCAGTGCTTGGATGGTTGAGTGCTTCTGGGTTAAATAGACAGGACCAGGGGAATGATAGAATTACAGATCCCTCCCTCCCTGAGCCCAGCCCCTCCTGTGCTCCCTGATGGCAGAATCCTCTGTACACCCAGCACTGAGCACTGAGCTCTCATCTGGATGTGCCCTCTGATTTGGCTGCATTGTCTTTAATTTTATTTATTCCTTAAGATGCAAAGTTCCTGGTATTGTGATTTTGGTTTCACAGAACATGTATGCCACAGGGAACACACATATCCACAGAATTCCAGAATGCCAGACTGGTTTGGGTTGGAAGGAAGCTCAAAGCTCATCTAATTCCAACCCCCTGCCATGGGCAGGGACCCCTCCCCCAGCCCAGGGTGCTCCCAGCCCCATCCAACCTTCAACACTGCCAGGGATGGGGCAGCCACAGCTTCTGGGGGAAACCTGGGACAGGGGCTCAGCACCCTCACACCAAAGAATTTCTTCCCCATGTATAACCTAAATCTCCCCTTTTTCATCTTAAAACCATTTGCCTTTGTGCTATCACTTCAGCCCTTGTCCCAAGTCCCTCCCCAGCTTTCCTGGAGCCCTTTCAGGCACTGGAAGGTGCTCTAAGGTCTCCCCATAGTCATCTCCAGGCTGTACAACCACATCTCTCTCAGCCTGGCTCCAGAGCAGAGCTGCTCCAGCCCTTGGATCATCCTCATGGCTTCCTCTGGACTTGCTCCAACAGCTCCATATTCCTCTGGTTTCATGAGTCTGTGACTTCTTGGCCACCTAAAAGCTGTGCTGAACTGTCTGATGGCATCCCTGATGCACACAGAGCAGAAATAATTGAAGTCATGGGTAGTTGGGTAGTAAAAAAGGACTTTGCTCCATTTTTGTCCATTTAACAAAAGGAGCAACTGGTCACAACTTACAAGAACTGCAAAGGTCTGCAAAACAAGCCCTCCTGTACTCTAAAGGTGCCAGGGGACTCTGGGGATATGGACCTGGGGCAGAGGGGATGGTGGGGACCTGCTCAGCCAAGCTGCAGCAATCTGGTGCTGGTGCTTGCAGCAGTAACTGGAGCATCCTGTGGCTGGTATGAAGCTGACAGACTGCAGGGCAGGGGTCTGATGGATTTATTTTGTTGTTCCTTTGCTGCAATCTCTGGTTTTGATGGATTTTTCTTCTAGCCAAGCTCTCCCAGCACCCTGCTTGCTTCAGTGCTGTGGTGGAGCATGGGACATGTCAGAGCAGCAGAGTCCTCTCCAATCACTGCCTTCTGGCTGGCTCCTGGACAGGGTCCCTCTGGGCAAACATGGGGAGTTAATAGATTTTTTTTTTTAATGGGGAAGCAAACACAAGTCGTCTGCAGCTGTTTCCTCTGCTTTGTGAGATGAGCCAAGGGGCTGTCAAACTGGGGAACTCTCAAGGTCCTTCTCTGGGTGGCATGATGGGTGCACCCCCAGCTCTGTCTTCCTGGACTCTGCTTGAGCTTTCCAGACCCCATGGAAATCTCCTTCCCCAGGAACAGAAGGCTCTACAATTTGCTGATTTTCTGGGTGCTGCTGTCAGCAAAGCAGAGCAGTCAGCTCCACATAGCTCCTCCCAAACCTGCGGGACATGGAGGTGCCCTGGAGGGACAGAGTGGGTTCCAGTGGAGATGTTTCACTTCTTTCTACAGCTCCAGTGAAGTTTGTCCTTCCCAGAGAAGTTATCACAGCTGCAGGATGTAGGGCAGAGCTGGTGAAGAGCACCAGAGGGGCTGTTGGATATGTTCCCAAAGAGCAATAGAAATGAGAAATTGCATTTTTGTACTTGTACATCTTGAGAAGGGGTATGGGACACCCCCTCCCAGTGGAGTCTAGACAGGAGTTTTGTAACCTAAAAGCTCTTGTTATCATCTTTCCCATGCCTATGGACCACAGGACTGGCACCAGCTGTGCCAGCATCTGCCTTCCTGGTAGCCTTTGGCAAGGTGATGCTTTGTGCCTCAGTTTCTCCACACAGAAAAGGCTGTGTCAGCACTGTAGTGGAGCTTTATCTCTTCTTTTTGGCCAATTTCAGGGATGCCTAGAACTAAAACCTTTTTCAAAGTCAGAAGGTTTGTGAAAGGCTTTCCCTGGTTCTGGTTGATGGAAGGGCTTGAGGCTGTAATTAGATGGAAAGTCTCTGGGTGGTGCTGGGGAAGGGGCCAGGCTGTTCTCCTCTGCCCTTAACATCTGAACCCAAAATACTTGTCTGGGAAAGATCCTGTGGCTGGAGCTTTGCTATGCTCATCCTCTGCATCATTCCAAGAGCCAGCAGCAGCCTTCCCCAGGCTGGGTTGTTACTGTCCAGGTCACAGTGGGGCACACACAGTGACACAGAGAGGGACAGAGGCACTGCAGGTCCCTATTAAGGAATAAAAATAAACAGGAGTGTGGTGCATGTGCCTGGGAGTCGAGCTGCAAAAGACTGGCTCATTAACTGAAATTGTATCACCTAGCTGCACTCTGGAGATCAAATTTGAGGAAAAAGAAAAAAACAAAACATAAAGAGTCATCAGTCTGCACAGGGCAGATCCTCATCCACCCTGAGATGTGTGCATTGGTTTGGTGCCTTGGCAAGAAACTTAAAGAGGAGAAACAACCCAATTGTCCTGAGGCTGGCCAGGGAAAAGATTTATTTAGGAAGCAGTCAGGCCTGCAGGCTCCCAGCTCAAGGCACAAGGCTCTGAGAACCAGGTGTAGGTCTCTGCCCTGCCCCTGGGGATAGGTGATGCACTCCAGGCACGTTCTGCCCTTCTCTTTTTCTTTCCCTCTCCTGCTCTGGCTTTCTCCAGTCCAATGGATATTTCATTAGCTGCTCAGATGGGTGACTTTTGGACAGACACTGGTTAACAGCAGGCTGAGGGTTGGGGCTCTCCCATGGGATGGAGGGCAAGCTGGGTTGCTGCTGCTGCTCCTCTGAGCAGTTCATTAATTCTCTGAAGCTGGAGAGCTCTGTCAGGAGTTTGCTGCTACGTGGGACATGGGATTTGCTGTCCCAGCTTATCCTGATCCCTCTCTCCTCTCCCAGGTCTCACTTGGTTTGTGCACTCTCCCTGTTCAGCACATCCATTGTGGGCAAGAGCAGGATGGGTGCATCCTGGCTGGGTGTAAGGGTGCTGTGGTGGGGGTTCTGTGCTGCAGTGCCCTCCTTGGTAACCAGGTGACTGCAGAGCTCTGCCTGCCCTCCAGTGCTTCTGTAGATCCTGCCTGTGCCTCCTCTGGCAAATGCAACCTTCCTCCCTTCTTCTCCTCTTCATCAAAGTCATGGGGACAGAGGGAAGACAAACTCCTCGTCCTGGAGCTGAAACCCTGCCAGCTTAGAGAGAGGGCTGTGATGGTCTGTGCTCAGCTCTGGTGCACCAGGGAAGCACGACCCCTCTGGCAAGAGCCAGTGGTTGGACCTGGAAACCTCCTTGGCATGGGGATACGGAGGCACAACCTCCTGAGAATAAACTGGAGTTGAAGACAATAGGTTAGGACAGTAAATCCCCCCTCAGAAGTGCTGGGGGTTTCTACAGCTCTCCCCAGCATACATGCCCAGCCTGGAGTTTGCCCCCTGGAAGTGCAGTGGTAGTTTTACAGGCTCCTCTATGTCATTAGCACTTTTCCTTTTTTCCACATCCCACTGGTTTATTTAGTAGAGCTAATGGAGTTTTTAAGAGGTTCAGACACCCCTTCCTCAGGACTGTCACATCCAAATCAAATTTTCTTGGGCTGCAGTGGCTGGGAGAGCTGGAAAACCTCCCAGGACCTTTTTTTACTGCTCTTTGCCACCCTTCCCCTGGGGTGCTTGGCATAAGTGGGTGCTGGGGATGAGGTGGGACCTGGTGTTTCCAGCTCTGTGGAGCTCCACGGTGGTGCCAAGCTGAGACCCCAAGGTCTTTCAGCAGCCAGGGAGTGATCAGTGAGGTTGTGCTTTTAGCAGGTCCAGGATACCACACCACACGTGTGGTCTTTGAGCACTAAAAATGTTCCCAGAGAACCCAAAAATATTTTTAGGTGCCTTCAGCACCCCTTTTCCATGATGGAGCAGTTAGTCAGGCTCCCACAATTTGTCCTGGAGCTGTTGGCAGTGCATCTCATTGTTCTTCCTTTTTATTATCACATATGCATGTGGTTTTTTCTGTCAGAACTGAGACAGCATCTTGCAGGGAGTGAACCTTTGAGGCCTCCAGTGCAGAGCCTTGAGCAGATGTTGATGTGTTCATCACACATGAAATTGTAGAGCACTGTGTGTGTGCCCATGGCTGGGAAGAGGAGGAAGGCATCTGGTGCCTGTACCCCACTCAAATTTTAAGTTACTTCTCCCAGGAGCTGATGGGTGGCCTGGATGCTTGAAGATCCTAAAGTGATGTGGTTGTTGGGCATTCCCTGGTTATACCATGGTTGTAGCAATCAACTCTATGAATTTCCACCTTGCAACCACACAGAGTTTGCACTGGGTGGGTCTTGGAACCTCTGTGCTGGTTTTTTTTCATCTTTCTCTGTTAGCTGTTGAATACCATAAAATGAATTTTCAGCCAAAATAATGAGTTCTCTTTCTTGGTGCTACAATCTCCCAAGACCCTGATGGCAGGAAGGTTTGTTTTCTGTTGTGTAAATTGAATCTTAAAGGGATACTTCTACCAGGCAAAAATTTTGGGGGGATCTAGTTTCCCTGCTTGTTATCAGTTTTAATTGAAAAAGCAGTCAATGAGAGGATAATGGAATTTGTAATGGCATCTTTCTTCTGAGGTTGTGGAAAATGCTATCATTAGGCTGATAATTAAACTCTGTGAAGTTAGTTGTGATCCCTGGCAAAGGCATCAGCAAGGGTTTGCCCAAAGTCTTGTTGAGTCAGACAGAGTTCAGGAGTCCTGGATCCTGCTTTCTCCTGAGTTATGTGTCAGGATAATTCCTGCCTCTCCTCTGTGGATGAAATGACTTTGTAGAAGACACAAGTGGAGTTTCTCAATATTTTGGGGTCACATATGTACAGACCAAAAATAGGCACGGGCAGCTGCCAGATTCTCTTTGAAATGTAAATTGTTTTCTAGCTAATCTGGCTAATTTCTTCAGCCCAGTTTGCATCACAGTGTATGGTTTTGTTCCTGCCTTTCCCTTGAAGTGCTGCACTGCAATGTAAATCACCCAAATCCCCTGTCACCTGCCTTTACCCTCCCCAGCAGGATCCAGCCTGCTGTGACTGAGACAATCCGACTTGATGTCCTCAACTGGTGCCTCCCGTGGGGAAGCAGAAGTTAGACATTTGCTCATAGACCATGAATGTTTTAAAGAATAATGAACACCCCTTTCCTTTTCTGCTTCATAAGCTGTCCCAGAAATGGTCTCCATCCTGCAGGTGCTCAGCCCACTACAGCATTTCAAAGCCCTCCAGGTGTGTGAGCAACTTCAGCAGCTCAGTGGGGTCTTTACAGGATTCATGACAAGGAATCAACATTCTGGTTTTCCCCTGTGCTGGGCACTGCTGAGGCTGCACCCCCAGTCCTGGGGTCAGCTCTGGGCCCCTCACAACCAGAAGGACATTGAGGGGTTGGAGTGTGTCCAGAGAAGGGAATGGAGCTGGGGAAGGGTCTGGAGCACAACTCTGCCCAGGAGCAGCTGAGGGCCCTGGGGGTGTTGATCCTGGAGCAGAGGAGGCTGAGGGGAGACCTTCTGGCTCTCTGCAACCCCCTGAGAGGAGGCTGGAGCCAGGGGGGGTCGGGCTCTGCTCCCCAGGAACAAGGGATGGGACAAGAGGAAGGGCCTCAAGTTGTGCCAGGGGAGGTTGAGGTTGGAGCTGGGGAACAATTTCTCAATGCCTGGAAAGGGTTGTCAGGGCCTGGCCCAGGCTGCCCAGGGCAGGGCTGGAGTCCCCATCATCCCTGGAGGGGTTGGGGGGGGACATGCACCCCAAGCTGTTCCCATCCCCATGTGAAACCCAGAGAGGTCCCCAGGAGGGCTCTGCACCCCTGATGGGTTCGGTGCCNATTTGCTCCTGGGATTTTTTTTTTATTTTTTTTTTCAGGCCATTAATACTGGAACTTGATTTAGGTTGTGCTGCTCGGGGCAGTTTGGGGCAATCTCTCCAGTCAGCTGAGAGTCCTGACCCCTCTGTCCCCTCTCTGGGGTTTCATTTGGGTCTGGGCTTGGCTTGTGTGACACCTGGAACCTCAATAAACCCTTTCTGGGTTGTGGCCGGGCAGGGCCCTTCGCATCTGCAGATGCCATGGAGCAGCAGGTGATAAATGCTTCCCCTTGGGTGCTGTTTGGTTGGCAGGGCTGGGGGAAGGGTTGGACTGGATGATCTTAAAGGTCCTTTCCAACTGAAAGAGTTCAGTGGTTCTGTGAGGACTGTTTTGCAGCCAAAGGAGCTTTTTACACCCTGTGGTGTTGGTTCATCCCAGCCCTCAGGTTTTATAAGAGGGAATGTGATGCCTTTGGGCAGCTGGTGTGTCATCTGCAGAGGCTCACACCCTGCTGGAGCCAGCAGAGAACCCCCACTGCCTCATTTCTGGCCTTAGCATGGATAATTCCACTCCTTTCCAGCCCTAAGAGCCACCAGGCCC
>JAAWXA010000046.1:316545-402197 GCA_038090715.1 Florisuga fusca | reverse complement strand
AACCCACAGGAACATTTGCAGAAAGCCAAACATCTGCATCCCATACTCAGCCACCCATTCCTGCCTAAAANCTCTCAGCCCCCATCACTGGCTCACCCCCAGGATATTCACTCTTGTCTTCATGAAATTCCAGGCTGAGCCTGGTGAAGATGGATCACTCTTCTGGCAAATGAGCCATTTTGTCTCTGCTTATTTTCACATTGTGTTTCTGCAAAGATAAGGGCAGGGGAAGCTTTCAGTCTGTGCTGGATGTGCTCAGATCAAGCACTGGCAGTACAATAAAAGGGACAGAGAGCTGTGGCATGCAGCACGTGGGAGAACCATCCCGTGGGGCTGCTGCAGGGACTGCAGGCAATAGTGACATTTTAGCAGTAGCCCTTGCATTGATCTGTTTTAGTCTGGTGGGTTTAGACACTTCTTACACCTAATAGTTCAGCAACAGCAGGTCCATGGCGAGGGGGATGCAGTCAGTTCCAGCTTAATTTGAACATAAAGCAACCCAAAAGTCTCCCTGTTCACAGAATCACAGAATCATCCGGTTGGGAAGGACCCCTGAGATCATCACATTGCTGATTCCCTCTCCAGACCCAAGGGAGGGCTCATGCATCCACCCACCCAGATCCACAGAACATGTAGGAGGACAGGAACAGGGCCTGATAGCCACAGGGAGATGCACACAGACACTGAAGGGGCTCATGCAGGGGAGGGGGTGGGTGTGAGATCCTCCAGCAGGCAGGAATTTCCCTCTTGTTGCTGTCTTCATTAAGCATGGCAGAAGTTCTCTGAGGGAAAAGGAATATTTGGTGTGATGCTGAGGTGTACTTCAGAGGGCCCCACACCTCGTTTGCAAAACACACAACGTGCTGGAGGGGCTCAGGTTGTTAATTTGGGGAGAAATCCTCCTGCTCAAGGCCCTGGAGCTGTGTCTGTGCTGCCTGCTCTGCATGCCAGGCACACAGGGTGCTGCAGGGATGGATGCCAATGGAAAGCTGAAATGAAATGCCTGGTGGGTTCACACTAGTCTGGCTCTTCCTGATACTCCTCTTCCTTTGCATGTATTCCCTTCCTCTGGGGGAGGGGGTTGGTCCCAGAAAAGCTTTGCAGAGTTGTGGCTGTTTGGTGGCTCTGCAGAGGGGAAAAGCTCCAGCCATGCTGATGGCTGCTGTCCTCCTGCTAAGGACAAGAAGTCATGGCTTTAAATTGGGAGAGGGGAGACTGAGTCTGGATATCAGGAAGAACTTGTTTGGTGTGAGGGTGCTGTTGCCCAGGTTTCCCCCAGAAGCTGTGGCTGCCCCATCCCTGGCAGTGTTGAAGGTTGGATGGGGCTGGGAGCCCCCTGGGCTGGGGGAGGGGTCCCTGACCATGGCAGGGGTGGCACTGGATCATTTTTGAGGTGCCTCCCAACCCAAACCAGCCTGGGATTCAATGAAAATAGGTTTGTTGGAAAGTGACTTGTCTGCAAGCTCTGAGGCTGGGGAACCACCCATTGACCTCTGTGCATCACCTGCTCCTGTCTTCAGGAGCCATTCCAGGACCATTCCAGGTCACTCCAGCCAGCCCTGGGCCATTTGTTGGAGTAACAACAGCTTTGGGTTTGTAGGCACCATGGAGCTGATGCAGGAGGTGGCAGGGTGCATGGTGGGTCCATGATGTGCAGCAGATGCAGTGGTTTGTTGGACACTTCAGTGAAAACCTCCATCATTTTCTTCCATTCCAGGGGATGGCCAGGTGGATTTTGATGAATTTATGACCATTCTGGGACCTAAGCTGGTATCATCAGAAGGCAGAGATGGCTTCCTGGGAAACACAATAGACAGCATATTCTGGCAGGTGAGTGGTCTTGTTTTTAAATACAACTTTAACCAACTCTCAGTAACTTGCAGAACTGATCTGTTGAGGAGCACAAGGTGTTTTGCAAAGCATGGATGATTGTGGAAGCCTGCTGGGGTCTCTCTTGCTGTTAGAGGTGTAAGATGATCCCATGTTGCTGCAGGGATCTGCTCTGATCTCAACCTTGTGCCAGGAGCATTTTACATTTCATTTTTGGAAGAGAAAAATATTTCTCTCAATGAAGCTTTTGAGTTAGGAGCCTTGAACCTGTCTGTCTGCTGTCTGCTGAGCGTCCCTTGCCTGTGGCAGAAGGGTGCTCCAAGCAAAGTGAGATGTGGCAGGGAGGTCACCCCTGATGTGCTCCTGTGGTTAATTTGAGTCAGGCTGATCTTAGTGACATTGTGCCAGTTTTGCCCATGGTGATGCCCCGGGTTGGTTTGGTCCTGCTGGTTTTTGGGCACTGATGAGGAGGAAGTTCTGGCAGTGGCAGCTGCCTCCTGTCATGTATTTTGATATTGAACAGTGTTAGACCCTCCTGGGAAAGCAGGGAGAGTCCAGACTGTTGTGGTGAGGATTAAAAATCTCCTGAAACAGAGTGCTGCATGCTTCTTGCCAATGGATTAAACGTGTGGCTTCCTGTGAGCTTACTGCTCGTCTCACTGGCCATCCAACAGCCCTCCCTTGCCAATAAACTTTGCCTCTTGCCAAGTTTATATGAATCAAAAAGAGTCAAACCTGTATGTAAGCATTTCTGTTCTTCTTTTACTGCCCTCCAGCTCTGTCCAGACTGAATTGGGTGGAGTTGTGTAAAAGTCTTTTAAAAGTCTTTTAAAAACTTGTTTTTGGCCTCCTGGTGTATGATGGAAATAATCCTGGAAATCCTGGTCTGGACTTTGGATGTCAAAAGGAAGATTTTAGCATTGGTGAGGCCACAGGTGTTTCTAACGTGTCTGGGGGGGACGCAGGAGCTGAATTCCCACCATGAAGGGCAGGACTGTGACAGTCACGGATGTTTTGTTGCCTCCATTGCTCCTTGCAAACCTCATCCCAATATGTGAGCAATGGGGAGTGGAGGGAACAACGTCCTCTCCCACTGAGCTCCTTGGAGCCTTCCCCCTGGGGTGGCCTCACTGGAGCCAGTCAAGGAGCAAAACTGGGAAATGAGGTTGCTGAGCTGACCTCTTAGATGGGACAGCAGATAAAGTTGGAGCCCTCCCCAAAATTCACCTCCCTGGTTAACCTGCTGCCATTTCATCATTTTTCATCCCCTATAAATGTTGTTTAGAGGCTTTGCTCAGAGGAGGGGAGGATGTGGGCTCTGCTCTTAGAGCAGCAGAAGTCCTGGAGTCCCTTGCACCGAGGCTCCTGTGCCCCCTCAGCTGGGGTGGAATGGGTGGAAAGCGTGCAGAGCCCTCAGGCAAACAGCCCAGGTTGGGAAGGGACAGCCCTGGGGTTATCTGCAGGCAGCAAAGCTTTGACTGACTTGTGCAAGTGCTCCAGGGCCTCAGGAAAAAAAAAAAACAAACCAAAAAATGTTCTTTTACTTGAAAGGATAAAAAAATACATCTCTACATAGCACTTCTCTGGATTTGAAAGTCTTTGAAGAGAAGATTTCCTCTCATGTTTCATTTCTCCTTGGGTAGAAGAGCTCAGGAAGAATGCAGTCGTCTCACTGCTTATTCCTAAAAAAAGCAAGGATGGAGCCACACAGGGAAATGTTGCTCAGGGAACAGGTTCTCTTTGTCCATTCCCACCTGGCTTCACCCAAGTACCCAGCAGGGCCATATCACCCCATCTTATAGCAAAGCATTTGTGCCTCTCCTGTACAGCTGTGCCTGAGCTGAATCAGAATCCCTTTTGGGATAACTCCTGGCTGTGTTCCCACACCCCCTGCAGTTTTCACATTTGCTGGAAAGGGATGGTGGGGAGAGGGGGATGAGTCTGGGCTCCTGACAGAGCACTTCCCCCTGCAGTCATCCCCAGGGAATGGTTTTTAAGGAGGAGAAAGAGCCCCAAAGCTTGTGCTTGTGACTGGTGCCTGTTGACAAGGGCAGAAAGGGTGGGACATGATGGGACAACTGTGCCTTGGTGTCAGCAATGCCACCAAGAAACCTCCCCAGAGGGGCAGGCAGCAGAATCAGAGAATGTCAGGGGCTGGAAGGGACCTCTGGAGATCCCCCAGTCCAACCCCTGCCCCAGCAGGATCCCCCAGGGCAGGACACACCGAACACATCCAGGGGGGTTTGGAGACTCCAGCACCTCTCTGGGCAGCCTGGCCCAGGGCTCCCTCAGCCTCACAGGGGAGAAGCTTCTCCTCCTGGTGAGGTGGAACTTCCTATGTTCAAAATCATCTTGAAGAGGCTCTTGCATCAGTCCTGGGGAAGAGAAAAATCCACACTGGCATCCAGAAAGGGACTTCCCCTCTTCCATCCCAACAGCTTCCCTCCAACTGTCACCATTTTGCTTCTCAGGTTATTTTTGCCCAGGGTCCAACGTTCTGTACTGTGGCATTCTGTGCAGACTCTGCTCCAAGTGGGCCTTGATAATGCTTTAAGGGATGGAACGACAGAGTTAAATAAAAAAACAGCAGCAGAAGGAGAGAACACATCAGAGGAACAGTCAGGGGCCAGGGGATGCATTTGCAGATGAAACTGGGAGTTGGTGGGATGCAGGAAGGTGGATCCAGATGGCAGAAGCTGCAGAGGGGAAACATCTTACAACAAAAGCAGTGGGGACTCAGGTAGATGGGAAGGGGGTAAAAAGAAGTGGAAGAATAGGGAGGAGAAAGAGAGAAAGCATGCCTGGAAGATCCAGGCCTGAAGCACCAGGGAAATGGTTCATCTCTCCAGTCATCTGTGTTGTCTGAAAGTGATGGCCAGCCTGGGAGAAGCAGGATTCAGCTGAGACCTGAGTGCTGGCAGGTGTTAGAGACACAGAGGGTCTCTCAGATGTGTTTTCCATCCTTGATTTCCCATGTGGGCTTTGGAATGAGTGGTCTAGGTGTGTGTTTATGGCAGCTGCCTTGTGCTTTCCCAGTGGTGATCAGTTCTGCTCCAGCTGGAGCAGCTCGCTGTGGTCCCTCAAGCAGGGTCAGGAGGTGTTTAGGGGAGAGGGAAAAATAATCTCTGCAAATACTACTTGAGGCCAAGTCAGTGTAGCCCAGTGATGTCAGGAGAGCTGAGGACACATGGACTCTCCTCCACCTCAGAAAGTCTCTTTGCCAGCTGGGATGCAGCCCACACCAAGCACTGTTCTGGGAGAACATCCCTGGTGCCTGTTTCAAAATGGCTTTTCTCACCCTCATGCCAACTCTGTCCAAATAGAAGCCACACGTACCCATGCACAGCAACTTTAACTCTCTTAATTATTCTTTCTTAAATACACAGCTGCCTGGTAACCATCAGTCAGCTCTCAGGATCCTGGTAAGGAGGAGTTTGAAGGCTGGAAGCAGCTGATGAAGCCCCATTCTCCATGGCTGGGGACAGATCTGTTTGGAGTAACAATGCAAACATCCCCTTTGGCTGCTCCCATTTATTCAAAACAAAATGTAAAGAAAAAAAGAGCATGGATGAGATTTTATCAGAATCAAGGTGACTGTGGTTTGGAGGGTGATGGGAGGAGCTGAGCACAGGGGTGTTGGATCCTGATCTCTCTCCCATGATCTCTCACAGGGTGTTTGGCCCTTCCCTTTCCATCTTTTTCCCTCTGTATTTTTTTAAAAAGCAGCTTCCCATCACTTGCCTTCCTCTGCCCACCTTCTCAGAGCTGCTCCTGCTGGTGCTCACTCTTGATGTCCTCAAACTGGTTTCTCCAGTGGGTCCAGCAGCCTTTTTACAGTGATGCTGTAGCAACTGCATGGTCAGAGAGATGCTATTTGATCAGTTTTTAGGCATGAAAATTTTTTTTTCCAGAGCTCAGGGACTACATGTCTGGTTCCCATTTCTCACTGAGGGCTGTGTTGTGTACAAGGGAGTTTTGAGGCATTTCCTCCTTGTTGGTCTGTACAGCAATTGAGACTGAGAACCTTACAGAAAGGACAAACATCACTGCTGGTAGTTATTACCTCCTTCTTTTTGGCAAACAGACTCCAAATCTGTCCACTGTGCCCTGTGCTGTTCTGAGCAGGAGAGAGGGATAAAAAAAGACAGAGGAGAAACTGGGATTTTATGTTAATTTACAGCTTCTGCCCAGATTGTTTCTAAGTACAAAACCTGTTAAATAGTTTGCTCAGGACACAGGGTAAGTGGATCTCCAGTCCCTGGGGGTAAGCAACAGGAACAGAAGCAATAATCATCCCAGATTATAGTCTTTTAATTAAAATGAACCTCTCTGTCTTGGCAAAAATGCTTTTTGAAGTCAGAACAACTTTGAATGGTCAAACAAGAAGGCTGCAGCTGCATCTGGTGCAGGATGAATTCTGTACCCCACAGCTCTGATGAGATTGTTTGGAGGTGCCAATGCTTTTCATGGTGATCATTTGAGAGGCAAATCACTGCCTGGGGTTTTTCCCCCTCTTTTTTTCACTGTGGAAGCTGCAGGGAGCATCCTTTCAGACAGTGCTGAGGCATTGCCTGCACAGGGGGATCTGGGAACTTTGTCTTGCATGAGGGGTTGGCATGGGGCACCTGCTCAGCCACGATGCCCCTGTGTCTGTGGGCCACAAAGATGATCAAAAGGCTGCAGGAGGCTGAGGCTGCAAAGACAGGCTACAAAGACAGGCTGAGAGAGTTGGGATTGTTCAGCCTGGAGAAGAGAAGGCTCCAGGGAGACCTTGGAGCACCTTCCAGTGCCTGAAGGGCTCCAGGAAAGCTGGGGAGGGACTTTTCACCAGAGAGGTTAGTGACAGGGGGTGATGGTTTTAAACTGAAAGAGGGGTGATTTAGGTTGGGTATTAGGAAAAAAATCTTCCCCATGAGGGTAGTAAGATACTGGAATAGGTTGTCCTGGGAGGTTGTTGATCACCACTTCCATCCCTGGAAGTGGTGAAGGCCAGGCTGGATGAGGCTTTGTACAGCCTGGTCTAGTGGGAGATGTCCCTTCCAACCTGAACCACATGATGATTCTGTAATTCTACATCACCCAGTGTAACTCACTGGTGTGAGAGCCAGCTGGGAAGGTGGGAGAGCAGAGGGACAGGCTGAGGTGGGACATGGCAGTGGTTCCATCTTCCTGGCACAGCTGCTGATGCTCTAACAAGTTGCTGTGCCCATCACCTCGTTTGTGGTTGTCACTGCAGATGCAACAGAGTCCCAAGGGAGAGATCTGGGCTCTCAGGACCCGGTCAATCAATTAGTGCTTTAACAGAGTTAAATGAAGGAGAAAATGTGTGTGAACCTTGGTGGCCCAGGGCAGGGTGTGGAGGAGCCATGGCAGTGCCAAGGAGGCCGTGCTGGAGCCTCCAGTGGCACTGGGGTCTCTCTGAAGATGGTTCTGCCTAGAGTGGGATTTTTTCTTTACAAAGTCCATTAGATAAACCTAAAGCAAATTGTCCCTGTATAGAATCACGTGTCATAAAATCGTTTTGATTGGAAAACACCTTTAAGATCATCAAATCCAACCCTTAACCCAGCCCTGCCAAGGCCACCGCTGCCCCGTGTCCCTCAGCACCACATCCCCAGGGCTTTGAAGCCCCTCCAGAAGTGGTTTACTTCATCACTTCTCTGGACAGCCTGGCTCAGGGCCTGACAACCCTTGCAGTGAAGAAATTGTTCCCAGTCCCCAACCTAAACCTCTCTTGGCACAGTCTCATGGACCCGGGTGAGGTTCATGGCTTGGGTGGTGGGAGTGAGGCTGTCCTTGGACAGTCAGACTGTCACATCCCAGTGGGCAGGAGTGAGCAATAATATTGGAGTGGTCTCATTTGATCTGTTTTTGTGAGGGGACCTCATTCTCATCAGTACACACCTTTCCCTGTGATAAACTCATTTCTCCAAAGTCTTCAGAACCAAAGTTAAACCTCAAAACTGGAGACACTGGAGGTGATAAAGTTCTGAAAGTACTGGAGAACCAGAGGAGGACTGTCACCCAGAGCAGGAGAAAAGCAAGATTTCATTGTCCAACTGTGTTTTGTAGCATCAACTTATTTGTACGAGCTGAGTTGTACCTTTAGCCTTCAGAAACACACTACAGCTTTGGTTCAGAGTCTATTTAAAGCAACTTTTAACCAGAGGCATCCTGCCTGCTGGATGGCAGTGCATGCCTGCTCTGGCAGGTGCTTATTTGGCTTTGGGGAAATTTTGGAATGCTCACACAGATGAGTTCCATCCAGCTCTTACGGAACAGAAGTGATTTTTTTTTCTGTGCCAGCTTAAATATAAACTCAGTCTGTGTCTCTGTGTGTCATTTTCCTGCCCCTGCCTGATGGCTGTGATAGGAACTGTGCTGTGGTGGTCTCAATCGTTTGCTCACAAATGTAGGGAGCAACATCCAGGAAAGGGAACCACGTGGAATCATTGTCTGATGTGGACATGTGTATCTGGAACATGGGCTGGAGAGAGAGTTTCTTGCTGGCTGTGGCCTCCCCAACACCTCTGAGTGACAGAGTCCCTCTCTGGTGCTGGGTGTGTTGGGGGAGGAGGGTCCTTCTTCTTGGAATTCACTTTGGTGCCTTTGGAAGGTCACTGGGTGATGGAGCAGAGGTGATGTGTTTCATGCAGGGGACTGTCAGGGGCAACAGTTCTGGCTTCACATCCCTTATCCCTTGCTCTTCCCATGCCATGAAGGATTTTCTTTCAGACCAAAGGCTCCACCAGTCCTCAAATCCAGACAGCAGAAGAGCTCAGGATCCATCCTTCCTCTGCACAGAGCACAGGATCCCCAGTTCAGGTGTTCACCAGAGGCCACTGCCTTTGCCTTGCCCGGGTGCTTCGTGTTCTTGTCACAGAACTGTCCCTTTCACTGTCATGTTGTTGTGGGAAACCTTAACTGACTATGAGGAAAGTCTGGCTTTCATGGAAAACTGAGTTTGGGAATTGTTTAAAACAGACTTGACAGCCTTTTTCTATTTATTTTTTGCTAAAGAATTTCCCCTTTGAGATAGAAATCTATATAGTGCCCTGCTTCCAAGTCCTGGGTTTCAGTAGAGTAAAAATATTGTGACAATGTCATTAAGGTTTTAAAGAGGAGAATAAAAGGGAAAAACAGGAAAAAGAAAAACAAACTCTGTCTCTCAGAAACAAAAAAAGCAAAAGTGTTGGCAACTATTTGCAACAAACTAATGTGTTTAGAAAGAAATAAAAAGACCTTTTATGTGAGAGAAAAGCTAGTAAAAGAAACTACCATCTTGAAAAAAAGAAAGAAAAAAAAAGAAAGAGACAGACAGACCTCTAAAAAAAGTGCACATGGAGATCTGCAAGGGAGCAGTGGGAGGGGGCAGTGGATACCTGGGGCTGTGGTTTGATCCTGTGGGCTGGCTGAGCCCTGGGTGCTGTGCCATTGAGGTGGCACCTCCAGGTGCTGGCTGCAAGACAAGTTCTACAGCACAGCCTATAACTCACATTTTCCCAGTGTGTATCCAAGTTTTTCAGTGCAGTTTGCTGCAGCCTGACATCTGAAGCCAAAGGAAAGCTGCCTGGTACCATCACGACCCGGTTAGATTTTGTGCTTCTCAGTTGTATCAGCAAAACACCCGGAGTCACAGCCCTGTGAGTGATGGCTGCTGCCAGCAGGAGCTCTCGGAGCATCTTGGTGCCTTTCAAGCTGCAGCAAGAAGGTGCCAGGAGCTGTCAGGTTTCAGGTTGCAGAGAGGCAGGAGCAGCAGCTGGTGCTGGGAATTGGCTGTGGAGGAGAGGGACATTTCCCTGTGCCCTGCAGCTGGGCCTCTCCCTGCCTTGCCCACCCAACCTTCACCTCTCCTGGTGTTCCTCACCCTGGCACAGGGCACACCTTGCTGTCCCAGGCTGGTGTTTCTGAGAAGCAAAGGTGGTAGGAAGTTTTGGTGGCCCTAGCAGAGAGCTCCCCAGTCAACAGACACCTTGGGCTGCCATCAGGATGGAGACATTTCCTTGGCCATCAGGAGGGAGACGTTTCCTTGGCCATCAGGGTGAAGGTATTTCCCTGGCCACCAGCACGGAGCTGCCCTGGCCATGCTGCAGACACAGCCAGCTCCATCCTGCCCTGCCTCCTGCTCTCCACCAGCCCTGAGGACAGGAGAAGGTGGTGGCATGGCTGACATGGCTACTGGTGGCCCTCAGGCCATTTCCCTCCGTGCTGCTTTGCACATTCCAGGAGACGGGACAGTGTCTGGGCTGCACACCTCCCTCCTCCCAAGGTCTGCACCAACTCCTGTCTTGGTTTCTCCAAGAACTCATGTGATGAGTGCTGCCAACAGACCTGCTGCACTTCAGTTTGGGGTTTTTTAAATTATTATTATTATTATGTACTCTTTGGACAGAACTTCATGGTCTGATGGGTGACATGCAGGTACTGAGAGCATGTTTCTGGTGAACATCACCTCTCCCTGCAAACTCAATGCCACCACAACCCCAGAGCCAAACAGGTCTGACTTCATTTAATACAATTTTCCAGCAGAAGCATAATGGAGTTTTACTGAGTGGGTGGGAAGGTGCTGATCTTCAGGAGAAATTCCTGCAGGTTGCTTTTCAGATTGGTCATTTTGATGAGAAACTGTCCCTTTGTCTGTGTGTTTTCCGTGCTGTTGTGTGGCTGTCTGGGGAGGTTTGGATATATTGGACATATTTGGATACATTTCTGTGTAGGCAAAGATAGAAATCTTGTGCTCTGAGTTGCAGGCAGTCTCCAGAGCCCATAGTCTTGACATGTTCTGAAGTGCCACAGAGAAAAATATTTTACTGTTACTACTGTGTGATGCATAACACTATAAAGTGGTAATTAAAATAAATAATTATGTAAACCAATGCTTTTATTCACAGTTAAGAAAATCTATCAGGGTGCAGAAGCTTATGGCAGGAGTCCAAAGAAATGTGAGAAAGGCAGTGGAAGTATTCAGTGTCAATGTGAGCTTGGTGGGAAGTGTTCAGAACTGACTTTTATCCCTTGTTTCATGGAAATAAGGAGTGGTAGCATGTAAGGAAATGATCCATGTTTGGGAGGAACCAGGATGGTGATGGAATTCTCTCCTGAGCTGCATTCTAATGTTGAACTTCCCTGTGCTGAGCAGAGACACCAAGCTCAGGAGATGACCCAGCGAGGTGCATGGACGTGGACATGGGCCCATTTTTGGAGCACAGTGTGGGGGACACTTGCCTTAACCTAGAGGAGAGATAGGGGTGGGAGGAAGAAAAACAATCATATAAGAATAATTTGCCTGGTTTTAATCTCTTTCTAGTCTTGCTGAGTGTTTCAAAGTCTTTCCCCTGGGAGCTCTCTTGCTCAGGGGATTATTGGTACAAGATACTGTCAGTCCATCAGCTGCCCCCTGACATGAACCTCCAATTCCTTCCAACCTTTGGGAGTGCCAGAGCAAGGAAAAAACAAATGAATTGATGCTTTTGAGGGCACCTGAATCTGAAAAGAGCTATCACAAAGCAGACAGCCTTTATGTAGGTGCCACATTCAGGGCTCTCAGGCACTCCCATCCCCTGTGAAGATAAACCCAGGAACCTCAGCCTCCAGCTGTGCCCTGTGTATTGAGAGACACCTGAGCTTATAGCAGTGTTTGTTTTATGGCTAGTCATCAGGTGAACACGTTTGCACAAAATTACCCAGTATGTTAATTTAAAATCTGTACTGTCCCCAGTACTAACTGCTTAGCAAAAAATCACAGAAGTGTTCAGATTGGAAAAGATTTGTATGATCTTTTAGTCCAACCTGCTTCTTATTACATTTAGAATCTTAGAATTCCAGACTGGGTTGGGTTGGAAGGGACCTTAAAAATAATTCTGTTCCACCCCCCTGCCATGGGCAGGGACCCCTCCCACAGCCCAGGGTGCTCCCAGCCCCATCCAACCTTCAACACTGCCAGGGATGGGGCAGCCACAGCTTCTGGGGGCAACCTGGGGCTCAGCACCCTCACACCAAAGGATTTCTTCCTAGCTTCCTTCTCAATCTCCCCTTTTTCTGTCTGAAACCATCACCCCTCATCCCATCCCTCCAGGCCCTTGTCCCCAGTCCCTCCCCAGCTTTCCTGGAGCCCCTTCAGGCACTGGAAGGTGCTCTAAGGTCTCCCCATTGCAGCCTTCTCTTCTCCAGGCTGAACACCCCCAACTCTCTCCCCCTGGCTCCAGAACTGCTCCAGCCCTTGGATCATCTTCAGTTATTGGTATAAGTCCCATTTTTGTATTTTTCTAGTGCCATAGCATTATTACACACTGGCACAAAAAGTCTGTGGAACTCAGAAATGCTTTGAAATGTCCAGGCAGGTGAAGAGGGACCTCAGCCCCCATCCTGCTGCTCCTGGATCCAGCTGAGGCTTTGCCTTCTTCTGCCTTATTTATATATTTTCTTAGATTCATGATTCTTCCTACGTAGACCATAAGTGGCTTCGTTCCCACATAAACACTCAATTTAGGTTAAAAACCCACCAGTTTAGTGCTGCACGTGCCTCAGACCTGTGAGTTTAACATCAGGGAACCAGGAACCAGCAAACTGGGGTGGGGTGGGGCTGGAGAATGGATCAGTCCAGAACATCACCCCAAAGGAGCCTCAGGGACCAGAAGGGGATCCGCACTGCTGACCCCGGGTCAGGCTTTTGGGGCTTGCTGCCAGGATGGAAATTTGTACTTAGCTTTGCATCTTCTTGATTCCTGCATCACAGGGAATCACAGCACTGGCAGAGGAATCCTGGCATAGATTTTTTAAGGCTGAGATCTTGGGAGCTTTTTCTGTTTGTGCTGTGCTCCTCCCTCCCCTTTTGAGAGGGTGTTTGTATTCAGGTTGGCTGTGTAAAACCCTAGAGAATGGTGATTAGAGAGAATCAAAATGCTTTTGTGAATCCAATTTTGTTGAAAAATCACCCTTTGTTTTTTCCCAAGTGAAACTTGCTTCAAAGACTCTTGGAAATTGCCATTATTCCCAGAACTGGTTTTACTGGCTGTGTGCCTGGTTTTTATCAATATGTTTTTAGATCACAGAATCATAAAATTTTCAGGTATGGAAAGGACCTTTAAGATCATCTGGTTCCAACCTCCCTGCCACGGGCAGATCATTTTTTACTCACAAGTGATGGGGCATTCTTATTTATCTGCAACTTGTTTTTCAGCCCAGAAATCAAATGGCTTTTCTATTCTATCATTGTAAAAGAAAATGAATCTATTTAGGACCTGGCAAAATGCAAATGACCTAAACATAGCTGATGGGTGGTTTTTCCATTTGTTTTAAAGCTCTAGTACTTTCCCAGGTATAACTGTCAGGCATAGCTTTTTGGCTTGCTGCCCATGGCCTTGCTGGCTAGCAAGCCAGTAGAAAAGCACCTAATTTGGGTAATTAACACCTGATTAGGGTGCTTATCTCTACAACAGGGGGCAGGTATCTGGGAATCTTGCTCCACTACTATTTTTTATTTTTTTGGAGTGCATTTTTCTCTGTTGTAGTGGAGAATTGTTTTCTCCACAAACTTCCTACAAACTTCTCTGGGTTCCCGTGAGATAAAAACGATTATGGTCCCGATATTGAAGAGGCATCACTCTTCTGGCAGCCAGAATCTTGCTGTCCTGACAGACCCTCTCTCTGACTGTTGTCCCTGAGCTGTGGCCAAGGGCAGGGAGGGCTCTGCCATGGTGGGGTCCAGGGAAGGAGCAGCTCAGGGAGGGAGCAGGGGCAGGAGGAGGTTGGGGAGAGCCTCAAGCCCTGTCCAGCTCTTCTCTTCTCCCCACAAGGGATGGTTTGATTGCTTTGGAGACAGCTGCCTGGTGATTGCTGTGCAGGAATTAAATTAGGTGAGGTAAAAACCCGTATCAATCACCATCATGCATACTTGCATGTGAAACGGGGACTCAGAAGGTTTATGGTAATCAACGTGGAGTGGCTGATTAAAGTCCATTAAAATTCACTAGAAAAAAATCTAATCCTCTCTCTCCACTTCTCCTCCTGCCCCCCCTGTTCTTTTCCATGTCTGATAATCACCTCTGGCTTCACTTCTCACCCCTGACAAGGTGCTCTGGGATGGGACATGTTACTGTTGGCATCACCCCAGCCCAGTACGTGCTGTACATGTGTGTAGAAGCAGATGGGAAGCCAAGGTAGGAATACTTTGATTTATAGCAGACAAAACCTCAAATCTGCAGGAAGAAACCTGCTGGCTGTGGTCTGTCACTGTGCACCCAGGGGTGTGGGAGACATACGGACGATGTTAACATTTTTAATTGCAGGGGAAATTGCTCATTTTGGAAATCCCGTGGTTTGTTGGACCTCAGAAATTCCTGGTTTATATGGGATCTCCCTTTCAAGTTTGTTCCATTTCTGGATATGAAGCCAATATAGTCTGCACTGAGGAAACCACTTCTAACTTTCCTTCTCTGGATGTGTCTCTTCCACAACAGACAGAAACATCCCAGTTGTTACTCATACAAGGTCATTTTGGATCTCATTATAAGGCAGTGCCCAGGACTAAACCTCTGTAGGGTTGTTGGCATTAGTTCTGCTTGGCTCTGGCTCTTTCCAAAGCCCCAGGCCTGGCTTGCTTGTGCCATTTGATAGACACATCTAAATTGCTCCTAGAATTAAATCTCCATCCAGTTAATTTAACACCTGCAAAACTAAATCCTGGGCATAGAGACTTTTGGTGGCATTGAGTCACAACTGTGGCTGCCTCTGAGTAGCCACTCAGGCTCTGATGTCCCAGAGATGTCACCATACCAAGCCCCTCAAGCCAGCCTAAGGCAGGGGCATCCGTTGCCTTGTCTGCCACAAAGTGACCATCAGCAGATGCTTTTCCAGGCCTGGGCTGGTTTTAATGCACCCCAGAGCAGCTGAATGGGGGATGGAGTCCTAGCTCAGCCTTTTTCTGGCCTTCTGTGATTCCCTCTTGTGCCTGTTCTTTCTCCTGGTCATGTCAGCAGTGTTCCCTTCATGACTCTGACTTTGCTGGATGGGATCTCCCACTCGTTGTGCCTTCCCCTCTCCCATCAGGGCACTGGTCTGTGGGGTTCTGGTGCTGGTTGTGCTGATGAAGCTTTTGGACAAGGGACTGGTACAGTTTTTGTCAGGTGTCAAGTGTCAGACAATGATCTTAATTCTTTCAATAAAAAGAGAGCTGGGAAAGGAATGCTGTCATGGTGCTGACCTCCCAGCCTGAAATGAAGATGCAAACTTCTGACAATAACCTGGAAAACACCAAGGGTGATTTTATTTATTGGATGCTGTGTGCAAACATTTTCTCAGGTTTTGCAGGGCTAGTGGATGCACAAGAGATTCTTCGGTGTCTTCTGACTACATCCAGGGCTGCTGCTTTGGCCATATTCCCTCTGGGTTTGTCAAAGGCAGGAAATAACCCCTTAACTCCCAGGACTATGTTATGGAGTAATGGGATTTACAAACCCCTGAGAAGAGGCGTGTGGGTTGGGGCTGTTTGATAACACGTCTGGAGGAAGCAGGACACAGCCCTGGACAGTCCCTCTTTGTCACCAGGTCCTGCTGTTGTCCCAGAAGATGTGCAAAGATCTTGTTTGAAATAATTTGATGCTCCATTTAAATACAAAACCTGAGCAAGTAGAGTAATAACATCTAAAATCTCATGTGAAAGTCAGCTGAGGAGCTTGGAATCAGTGAAATACTTTGTTATAAGAACTTCAGATCTTGATGTTGGGATTGAAAACCTGCAGCTAGAGGGCAAAGCCTCTTCTTGCTTTAGGGGTGGAATCATGTCTCCTGAGGTCACTGCTAACACAGCTGAAGCAAAGAGCACAGAGAGAAGATGCAGCTAATGGGAAGCAGGGCCAAACACAAACAGATCCATAAACTTGAGGCAGACTATTGCTAAAATTGAAGTTAGAAGTGGAAAGGCCTAATATCAGAGATGGGCTCATGTCTTAATTTCTGGCATCAGGTTTCAGGATCTTCTGAACTGCTGGATTGTCATGATAAGAGAGATGTTCATTTAGATGTTGATTGGAAACACTCCACAAGTGCAAAGAACAAGGGCATTTTCTGTCAAGTTATTTTAAGCCAATTGCACTATATTTACTAAATTGGAGGCTCTTTGGGGCTTAATGACAATGCAATTGAAGTAGAAGAGGCAGTAACATTACCTCAATCTGCAGGTCATTGTGGGTGGCTGGATGATGAAGTCTCCTTCACTTTTAGTATGAACAAGACATTTACAGACTTTTAGATCTGACTTAAAATATCACTGACAGTAAAAAGGTCACGTTCTTTCAATATGAGAAACTCAGTGATTCATAAATCTCCCTTCTCTTTGGAATGGGGTAAGGTTCCTCAGCTGGAAGTGTACCCTCTGTTCTGACCTGGAAAACCAGCGTGTGGCGATGGGTGAGGACCCTTCCTCAAGGGGAAGCACTAAGAGGTCTTGGGGCCACAGTTGGAAATCTGGAGAATCCTGGTGGGCACCTGGAAGCTGAGGAAGGCACACCCCCCATGTCAGGCATCAATCTGTGAGACACCCATCATGGAACCATCCCACGAGCAGATGCTGTCACAGCAATTATCTGTGCTGGGAGATGGAAGTTGTGCTAAGATGCTTCTTCCCTCTCCTTGCTAAAATAGAGCAGTGCAAAAGCAGAAGCTGGGGCTGGTGCTTTGGCGAGTTATTTCCACAGAGCTCAGGGGAAAAGCAAATCAGTTAATGGTTTTAATTAGCAATCCTTTCAAGTTGTCCACCAGGAGCTCTGCGGATGGGGCTCTTTCCTCTGTGCAGGTTGCAGAAGTGGCACTCAACTGTCCTGGGATTTGCAGATGGCCATGGCAGCAGGACTCAAACCTCCTCTCTCTCACTTTGATGCACTGTATGGTGGACAGAAACACCCCTTTTTTTCTGCTCAAAATGGACTTGGGGATCCATTTTAAGTACCATCTCCTCTCCGGTCCATAGAACCTCTGTGGCACATTTTTTGTAGCTGCAGTAATTTCTCTGTTCTCCCTCATTCCATTTCTCCTCTGGCTACTTGGGGAATAAGTCCAAGTGCTGCACATTTTATTTCTTTAAGTCTAAGCAGCATCAGCTTAACAACTCCTGGAGCACTGTCTCAGTGTAATAAGGTATCGGGGGACCATGACTTCTGAAATCCCAATAACTGATCTGATCACACAGGCAGAACTTGTGGTTGGTTTTGGGATATGATCAGATTGGTGAGATAAATTTTTAATTAAATTAGTATGATTCCTAGTTTTGATAGTCACAGTTTTCACAGTTCCAGAATGGCATAAGATCTGAGCAGGTTTGAGATGCTGAGGGATATGGGGTTTATTGTCCACATCCTCCGGGGTTGCAGAGGAGTCAGGGCAGGCTGCAGCTCCAGCAGATGGTGGAAATGTGAGAAAGATGGAAATGGCTATTGAATGAGGACATCTGGTGATCACTCAAAAATTCTGTTGCCACCTCACTGAAGTGCCACCTAGTAAAGGCTCAAGAAGCCCTAGGTCACCAGCCTCAGGAGCACTCAAGCAACTGAGAGCTTTGGGGAGCATCAGGGGGAAGATTCACGTAGGTGACTCCTTACATTAGTTTATCACCTCTCCAGTTTGTGGAGGCTGGGCAGGTTTAGCCGTGGGGAAGAGCTCAGCAGTGTAGCTGATGTGTCCCTGGCACATCCCCCAGGCTGTCACTGCTTTGGCAGCAGTGCAAAAAACTCCTCCCTGCAGAGAGGGACATTTTGTAGACTCACAGACTGGTTTGGGTTGGAAGGGACCTTAAAGACCAGTTAGTTCCAATTTCCCTGTCCCAGGGGCTCAGCACCCTCCCAGCAAAGAATTTCTTCCTAATAATCTCTTCTCTTCTCTTCTCTTCTCTTCTCTTCTCTTCTCTTCTCTTCTCTTCTCTTCTCTTCTCTTCTCTTCCTCCCTCCCATCATCTCTGTGGCCTCCTCTGGACTCTCTCTAGCAGCTCCATATTCATCTTGTGGTGAGACCTGGACCCAGCTTTACCCCAGGGGGCTCTCCCCAGAGCAGAGCAGAGCAGAGGGGACAATCCCCTCCCTCCCCTGCTGCTCCCACTGCTGGGGATGCAGCCCAGGACTGGGGGGGTTCTGGGCTGCCAGCACACATTGCCAGCTTGTGTTGAGCTTCTTACCAATCAATACCCCCAAGTCCTTCTCCTCAGAGCTGTAGAAAGTTTGCTCAAAGCTCAGGACCTGTGTATTGAATGAAACCCTGTTTTTTCCCCCCATCCCTCACCCATACCCACATTTGCTGACTTAGCTGCATTTCTGCCCATCCAGCCTCTGCTCTCCCAAAGTTTTCTCATGCTTATCAGTTTTCCTCAAGAGCTTTTAGCACAAGCAGTGTGGTTTTCATGCTGCCCATGTGTATCTTCCTTCCCCATCTGTTTTGTTAATTGCATCTGAAATACTTCAGAACAAAAATATCATCCTATTAAAATTAGAGATCATAGTCCCTGAGAACAGAGAGGGATGGGGCACTCCCTCCCCATATCCTCTTCCCAGATGCCCATGGAGTGGATAATTGGAAATTACTGCAAGTATGTGAGTGTGGATATATTTATTTTATTAATAACCTCTTCTAGCAGTGTTACAGAGTGTCATCTGTGAATAAATGCTGTGGCCTTGCCTGTTGAAAAGCAACTTGTCCTCTGTCTAAACCCTTTGGCTGTACCAGCCCTGTCCACAGGACCCAGATGTCAGGAGCCATCATTTTGAAGTCACCAGAAGTGATAACAATAAAAAGGAGCAACTGTTAGACAGTTCTGACATTGCACACACCAAAACAAGCAGCTTCTGTCACTTCCAGCAATTTCTGGGCCAAACCTTTGCTGTGACCAGAAGGCTCAATGCCACCTCTCTCCTGTTTTTGAGGAGGCAGAGAAGGAATATACCACTTTGCCTTCTCCTCACTAAAACACCCAGAGGGCATTTATTCCTTTTCCAGTCTGTCATTTTACTGGGAAACATTGCTTGCTAGGGAAAAATAAATGTTTCGTGTTTGCAGTTTTGTATTGCTCCCCTCTTGTCTTGCTCTTGATGGCAAGCACTGTGTCTTGGGGTTTTCTTAAAGCCTGTGGAGAGCAATACATTGCTGTAATGTGTGTAAAATGGTTTCAGACAAACAGAACAAGGCAGGCACGAGGTTTTCTTTCTCCTGTAGTGCCTACCTCAGCGTTGGCCATTGCCTCTCTCATGGGCAGACCTGCTCCATCCTCCTCCAGTCTGCACAGACACGTGTTCAGCTGTTTGGGTGCTTTCTGCTACTGCTTTGGCTGAGATTTCCTCTGTCATTGATTTATTTCCATGTGTGTGTGGAATTCCATATGAAGTAAGGAGCTCTTGGAAGGACTGCCAAGTAGGGGAGCAGTCTCAGAAAAGAATAAAAAAAAATCATAAAACCAGCACCCCCCTCCAAAACCAGAACCATTATTTTCTTGCAGACATGCTGAAAATGCAAAATCAACTTACTAGCTAACCATTAAGTCCTGATTTCATGATTTTATGTTTGGCTTTTATATCTGTAATATCCATTTTCCACTTTCATAACACCCAACAAAAAGCCCAACATTTTACAATCCACTTTTATTTTGGTTTTGCCTATTGCCAGTTCAGTCAAACTTGGCGACAAAACAGCTGCCATTTCAGATGCACGTGTGATTGCAGCCTAATGTGGGAAATTTAGGGAATTCTGGACCTACCATGCTGAAATTGAGGCAGTAACTGAATCTGGTGTCAAGATTCAGCTCCTGGCTGACCAAACATAGATGCTGCCAGAACAAAACTTCAACAAACAGGCTGGTTTCCTTCTTTCATTTGCAGTGGGAAAACTGGAATTTTAGTCAGAAGTGTTCAATAGTGTGTTTTCCAAGTGGATTTATTGTGGCATCCCAGAAATGTTGAAACTTTTTTGACCAAAGTGATGGTTCAGGCTGGATTCTCACGGAAAATACATGACAAGCTGATGGGGTCACAGCAATGATCCGTGTTATCCATTCCCCCATCTATGGGGGGGCAAATGATCCAAATTTCTATGGATAATTAGACAAAAAGGAGCAGGTGGTGTCAGGTTTTCCTGTTAACTGTCAGCAACATAAGTAGTTTCCACCAACCATTCAGCTGCTTTTCACTCCTCTCAGCAGGAAAAGGGGTCTCTAAAATGTTGGCTCAGCACTTCCTGGATACAAGTAAAATTTAAAATGTTGCTTAAAGATCATAATCACATTTAAAGACCTTTTGATCTTGATGGAATCCATGTGTGCTTTCTAAGTCAAGGCTTGGCTTCTTGTCTATCGAAATAGTCTGTTTCTTAGGACATTTCCCCCAAGGCTTCTCTCAGCTGGCATCTCTTGCCAGCAAAGTCTTCTTCATGTGAACATTGCTGCCCAAAATGATGCATGGCTTTGTGTGACTGATGGCCCAGCAGTTGCTTTTTCTTCAGCAGCTCAAACATATCTGTGCTTCTCTGAACCCAGATCCCTCCATGCTTACTGGTGCCTGTAGCATTCCCACCCAGCTGGGTGGAGCAGGGATGCCACATCCCTGTGGGAATCAGGGATTGGCTTTTCCAGGACTGGCTCTCTGAGGCTCCTTGAAGTTTCTTCTTGAAGTCCCACCAAGCAAGGTGATCTCCAAACACAAGGCCTGGGACACTGGGCAAAATCAGGAAGAGGCAGACTGAGAGGTCAGTCCACCTGGCAGGAAGCTGAAGTTTGAGCCTCTCAAACCAGCAGCAATCCTGGAGCAGAGCTCACTCTGCAGGGAGTGGAGGACACATCCCTTGCACTGATGCACCAGAGAAGATGGGAACCCTGATTCCTAATTCACTGCCTGTGTTAGATGATGATTAAAATTGCTTGTTCCTATTTCCATTTGGCTGCTGTACAGGTTCTTTAGATACATTTGGTACCTCAGCTTTTCCTTAAGTGGTGAATCACACTGATGCTCTGCTGAGTATTCATAAACACTCTCCTCTGTTAGGCAGGGGAGGGTAGAGGACACCAGTGTTTTTATAACTTAAAAAGTCTGAAGAATTAGAATTCCAGGTGTAAGAAGTGCTGGAGGAAGGGAGCTGCCTGGATGTCTAGATAGAGCATTGTGGAAGGGCTACAAGACAGCAGCAGGGACAAAATTTTACGTGGGGATTTTGGAGAAGCAGTTCCACTGCTGCTGAGCATAGGTTGGGCTGGCAGATGGACTATGGTCCTTTTCATGCCCATTCAGAGTGTTTTCTTCCAGCTTTGCTGCAAACCAGTGTTCATGCTGTCTCTAGGGCCATGGTGGTGTCTTCCCCTGCTGATTCCTCTGCCACCAGATACCTGCTGGTGGCCAGAATGGTTTCCAGAATTTAGGAGTTTACTTCAAGAGTGAGACCTCAACAAAGCTGATGCCTACAGAAGCATGTCTGGTTTAGGAACACGGCTAATGCTGGTCCAGAATCTGCAGAGCAGAGGAAAGGGTATCTGTTCTTCTGTGGTTTGCATGGACCTTCCTTTTATCATTCTGAAGGCAGCAGCAATGAACCAATGAGACTCCTGAGACTCATCTGGGTCTTTATCAGTTTACTCCTGGTTTTGCAGCAAGTCTTGGGCAGAGCTTTCCTCAGGGATGCTGAGACTCCTAACACCCCCAGTCCAACACAAAGGTTTTGACACAATGGCTCAGTTGGGAGCTTGCAGTCAACTTAGAGAGATTTTGGAAGCCAAAATCCAAGTGATGGATGCCACCACTTTTTTACCCCCCATGCAGCTGGCAGATCAGCCAAGGTGGCAACACTGACCAGTTTTCCCCCACTGGTGTCTGGCAGGTATGGAGTTCTTGGGCACTGGTTCTGCTGTATTTCACAGCTGCTGCCATCCTATGTCAAACCAGAAATTGTTCTGAGCCCCACACAAGGAGCAAGAACACTTCATACCCTCCAGCACTTACCTGCAGTTTGACAAGGATGGTTCTCAGCCCCAAATCTTTCTTCTGATCTATGCTAAGTGGTCCTTCTTGGTAAAGCCAGCTAAAAGTTCTTGGCAAGTTCTTGGCATTGGAGGCCACGTGAGGCAGCAGATGATGAGCTGTCTGTTTTGGCAGAGTTTGAAGAGCATTATCATCATCATCATCATCATCATCATCATCATCATCATCGAGCCAGTTGTGATGTTGCTTGGGTACAAACCCAAGAGCTTTCTGACCAGGGCAGAACAGCAGCACCACAGCAAGTGCTGGGCCTGGATCACTCCTTTGGAGGTGTTTCTGCAGCTGCCCAAAGGGCAGGGGTCCCATTTCATGTGTGATGCTTTGTTCCCAGGGTTTGCTGTCCTGGTGGCTTCAGTGTCTTCTCAGATCCCAGGGGGTGATGTTAAGCAAAGCCTGCCATGGGGTAGGCTGAATGATCAACACTTTGGCAGGTGACTGGCCATCCCAGCTGGTCAGGGTGTGGAAAACACCACCATGTGCTAGAAGGTCAGGAGAAGAAAGAAGTTCTTGTTGCTCATCATCCTGTACCCACTTTCCATGACAAAAATAAAGAAACTAGAAGTGACAACCAACCTTTTCCACATTGTGCATCTTTAGAGCTCTGAACAGGCTCAGAAATGAGATCTTTAAGTTATTTATAACTAATAGGTCCATGAGGATGTCAGCATGACCCTCAGCAGCAGTCAAAACAGCATGTGGAAAGCTGGGAAATTTTCTGGAAGGAAGAGGGAAAGAAATAGAGCTCCTGGTTACAGTGCTGTGAATCAGTGGTGAGTCCACATCTTGGATGTTGTTGGGTTCTGCTCCACTGAATCTTGGAAAGGAGGTGATGGGATGGGAGAAGTTACAGAGCAAGGAGAAGGTCATAAATTCCAAGAGGTGATTCTTCAACTGGGAAACTTCGGGTAGGAAAAAGGATAAGTGGGAAGGGAACTGTTAGAATCCTGGGAGGCTGTCAGGGTCTGAGAAGGAGACAATGAAATGATAGGAGACAGTTTCAGAACAAGAAAAAGGAGAGGATTTCTCCTGTGAGGTGTGACATTTCTTGATAGCAGAAGTTTTGTGCACTAGAAATTCACGGGACTTCCAAAAATAACTTGGCCAGTTCTTCCTTTGAGAAGGAAGAATTCATCTCTCTTCCTCTATCTAGCAATAAAGGAATTATTTTCTCCCAACGTCTGTATTTGACCCCTGTCCCTGCACAGAGACATCTCCAGCCACAGATTATCTCATCCACAGAGAGGAGAGCTTCTCCCCAGAGCAGGAGATGGCAGTTTAGGGAGTAGTGAAAACCTTATGGTCCTGGGGCAGTGCCATCCTGACCTCTGGAGCTGGAGGGCAGTTTTTAACCACAAACCAAAAAGCAGACCTGGGGTCAGTACCCCAGCCTGGCATTTCTACTCTGTACCTTCAACTAAAGCCTTCAATACCTCTTTTTCCTCTTTGCAAAGTACTATGAGATAAGCAAGTAGCAGTGGTAGCCCATCCACACCCCATAGTTCCCACCCCCATCAGTGGAGGAAGTGACCATGTACACCTCCTTCTCATATTTCCTGTTTCAGCATTCAGTATTTCACAAGGAATTCACTTCTTGTAGACCTCTAAACCCCACCATGACCTGAAATGGCACCTGAGTGATGGATTGCACCATTAGCATCTAATTACAAGGTAAAAAAAAATCCTATTTCATCCTCCCAGAGTCAACAGAAAACTCCAATTCAAGCAGTCACTTTTTATTTTTATTCCATAAATTACAACTGAGACCAGTGGTGTTCAGGGATTCCTTATGCTTTTCCTTTTATTCTGTAGTTCAGCAGTCTGCATCATCCTGGCTAATTGCCACAGACTGCCAGGCTGGAACAAGTCCCTGCCAAGGCTGAAGCACAATTAAGGGGACATCGTTAGAGGGGGAGGGAGGGATTTGCTGCCCACTGTGGCTGCTGGAGATGGAACCACAGCACCAGTCTCAGAACTGCTACATGTGGGTCAATATCCTGAATATGCTCTGAGCCAGCCAGATGCCTCTGGACACCACTCTGCATTAACCTGCTGGATGCTCTCTTACATCTTGTTGTTATTTCCCAGTGGATCATCAGCCCATGGTGGTCAGGAGCCTGGGATGCTTTGGTAACCAGCCACTGGTTTCCCACTGGGATCGCCAAGTAGAATCATGGAATCATTTTTAGTTGGAAAAGCCCTTTCAGATCCTCAGGTCCAACTGTCCCCCCAGCCCTGCCCAGGCCCCCCCAGCCCCTGTCCCTCAGCACCACATCTCCAGGCTCTGAAACCCCTCCAGGGATGATGGGGACTCCAGCCCTGCCCTGGGCAGCCTGGGCCAGGCCCTGACAACCCTTTCCAGGCATTGAGAAATTGTTCCCCAGCTCCAACCTCAACCTCCCCTGGCACAACTTGAGGCCCTTCCTCTTGTCCCATCCCTTGTTCCTGGGGAGCAGAGCCCAGCAGTGGGATCTCATGTCCTGATTCCTCCTGTGCTGGTCCCTACAACAATGTGTGGCTTTGCCCAGTAAGTAGAAGAAAACCCTGCAAAGCTGAATTTCATCTGCAAATCTCAGATTTCACAGCTGACAGCTGTTCCTACAGCTGAACAGATTGGTTCCTACTACTGGCAGTAAAAATAAAATCAAAAGCTTGTGCCCAGAGATGTTGTTTGTAGCAGAGGGGTTTACAGTTCAGTGTCTGGATCTGCAGGTGACCCTGAAGTACTCAAATCCAAAACTGAGGTTTTTTCTTTTTAGAATAGAATCATGGAAGAATGGTTTGGGTTGGAAGGGACCTTAAAGATCACGTAGTTCCAACCCTCCTGCATGGGCAGGGTCAACTTCCACTAGACTTTTTGAAGTCTGCACTGGAAACTGTAGGAGGACTAATGAGAAAACAGGTCCCAGCTTCATTTAGAGATGGCCACAACAATCTCACATCTTTTTCTGTGTGCCAAAACATGAAGAGACTGTGCAGGCTTCCTTGCAAAGCTCTGTCATTGCCAAGTAAGAAATCCTCCAGTCCAGCCCAGTGAGCTCTTCAATTCTTCTATTTATTGATTTGAGCAAGGGGTGAGCAGGCACAATCAGAGCCCTTGAGCTGGAAGGTTTCAGGTGACAGTAGACCTGGCTCCCCTGTGCAGAGAATCATAAAATCATTGAATCATTTGGGTCAGAAAATACCTTTAAGATCATCAAGTCTAACCATTAACCCAGCCCTGACACATCCATCACTAATCCCTGTCTCTAAGAGGAGACTTTGCAGCACTGCTCAGCAAGTTGATAACCAGTTCTACCTTGGCAGAAGCTTCCCCAGGGTTGGCTCTTTTGTTGATGCAGGTGGAAGCCCTTGCAGCACTTCTAATTAAACTCAACAAGACTGAATTCAAGGCTGACAAAACTGAGTTCAACCTTGAGAAGAGAAGGCTTCGGGGAAACTTTTTCATGATGTTCCAGTACTTAAAGGGGGCTGCAAAGCAGATGGACACTCCCAATTTACAAGGAGTCCCATGGACAAGGGGCAATGGGCACAAGGTGCTCCTGGGAAGGTTCTGACTGGACACAAGAGGAAAAGTTTTCCCCATGAGGACAGTCAGACATTGGAATGGTCTCCCAGGGGAAGTGGTGGATTCCCCCACTTTGGAAAGTTTAAAGACTCAGCTCAGTGGGGTGCTGGGACATCTCAGATAAACAATAATATTAGAAGGGTTGGAGCAGATGATCCTTGAGGTCCCTTCCCACCTGACATTCTATGAATCAATGAATTTTGTATTGCCAAGACTCTTTATTTTTTCTTTCTCTTTCCACTTTTTTTGAACTGGCAACTCATAGAAGGGAATAAGAAGTGTATGACAGACCAGTCACATGTCCATGGTCCCAGTTCTTCCAGCAGCTCTTTGGGAGTGAAGATGTGATGTCTGTGACACCACAGAAATGTACATCTGAAGAGTAGAACAAGAAAGACCATTACCTGGCTCATTTGAAAAGCTTTGAAGGGCTTTGCAATGATCCGAGTTTAGCAGGATGAATGTGGCTAAAAAATCATAAAAGTGGGAGTTACTTAAAGTTCTATTGCAAACATGTGCCAGATGTCACCCTTTTGACTCTCATCTCATGTAGGGAGTAAATCCTGAGGCTTGGGAAGAGAGAGGGCAGTGAAGGGGTGCACAACCTGTAACCACATGTGGGAGCATCCCTGCTATTGAGCCACCTGGGCTTTCCTGGCAGTCAAGGTTGTGGTTCCTCCTGGATCCTGGAGCTTTGGGTTCTGCAGAGGTCCTGGTGGGCTGATTCATCTAAGATTCATCTAAGAGAACAGGAAGCAAAGAAGACTTCTAGGCAAAGTGATTTTGGCCTGATCCAGAGAGAATGATGGGCTGGGCAGGGGGTTTGAAAGAAAACATTTATTCATTTGGGTTTGCTGCTTGTCCATCTCTGTTGCCTCATTCACTGTGACCTGAACCTAGACTGACTATTACACAGTGGAAAGCAGCTCTGTACATCTCTGCTCCACCACTCACAGACTGGTTTTGCAGTTTCTTTTGCTCTCTGTCTCCGTAGGAATGATCACCAGGGATCATGACCACTTCCACCACCTCCTGTAATGAGCACAGGTGATGGAGTTGGAGAGTAACTTGCAAGAATTAAGAAACAAAGGAAATCAGCCAACAGCATAACCAGTTGGACTGCTTTTCAATTAAAGCATGGCCCCCAATTGGAAGGCCAAAATTACCTGGATAACTAAGCCAGGATGAAGGAATTCTTCATGTCTAATGGCTATGTAACACTCTGCCTCTGTGGTGCTGCCTGAGGTGGGATTTGGGATCACCAGAAGAGTCAGAAAAGAACACCCTGCTAAAAATGCCATTATTCCTAGCCCCCATTTATCACCTGTAGGGTTATTTCAGGTACATTTTCACCAAAGCCTGTGACTCATAAATAGCTCGTGCTCACACAACAAACTATTAAAAAGCAATTAACTCGAGGTAATGTATTGACACAGTTTGCAGGGCTGATCTGAGGGGTGATAACATTTCCCAGCCAGAGACATGTTAAATTTCCTAGCCTGACAGGGATCACTTTCATAAAATCCTCAGGACTCCCCACGCTCTCTTAATTTTAAGAAGTCTTCATTAGCACTCAGAAGGACCAGCTAAGAGGAACACCTCTTCCCAACATGCCCTTCCCTGTCTTTCCCAGGGGACTTTGGCTGTTTCTAGGCTTTGAGAGGTGCTCTTAGATCCTGAGCATCTCATTTATCCTCATTCCTTTATTAATTGACATTGTGTGTAAATTAGAAAAGGGGTTTTATGCCTTCTGACTGCTCATTGGGTTGGTTTGTCAATTCTAATGGCTTTTTCAACATCGTTTGAGAATTATGCATGAATACTGCAGACGACTAAAAATTGTGTTTTACAATGCCTTCTTTTAATTATATTCTGTTATGATATAGATGTATTTACATACAGCTCCAGGCACACAGAGCAATAGCTGTGCAGTTGCTGCTGGGCTCAGCTTGTCTCTGAGCTCAGTGGCTCCGTGGCAAAAGCCCCAGGGGAAAAGGCTTCAGCTGATCTCTCTTCCCTGCAGCTGTTCTCAGCTTTCCCCTTGGAAAATCAACAACATCAAACTTCTCCAAAGGCAGTGTTGGGGTGGGAGGAAGAAAATACTTAATATGGAAGAAGGCAGAGGCTGTCATGGGCTTAAGTTACAGATATATGTAAATTTTATTTGATCATAACCTGATTGTTGAAATTATCTTCATTAGCTAAATCTCCTCTGTGGCTTTTGGAAGCAGCTGTATAGTCAGGAAGATGAAGTGCAATTGTTTTATTTCAAATGAAAATTCTCTCTCTTTTCCTTGGCTGCCCGCGGGGTGAAGGGTCACAGCCTCTCTGCTGCTCTTTCCCTTTGCATAAAGGTCTTGCAAAAAGAGTATCCCTGCCAACAATTGTCTCCTCAGCCCAGGAAGGATTAGCCTTTTCTTCCTTTTATCCTTAGTCTGCATGAGGGGCTTGTTCATACAACCTGAGCAGCAATGGTGACCTGCAGAATTCAGGCACTTTTTCTGACGAGTCCACTTTGCCTTTTACTGAACACAAATCCATCAGTGAAAACTGGAACCATTTTGATGCCTAGGCTACAGACAGCTGTGACAGAGCCTTCTCATCTCCCCTGTCTAATAAAATCCAGGTAGAGAAGAAATATTTCAGCCTGGCCACACCAGTGACAGCAAGATGAATGGAGAGTAAACAGCCCCCGTGGTGGGCTGCAGAGCTCTGGGGGATGAGTTCCCACAGAGCAGCAACACTCAGTTTCTCATTGCTCCTTTCCTTTTGCTTTTCCTTTACACACTTCTTCTGAAATTAGGTGTTGCAAAATGAATTCTTCAGGGCAGCAGAGGACAAGTTAGTCCAAGAAATTACTGCAGGACCACGAAGCACAGAATGTGGGAAGACCCCAGTGTCTCCACCTGCCCCTCGCTGTGGCTGGACCAAAGAGAAAAGAAAAGGAGCAAGTGAAAAGTGTAGCCAGACATGGATTTTGCTCTCCTGAGGTATTTCAAATCAATGTCATACAGAGGAAGTGTGCCAAGAAAAACATCAGAGATGACAAGCTGAGAGTGGTCAGTCAGCTGGAACAGCTGGCCAGGGACCACAGCATTCCTGCAGGGAAATCCAGCTGTTTGAAGCATCTTTTTGTGAGAAAGGGAAAAAAAAATCTTGAAATGTGACATCAAGAGGTGCTTCTGAAAAGTTGAACAGCTGGCACTGGCATGGTGTCCCCTGGCACACAAGAAGGTGTCCCCTGCCTGCATCTGCAGGTGACATTGGTGTCAGGGTGGCACCTGCAGCACAACTGCATGGATGGCCACCCAGCCCCATCCTACTTCTTCATTCTGCACAGTAATTCCTTGGATACAGAACCTTGCCCATCCCTTTCCAACCAGGAAAACACATGAGATTTTAGAGGAAAGGAGGTTTTCTGTTTTTACCAACAATTCTGCAATGCACTTGAGTGTTGTGAGCAGGGGTGACCTCTGCAAAGGAGCCCTCTGGGTGTGGGGAAGTTCAGAGCTCAATAAAGCATCTACAGAGGGTCAGAGAGCTCTGACTTACAAGTGCAGAGCTGGCAGTGCCCGTGGTTATTGATGGCTGTACACACAACCTCTGCATGCATTGCTGTCCTGATCCACCTGGGTCATCACTATCCCTGTCCCTCCATCTTGTCATTCACTGACAGGGTCCAGTTCCAGGTTCATGGGGCCTGAAGAAACCTGGTCTAGTGGGAAGTGTCCATGCCCATGGCAGGGGGTTGGGACTAAATGGTCTTTAAGGACCAGACCATCCCATGCCAGCATGTCAGGACTGCTTCCCCCCCAGCAGCACCGTGAGGAGCTGTGCCCAGGGACCATCTCTTTTGAGTAGTGCTCTTCCTCAGGGCTGTCTCAGGGGCTGTTATGGTGCAAATAACCAGCAGCAATGACAGGGACATGCCTGGCATGAGATCAGCTCCCAGCAGCACCCTTTGGTTACACACACAGTGTAAATGCTGCTCCTGAGCTCTTGCCAAGCATGGGCTCCCAATGTTGGTCCCTGGGAGCCACGGGACAGACAGGACACAGGTCCAAAGCAGCCAAAGGCTCGTGGACCTGCTCATCTCAGAGCCTGGGAGCTCTGACCAGCTGTCCCCCCAAAGATGTTTTCTCCCTGGTTCATACCACATCAGGATTCTTTGAGTTCAAGCTTCCCTCTTGCTTCCCCTGCAGAAAGCAGTGGGGTTGCCTTCAAAATTCACAACATGATCACTCAGAGTGACTCTTGCAAAGTGTGAAAAGGTCACAGGAAAAGGAAGGGAGGAGCAGGGATAAGACAGAAAAAAAAACCCCAAAACAACAAAACAAAACAAACAAAAAACTCCAACCAAACAACCTAAAAATATCTGCCTCAAAGCTGAAAAAAAAAAAGCTTAAAAAAACCCCCACACCTGCTGGGAGGCACTAGGTGAGGGATGGCAGGAACATATGTGAAACCCTCCCAGGTGAGCTGCTTGATCTTGACATTGTCTCAGGGAAGGAAAACAAAATTTGGGTTGTGGTTTTCCAGCCAAATCACATTCAGACATCACTGTGACATGAGTAGCCCCATCTCTTCCTTAGCTCCTTGTTAGTTCAGGGACTGCAGGTCTATGCATCTGGATGTCCTGGTTCTGGTTCTCCAGATGAGCTCAACTCTCCAGACCATCAGTCGGGCTCATAAAGTGGGGTACAACTCCACAAAAACCACAGATTTGCTCCTGGTCTGCTGATTGTAAATGCGATAAATGTTTGCTCCTAAAATGTAATCGCAGTGGAAGTGCTTTGCTGAACTTTGCTTGGTGCCACTTGGTGTTGGTGGTCCGGGTGGCACATGCTTGGCCTGAACCAGGAGCTGAGGAAACCCTGAAGGCTCCATGAACCTGCCAGGGTGACTGCTGCTGCAAGGTCAGAGAAGGGAGAAGGGATGCCCAGGCACTGCCCAAAAGTGGTTTGGGTATTAGCTGGACTCTAGCTGATGGAGTCAGGATGATGGGGGCCACAGAGCAGATGGGGCCTGGTGGTGCAGAAGAGCTGACTCTGACATGGCTTCTTTTGGCAGCAGTGCAAACACCATGTCCAGAGAGGAGGATACTCATCCCATGGGCAGCTTTTAACCTGGGAATGTGTTTGTCCAAAATAATCCCCTCCCTAACTCATCAAGTGTCTGAAGTTCCTGAGTAGCTGCAACTTACAACAGAGTGTAACACACCAGTAAGTGAAAACTTGCTCTCCTTTTCTCATCTCCCCTTCCACTGGTGCGTGTGGTTCAGCTAAATTCCCCCAGGCTTTTGGATGCCACTCCCAGGGGCACACTGAGAGCTGAGCACTGTAGAAAATCCTTTGCTACAGTCAAGAGTCTCATCTGGACAGCATTTTCACAGCCACCAGGGTTCAGGCAGCTCGTTCAATGCACTGTCCTGAGGAAAAAGGAGAACAAGCCCTTTCTGGAGCTGGTGAAGAAGCTTGACTACGGGCAAGGAGGAAAGCAACACCTTCATGGCCTCTTCCAAAGGCAGTTGTGGAGTCAGAGGGGGTGTCTCATTACTAAGAGCTGTGAGGCTTTCATCAGCACCCACCAAATAACCCCCAGGGGTTACTGTGCCTGGGCACACAGTGCAACAGGATTTGCATGCATTAAAAGGAGCAAAGTTCAAGAGAAATCCTAGGAGAAGTTGAACCACTCCTCTCATGTTTGTAGCACAGGTGTGATAAGATCCTGAATTCCCCAGGAGACACCAGCAATCCCCTTTGGCTTGTGGACTCAATCCAATGTTTTCTCTGATGCAAACTGAGCTGCCAAGATGTTCAGAGGTCGGGACTGAATGAAAGGCAAAAGGATGTCCTTGCTTTCCAGACCACTGCCTACTGCCTCCTGCCACAAGATTCATTTGATTCTTTCTCTTCTATTGTCCTTTTTTCTTGCAAAAGTCTGTTCCCTTTTTCTTTTGCAGGTCTCCAGCAGAGGGAGGGGATGATAAGGCTGCTGCTGAGCCAAGGCTCCTGGGCAAATAATAATCATTAAGTTACATCTGCAAAGGAACTGGATTCAAGGTCTAATGAAACCAAGACCCCTTCTAGGCAAACGGTCACCCCAAAACTCCTGGGGTTGCTGGTATCCCTCACAACAGACCCTTTCTTCTAGGAATGGAATATGTCAAATAAGTAGATGCAGTTTTTCATGCTCCATGCCCAGGGTGAGTGTCTGCAGTCAGCCTGCAAGGTCCACCTTGGAAGCCAGGACCAGCAGCACCTTTCCCTCTGCACTGTCAGGCCTCAGTTTTAATGAAATCAGGGTTTACAGAGGAGTTTTCATGGATCAGTGACATTTTCTATTAGAAAAAATCCCAGTCAAGATGTTGTAGAATCATGTCCTTCTCCAGAGCTGAAACAGAAGCTGGTGACTCCAAGGTTGGAAACAGCTTGATTGTAATAATGCATTTCATCATTTGGTCAGAAAATGGAGATTGGCAGCTGTAAAGCAGAGGAGGTTTCAGTAAGGATGCAGCTGAGTTCTGAATTCCTTGGTCTGGTGGGATAGAGAGAAATGGGGAATTACTGCCAGGTGGACAGTCTGGTGTCAGGAGAAAGCAGTGAGTGAAATTGTTAATGTGTTGGGAGCCTTGTTTTCCATATCCAGAAGAGTTATGAATGTTAACTGCTGACCTTATTTGTCTCAGAAACAAAGTACCTTAGGGATGGGTGTGCAGAGGGGGCAGACAGGAGCTTTCCTCAGAAGGCAAGTGTCTTACAGCATCTCTTCAGGGGTGAGGCATCCTGGTCTCCAGGCTGGTAAAACATGGGTTTGATGGATGGACCACTCTGGATTAAGAACTGGCTTGATGGCAGCACCCAAAGAGTGTGTGTCAATGGGTCCATGTCCAAGTGGAGGCCAAGGACAAGTGGAGTCCCTCAGGGATCAGTGTTGGGACCAGTCCTATGTCTTGTCCTTACAGAAGGGGTCTCAGAGCAGGACAGTGTCTCCCAGCCTCAGTGCAGTGCAGAGGTTTGCTGGCTGTGGGTTTTTCCCTACATGGTTTTTCTGTGGATTATCATGTTTCAGATCATTGATGGTATACCTAAGAAAAGCTGCTGTCACCTTTGCTAGGTAGGAAACATCCTTTTTTAGGGAATCATCTAATCCTGAACTGAAACAAATTATTCAAATATTTCTGTGCAACTGTGCAAAGAGGTGGCACAAAATTGTGTTTTCCTTGTTATCATCAGAATTATCAGCTGCTTTTTGATTTCCAGGCATTTCTCACTGCTGATAAAAGTCAGCTTCATGTTGTGGCTTGAAGGGAAGAGTGAGCACTGGGGAAAACTGCTTCCTTTCAGTGCAAGTAGGAAAAAAAAGGGTTCTAGAGCTAGAGCTGCATGTCATCAGGAGTGTGTGGCAACAAACATACCAGGGCTGCATCCAGCCAGATGCCATGTTCCAGGGCTACCTGTGAAGATGATCTTCAACACAGCAGAAAAGCTTCCCTAGCTTCTTGAAGAGCCTTGTTCATAGAACCACAGATGGAATGTTTCAGATGGAAAAGCCCTTTAAGATCACCAGTTCCAGCTGGTAACCAACCCAGCACTGCCAAGACCACCACTGGATCCTGTCCCTCAACACCACAGCTCCATGGCTTTGAAATCCTTCCAGGGTTGATAACTCCACCCCTTCCTAGGAAGTTGCTCCATGCCTGGGAAGCTTTGGAAGAGTATCCCATCATGGCCAACTGCAAAGAACTTTTGGGTATTTGGGTTAGGGGTTTGGTGTCCGAAGAACTCATAGAATCATATGATGGGTTGGAAATCTTATGCTTTGTGTTGGAAAGGACCTTAAAGGTCATCTAGCTCCAACTCCCCTGCCAGGAGCAGGGACACCTTCCACTAAACCAGGTTGTTTCAAGCCCCATCCAACCTGGTCTTGGGCTTTGATTGGAAACACAGCCATGAATTAGCACCCAGACCTTGTCCCTGGGCATGCCGAGTCCTGGGGTGCACCCAGCACAGCTCCAGCCCCAAAGTGCCCTTTGCAGGGTCAGGGAGTTGAGTGTGACAGATTATTTTAGTGTGGGAAGAGTTCTTAAGCATCACTGAACTAAATATGTCTCTAATTCATGCATAACTTGAGTGCAATTAGCAGCTTGATCTCACAGACCTGGCTCATACCTTCCTCCTGTGCTGTGACTCCACCAGGGGAGATGGAGAGCTCAGGGCTGGGACTTGGCTGCCAGGGAGATGATCCAAGGGCTGGAGCAGCTCTGCTCTGGAGCCAGGGGGAGAGAGTTGGGGGTGTTCAGCCTGGAGAAGAGAAGGCTGCAATGGGGAGACCTTAGAGCACCTTCCAGTGCCTGAAGGGGCTCCAGGAAAGCTGGGGAGGGACTTGGGACAAGGGCCTGGAGGGATGGGATGAGGGGGAAGGGCTTTAAACTGGAAAACAGGAGATTGAGATGAGAGATTAGGAAGAAATTGTTTGGTGTGAGGGTGCTGAGCCCCTGTCCCAGGTTTCCCCCAGAAGCTGTGGCTGCCCCATCCCTGGCAGTGCTGAAGGTTGGATGGGGCTTGGAGAACCCAGTGTCCCATGCCAGGGGGTGGGACTGGGTGATCCTTAAGGTCCCTTCCAGCCTAAACCAGTCTGGGAGTCTATGGTTTGGCTGAGCTTCCTGGACAGTGAGCAGCAGTCCTCAGATCCCCACCAGCATTCAGCTGGTGCTGCAGAGGCATCCCTGAGGCCCCATTTAGCTGTACCTTGCCATACCCCCCATCTAGGCACAAAACAAAGACCCCAGAGGGTTCACAAGAGACTGGAACAAGCTCAGGTTTTGGACAAAGTCAGCCCTCCAACCCTCTTCAACTTTTTCTTCTCTGTCTGCTGAGAGCCTCATGGTCAGATCTCCCATAAAATGTACCCCAAAAGGATCCAAAGGCATTTATGTATTGTGATACAGCAGAGAAAAATCTTACAATTAAACAGTTCAGACAAGCTAATGAAGGAATATGTGCTGGACCACCTACACCCAGTGTCCTCTGTTTTGAGGACTGTCCCCTCTGTGCCACTCAAGTCCCAGGGATCTTGTGTCATGCTTGTGAGAAAAAGGGGTTGGTTGGTGAGGGGGTTCCCATCACGTTCCTAAATAAGCAGCAGGTCTGCTGTGGACTCTTAAAGCTGTCCCCAGCCTCACCCTTCCTTCTTGTCCCAAACCCAAGTTCATCACCAGACCTTCTTTTACTCCATTTTCCCTTCACCCTGCTGTGCCAGCTCCTTTTTGGTGGGCAGGGGATCCCAGAGATGAGCAACCCACCTGCTGCTCCCCCCCCCTGTGGTCTCCTCAGCTTCTCTGCAGCCTGGCACCAAGTCACCACCAAAAATGGGGATTTTCCCCAGTTTGAGCTATGTGTGCTCTGTGCCTCCCTCCTTGGTGCAGACCTGCTGCTGCTCTGACTCATGCATTAAAATTATTTGCCTGAATTTGATGGGGTTTTTTGCAGTGACAGCTGATTTGTATTTTGTTCTGTCTCTGCTCTGGCTTATTGGTAGCTGGGGGGGACTTTGGAATTGATCACCTTGTTTTTACCAGGGCAAGGAAAAAAATCATGTACTCCTAGCAACAGAGTAACTTAGCAGATACTCCAGGCTTTAATTTAACTTTCCACCTCCTGGTTTTCAGTTGAATTAATCTTGTTTTCAAACAATGGTCATTATGTGGAAGAGCATAATGTTATGTAGAAATAATTAGAAAATGCAAATAAAAGAAAAGACAGATCCACACCCGAGCCCAGTGTGACAGAGAGAAACAAATCAGAAAATATTCAAATTACCTACATCCTTTCTTCATATCTCCTGAGTGTTGGTGCACGAGCACCAATTCTTCACATGCTCTGCTCTTGAATTAGTGAACTGGAGTGGAGTTTCTACAGGATGTTGGGGAAGTTGTAAATATAGCTACAAGCAAGTTCTTCATGTGCCTGGGCTGGGCAGCTGCTGGCAGCCCCCAAGCCCTCCACTGGTGCAGACTGGGGCAGACTGGGGCAGGCAGCACCATGTTAGGATGGGGCCAGTCTGCCTGTCAGCTCCTGGGCCCTGGAGATAATGACAATGACTTCTGGCATTTTAGTTTGTGGGTTTTTTACTTTTTACTTCTCCTTAGAAGGTGCCAGTTTCACAAATCATTACTTTTACCTGCACAGATGAATTTCTTATGCTGTTTGTGAATTTCTCACTGTGAAAAAAAAAAATTAAATTGCTGTTTCAGTATTAGATGTCATCCAAATGAGAAGGTCCCACTCCCGAGGTCATGAAATCTTTCAGTTTCTAAATACAGGCTGAAAGTTAATGACAACTGCAGTGTGAATTAATAGAGGTGAAAAGGAAACCCCAAGGACTGTGTTACAATTAACAACATGAAAGGTTTTTACTGGCTACTTTTGGCTTCAATTTTTTTGACTCCTTCATCTTCTCTTTGCAGCCACTGTCATTTTAGCTCAAAGCATGCAAGGAAGCACATGGAAATGTGGGAAAAATCCTTCCTGCTCTGGTTTCATGATGCACCAGGAGAAGAATGGTCCCCAAAAGTGTCATTAGATTCCCAAGCAGGCTCCTACATTTCTCTATATATACTCCACAAAAACTCAGTTTAACCTAAATACACAGAGTAAGTCTTGGGAAAAGGTACCAGAAGCACAGAGGATGTGCTGACCAAATTATCCAAAGCAATTAAAACTGACCCAAGCAGTTAGATATGAGAAAGCCTTTGAGCATCACGGAAAGTTTTGACACTTACATTGACATTGGTGCCTCCAAAATGTTTGCAAGGCTCCAGAGGGCTGCAGGCAGAGGAAATCATTTCCCTGCACCATAGGCAGGGAAAGGAAGAGATGGATGCACCCATGCCAAGTCCTGCTGCTCCCTTGCCCTGCTGCTGGTCACAGATGTGCTTTTGTTAAGAAGTCATTGAACCTGAACTGGTTTGGGTTGGAAGGGAACTTAAAGCTTCCCTGCCATGGTCAGGAAGACCTCCCACAGCCCAGGGTGCTCCCAGCCCCATCCAACCTTCAACACTGCCAGGGATGGGGCAGCCACAGCTTCTGGGGGAAACCTGGGGCTCAGCACCCTCACACCAAAAAAATTTCTTCCTAATCTCTCATCCATGTCTCCTGTTTTCCAGTTTAAAGCCATTCCCCCTCATCCCATCCCTCCAGACCCTTGTCCCAAGTCCCTCCCCAGCTTTCCTGGAGCCCCTTCAGGCACTGGAAGCTGCTCCAAGGTCTCCCCATTGCAGCCTTCTCTTCTCCAGGCTGAACACCTCCAACTCTCTCCCCCTGGCTCAGAGCAGAGCTGTTTCAGGCATCAGATCATCTCTGTAGCCTCCTCTGGACTTGCTCCAACATCTCCATGTTCTTGTGTTGGGGGCTCCAGACCTGGAAAAGTTCGGGAAGGGATGTTAAAGGCTACTATCTGGTGATGCTCCTTTGCTTTCTGGGCCAGGCTGTGAGTGCTGCTCTGTTTTCCAGCAGCACCATGTTGGTTTCACAGAACAGTCCAGCTGGGTTAGGAGGTGTCTCTGAGGGCCCAACCAGTCCAAATACTGAAGCATTTGGGGAGGTGTGTACTGCTGGGTGAGCCTTGCCTGCATCCCTAATGATGTCAGCACATCAGGAACAGCAGAAATGATGAGGTTGTGCCAGCTCGGCTCATACTGGAGGGACCACGAGCACATCATATTTCTTAAATCTTTTTTTTCTTTGGGCCTGTGTGACTGCACTGATCTGTATTCTGTGCTCTCTGTAGCACAGAGCATTGCACGTGCTTGCGGGGCTGAGCAGACGTTCATGAGCTGGGGAACAAGGAAATAACTTAAAAAACAAGTGTCATCTTGTTAAATACAGCAGCCTGAGAAGCTGCTCTCCATCTGTCTAGCTTTGTCTGGTGCTGGACATCAGTATCAAGAGGTCTATTTGCTGCCTTGTTATTATTGGGTTTTGTAACCATCATTTGCAGTCTCAAGGATGCTTCAGGTTTCCCACAGCAGCTCTCGATCTCCCTGGTAAAGCTTTTATTAATTATTACTGTCCCTCACGCATTTCAGGAACATGTTTTACCTTCTAACCCACTTCTGGCATCCTCAAAGCAGCTGAAACTGCTAAATAAAAAATTGGTTTCCTCTGGCTAAAGACTTTCAGGAGACATTTGCTCGCAGGGTTGTGTGGACAGTTTATGTCTTTTGCTGAGGTTTCTGCTGCCTGATCTAATTCAGAGGTAGCTCAAAGAATGCTCCTCTAGGAGAAAAAAACTGGGGAGGGGGAGCAGGGGCTCAGATTCAATCTGTTTTGTAAAGCAGGCCTGCAGGGTTTTTTTGGCTTGATGTTGGCTTTCCCTCACTCCAGGATCCCTCTCTGCTCGCTGGGTGTTGGCTTGGGCTGGGTCTGGGTTGGAAGGGACATTGTCCCAAAGGTTCTGCTCCGGTTCTGGCACCTTGCATGGCATGAGCTTTGGCTCTGGAGCAGCTAACACAGCTCAAAGTCCCCTCTCATCCCCGGATCCAGACTTAAATACACCTCAGCTGGCACAGGGAGACACGGGAGGTGCTGTCCCATCACACCCCACCCCGGGGTGCAGACCCCTCAGTCCATGGAGGGGACCTTGGGGGGCAAAGCTTGAAGTTCCTTTTTTTCTTGCAGAAAGTGGGGTTTTAGCGTGCCCCACATAGTGCTCTGCCACACACACCAAAAACAAAACCAAACCAAATAAACCAAACCAAAAACCTTGTTTGTCTGGGGGGCTGCAAAACCCTCTGCCCACATCAGGGTAGAGGAGCAGCAGCAGCCCGGAGCCTGTTTCACTTCATGACCACTGATGGATTTACACTGGGGAGATGAATCCATTAGAAACTCTGTGTCTGTGGGGTAGGCTGAAGGCTCTGGCTCCCAAATGGGAATTCCCAGCCTTAGCCCTAATTAAATCTGCCGAGTTTCTTCCCCTGAGAGGCTCCCAGGGGGCTCAACCTGGAGGCCGAGGTGTTGCATGCCTACTTCTGTATGCTCTTGGATTGGGATCAGGCTGGGAGCTTGTTGTAGAAGCCTAGGAGCATTAAAACGAGGCAAAAAAGTATCATTAGGAGCTGTTAATTTGTACTTCAGCCTGAGAACATTCTCTAAAAAAAAACCAAAACCAACCAACCAACCAACCCCCACCAGCACTTCTCTGTAGTTAAAGTTAATTAAATGGGCCCAAGATTAATCTCCCTACTGGGTTTTCTGTGGAGGTGTGTAACTGCAATTTACCTACCAAGGGACCTATTTCTCTTTGCCCAGTTTAATCACCAGCTGTGGAGAAAGGGGGTCAGCTCAGAGGCAAAGTCTGTGACCCATTCCCCTGCTTGAAACATCACTCTGGAGAGTTAAAGCCTGGGTGCAGCACAGGATGGCAACAACCCCACTGGATGGTGGGATCTAGCAGAGGGAAATACCCCTCCAGGTCTGGTCTTGGAGCATCAGAGCACAGGGGGAAAGGAGCAAATAGTCAGCTTTGCCTGGAAGATGAGTATAAGAGGGTTTAGCTTTACTCCCTTGAAATTGTAGAATCCCAGATTAGTTTGGGTTGGAAGGGACCTTAAAGCTCATCCAGTGCCCCCCCTGCCATGGTCAGGGACCCCTCCCACAGCCCAGGGTGCTCCCAGCCCCATCCAACCTTCAACACTGCCAGGGATGGGGCAGCCACAGCTTCTGGGGGAAACCTGGGACAGGGGCTCAGCACCCTCACAACAAACAAGTTCTTCCTCATCTCTCATCTCAGTCTCCCCTCTTCCACTCTTAAGCCATTCCCTCTTGTCCCATGACCCCAGGCTCCTGTCCAAAGTCCCTCCCCAGCTTTCCTTGAGACCCTCCAGGTACTGGAAGACCACTGTGATGAACCATATGTAGCCACAGGGATGGGAAAGCAGCACAGACTCTAGAAAGAGCAGCACCAGTATTTAGGAAATGGTATTTGGAGCATCCTGTTGGGACAAAGGGTCAAGTGGGACCACCCCAGAAGAGCAGGAGGGGTACAGAGCACTCAGGCTGGCTGGGAGCTCCTAGGTCTGGGCTGTGGAGCTCTGCAGGAGTTTCTCAAATGACTGTCACTGTTGCTTGTCCCATTATTGCAGCAGTTGGGGTGTAAGTGCCCCCAGTGCAGAGGATGACACTGAGCCAGCTCTGTGCTCCCAGGGTACCCACCCACCTCCATCCCCACTGAGCAGATCCAAGGGGAGGAGTTGGATTGTATTAATTAGATTGATCCTGGGGGTGAGGGGGTAATGCTGAATTGTTATTTTTCCAGGTGGGGAAATGCCAAGCTGTCAAAACCTGAACTGGTCCCTGGTCATGCATCAGTTCCAGGGGGGGTGTGGGGATGTGGATGGTACAGATGAGGATGGGGGGCAGGCAGGGAACCAGCCTGCAGTTTCCCACCTGTACTCACCCTCCCCAGGCAGGTTGCCCCCCAGGGAGCCTTAGTGGCCTCCTCCAGGTGGATGGCTTCCTGCCTCTGCTGTGTGGCAGGCTCAAGACTGCCTCCAAAATATTTCTAGAATGTTAAGAAGGAGTTCACAGGCATCCATGCTCCATCCTGCCTTTCATTTTTGTTCATTCTTTCTCCTCCTTGCCTGCTGGAGGGGGTTTTCCTACGCTGAGCACCAGCCTGGGCCATCCTGACCCCCCTTGTCCTGCTCCCTGGTCCCCAGGCAGTCCCCACCATCCCTCCTCTGTATCCCTCATGCTGCAGAGGGGAAGGCAGGACTGCTCCTTCCTGGGTCCCAGGCTGGTGGGCACACCTGCAGAAGCCATGGCTCTTTACCATGGGCTTTTTCCACCCAGCCAAGCTGGCAGAGAAAGTTGCTTTGAGTCATGCAGAGAGCAGCTTGTAGTCTGCAGACACCAGTGACTCTTCTGTCTCTGTGGGATCTCCATGGAGGCAAAACACAACTGTCCAAGCCCAGATTTTCATTCAGGGCAATTCATTCAGACTCACTGCATCCCTTGGAACCTTTCAGCCTCAGTATTGGCCACAGGTTGCTTCTATATCCCTGCTTCCAGCATATCCCAAGAGCACCAGTTCAGAAGTAACATCATTGATTCCTTCTAATTATAAATCCTACAGAAAGTTCTCAGCTTGCAACAGTCACAGTTTTCCTTTCAGTGGAACCAATAAAAATTAAGTGTAGTTCTCTGGTTGCTGCCATTACAATAAAAAAACCCAGAATAATTTGAAAGTGAGTCAGGGAAATTGAGAGCAATGATAACAGAAGAAATCACCTGGGAGGCAAAGTCTTGTCTGAGTTTGAGCCCATTCCAGACCAAGTCCTGTGCTGGGATGGATCTCCTGGAGGATGTGGCTTCTGTCTGAAAGTACCAGAACGCAGAGCAAAGCAGGAGCAATGACCACAGACATGCTCACCAACAAGCCAGACACAGTACCTGAGCCAATAAGGGTGATTTGAAACCTCATCTGAGCTGTTTCCTCTTCCCAAAAGGCAAAATGACAACAGAACAATTAAAAAAAAAAAAAAAAAATCCCTGTATAAGCATAGAGCTTAAAAATAAGATCTGGAGGTGCAGGAACAGATGCTGTCAAGAGAGCAGTTATTTCCCACTGGACAGACTGCCTGTACAGGAGGACCCAAAACCCCACAGGTTTGCTGCTGCCCTGAGAGGAGATAATAACCACGTCTGTGTCTGTAATCCAGGGAGCATCACAGCAGACCCTGCAACAGCTTCTTGGTGGCACAGGGACCAGCAAAGGCTTCTGAGAGTGAGAGGAAAGAAAGAGGAAATGTCACCTGAGGCAATGGAGTGTCCTGAGGTGACTGCTGTCACCTGGAGCTCCAGAGGCAGAGGGGAAGGGCCAGGGGCTGGTCTGCAGATGCTGTTCCTCCAACAGAGTCATCTTGGGATAAAGCAGTCAGTTGTCTTTTACTCTTTACTAGGGCAGGCTCCATGGGCCCATGTAAAGTCTGTGAGTACGTCTAATAAGTACTAAGGGGGGTCACACATCCCTGCAGATGCTCTCAAAACAGGCTGCAAGTAAAGAGCAGGTCTTGGCTCTGGGCTGTGAAGCGGTCACAGGGGCAAGCAGCCATCTGGTGAGGGGTAAAGCTTGGTTTTGGACAGTTTTAGAAAAAAAAAAATCCCTGAAGGGGGTAAAAAAACGCCATAAACAACAGAAAAAGTTTGTGTTGGCCTCAGAGAACTGTCCCTGAGTCAAGAAAACTCCAACACAGGTTGGAGATCACACCCTGATGAGATGGGTTAGGGCAACTTCTGCCCCTGTTAATGTGAAGTGACCATGAGGATGAAATGATGGCACCTGGGTGGACTCAGGAGCTGCTGGGGCTCAGGCTCAGGTTTGAGTTTCCCAAAGACAAAGACCCCTAGGGCAGGGTTGGGGATTAGGTGAGGAATGTTTGCTCATAGCTCCAGGGTAGGAACCTGACTGGGAGGGCTGCAACCCCTGGGCAGGCTCAGGGCACTCTGCAGACCCTCAGCCAGGACACCTCCAGACACTACTGCAAGGGCACCATAGGAATTAACCCAATTTTTTCACCCCATTTCCACACCTGCAGTTGCCAAGAGAAATGCTTCATGCAGTAAGTCCTGCTGGGTTTGCCTGGCTCTTTGGACATTAAACAAACAGGCTGTGGGTGCTGAGATTTCTCCCTGCACACAAAGCAGGCTGGAATTTTGTGACTAAATCCCAGGGGGATTTGCAAACCAGCTTTGAATTGTGCAGCAAGTGCAACTGTGACAACTGTGCACTGGGTTATTGTTGTCTGGACAGTGTGAATGCTGAATCCCTGGGGAACATTAACAGCAGCAAAACCACCCAGATGTGTGCTGCAGAGAACTCAGCTGGGACAGCAATGGGAACTTCAGCTTTTGCCCCTGCTCTCCATTTCCCTGCAGATTTTTTGCATCAGGTTTTTGACTGTTGAAGGAAGTAAAAAAGAACTGCAGAAACTGGTGCTGCTAAGGGCAGAGGGAGAGATACATATGTGTGCAGAACTGCCTCTGCACACTCAGGAGGGCATAAATATTTCAGGATATTTAATCAATGTGAACTTCCACTTCTTGGTTAACCCCTGGGAGGATGAATGCTTTTACCTGTGCCAGCTCTGGGCAGGGAAGGCAACCTTAGATAACACACCCAGCATTAGGTTTGTCCTGGCCTGAACTGGCTGCGGGGGGAGGAATGAGAATTTCTTAGAGAATGATAGAATTGAGTTGGAAGAGACCTCTAAAGGTCATCTAGTCCAACCCCCTTGGACTTGCTGCACCCTTGGTCCTGGTGCTCACTGCTGGTTGGTTTGTGCTCTGGGGTCCAAGAGCTGAAGGTGCTGCTCAGAGGATGCAGAGGGGGAGACTCAGTGAGTCTTGGAGCAGTTCCATCCTCCTCCACTGATGCTGATGCTCAGGGACACTCTGCTCCTCCCCTGGCACTGCAGGTCAGACACATGAATGCCCTCTCTTTTGTACCATTTGCACATATTAACAGCACAAACTTTACACATGTGCAAAGTTCCTCTGCTGCCAAATGTTCATTTTTTCAGGAATCATCTGTTGTTAACCTCTGGTGTGTGTAAGTACAACATTTACCTGCTGGATCTACAGCAGATGTCAGCTAAGAGGGAAATGTTCTCTGTTTGGGCTCAGCATGCAAGGACAAAGAAAAAGAAGAAGGGGCAAAGACAAGGTTGTGGCTCATGGTGGGGAAGAGCCACCAGGGGAATCTCTCAGGGGTTTATCTCTGCCTGGATGGCCAGGACTGATACAGGATTTCTGCATCTCCATCCTGGAAGCCCATTCCTGGGATAGGGCTGTGTTTCTCTGCTGTTCTCCTGGAATTAAGAGCTCTAGCAACATCCATTTGCAGCATTCATTGCTGGTGGGTTTGGTTGAAATGAAGCCAGAAGAGCAAACTTTGCTCTTTTATAATATATCGAGTTGTTGAAATGAGGTTGAAAAAACAAAACAAAACACGAGGAGGGAACTGTGACTTGTCCCCCTACCTCTTGTCCTCCCAGTACCAAGCCTGAGCCTAACTCCATCCTCTTCCCACAGTTTGACATGCAGAGGATAACACTGGAAGAGCTGAAACACATCCTCTACCACGCCTTCCGGGACCACCTAACGATGAAGGACATTGAGAACATCATCATCAATGAAGAGGAGAGTTTAAATGAAAACTCTGGCAACTGCCAAACAGAATTTGAAGGTGAGAGAGAATGTTTCATTGTTTCTGTCCAATTACTCTCTTTCTGCTTCATCTGTAAAACTCGGGCTGACCCGTGATGGGCAAGGATGCACAGGGTTGGCACGGGGTTATTTTAGTGACAGTACACACTTAAGTGTGCCACTTAAGTGGCAGTACACACTTAGGGAGCTTGAGAGCTGCCAGTAACCTTCTTCCATGTGGTCTAGGCAAAGCTGATTGTCCCTCAGGCAAGAGGATGAAGCAGTGAGTGCTTTGCCTTATGGCCCTCCCTTCTCTGGTGGGACTCAATTCAGCCCCTGCTGTGGTCAGTGTCTGCCACAGACTGAACTTCCCTACAGAAATGCAGAGCAGTCATGGAATGACTTCACTGGTGCTGGGTCCTTCCCTAGCAAGCTGTCTTAGGCTCCAGCACTTTTCTGTTGTCCTCTGTCAGGGTTTAACACTGGCCCAGCAGTTAAAGTGAATAACAGATGCTCTCTGTTAATCCCCCTCTCCTCCCTGATAAGAAAAGGAGAGAGAATAAGGGAGAGAGACTGATGGGCTGGAAACTAAACTACACAACTTTAATGGAACAGTAATGATAAATAGGAAAAATTACTAAATATATACAAATATACAGGAAAATTGATCCCACGTTCCTCCCCACTTTCCCCCAATAACTCTCCCATCACCACGGAGGCTGCAGGGCAGCCCTGGGAAAGTTCAGGCTGGACCCTGGGGTCAGGAGCAGTCGGGAGCTGGAGGCAGGAACACACAGATTCAGGCTGGAATGGATCAGGAGCACAGGCAGAGGGATGGGTGGAAGCCTCCCAGGATGCTGAAGCAAACAGGGACAGGGGAAGAAGGGGAAGCAGGAAGGGCAGGAAAAAGTTTGACCCTTGTGATCCCTCAAATTTATGCTGAGTATGAGGTGTATGGGATGGAATACTCTGTTTGGTCAGTTCTGGCATCTATCTTGTCTGTTCCTCCCCAAGGAGGGGTTCAGGTGGGACCTCTTTACTCCTTCTGCAGGGTAAAATGTTCCTCAGAGCTGAGCAGTGTCCTTGGCTCTGCACACCAGTCTCTAGCAGTAACTATAAACATCCAGTGTTATCAGTCCTAGAAGCAGACACTGTCTGAGAAACTTGCTGTTAATTTCAGCAAGTGCAGCTACTGACAAGAAACTGAGCTGAAAGCAAAAGTACAAACCAGAAAATCACCTTTATCCTGGCCCAAACCAGGACATCCTCCCAGAAGCAGAAAAGCTCTCCTGGTGTGGCCTCCCAGGGCTGAGCTGCTACACAAGGTGCTGAGCTGGGGTCCTTGGACCTGCTGCCCTGTGATCCTCTTCTTGGGTGCTGCTGGCACTGCTGGACCTGCAACAGGCTGCACAGGTACACCCTGGGACAGCTCAACACCCATCAGGGCATCTGGAGGCTCCAGGATGAGTGTCTGGGAGGTCAGGGTCCAGCACTCCTCCCACTCCCAGTCCCCCAGGAGACCACGGAGTGATTGCTGCCCAGGCTCAGACACAGCCTCCACTTTGTCAAGGGAATTTACACTTAGAGCAGAGCTGATGCTGGCAAGAACATTCCCCCTTTTTAACCCACCTTGGGGAAGGATTTTATTGTCCAGAGGAACTTGTGCTGCTCTGAAGCGTTGCTGGGTGAAACAACCAAACAGATACAAATCATCCCAAAGTGCTGAAAAGTCTGGGAGATACCTAGAGAGAACCTCAGGGGCTGTGCATCTCACCCTGGGATAGGGACCATACTTCCCCACCTACATCAGTGCTGCTTTATGTAGGTCATTTGGGGGGAAATTCAGATACTCTGAGGGGTCAAACAACTTCTGAGAGGGCACCAGGCAGAGACGTTGAAGCATCTTCAAAACAGAGCAAAGGATGAACACGTCCGTGCAGTTCCTAGCCTGGCTTCTTAATGGGATTCAGCAGCTGCATCCAGCACACTCACCTCTGCTACAGACTGCAGAAACTGTTGAGGAACAGAGCTGAATTTTAAGAAGCCTGCAGGAGGGAGGCAAGTAGCAATGCTCTCCAAAATAACCCAAGCAACTTTTTTTTCTTGTTCCCCATGGAGAGCAGCAGGGAGGAAGAGTTGTTCATCTCCACTGACCTGCTGCTTCTGTGGACACATGAGCCAGCTGTCACCACTGCAAGAGGCAGACAGGTTTCTTTCAGCTTAGAAACTTGGGTGAGCTACCCTAGTTGCCAAAAAAAAAAAAACAAAAACCAAACCCAAAAAACAAACAAACAAACAAAACCCAAAAAACCAAAAACCTCAGCATCTCGTTTTGGAAGTCCCAGCTTCCAAAAGTACAGCAAGAACAGCTTTTTTTTGTGGGATGTTGGCATTGCTGGTGCTAGGCAGAACCTAGAAGCAAAACAGAGCCTTTTTTTAGATGTTAGAAATAGACACACACACAGATCCACCAGAGAATAAAGATCAACTGAATGCTGTCAACAAAGACGCAAATTTTTTCTTCAGGTTCCAGAAGAAGGGGATGGTTCTGGTCCATGGCAGCTCTGACATGAGCATTTCTCCCAGGAACAGCAGGCTGGGAGCAGGTCTCCAAGCTGGATGTGCCAGTACCTGAATGACCCACTTGTGCCCTCGATGGTCCCATTTCCCAAACACTAAGATTCCTATAGGGCTCAAGAGCAGAAATTCTAAGGCCTCATGGCATGGATCAGTGGCACCAAGGGAGAGCTGTCATGAAGCCTGGGCAGCATCTCAGGCTAGATTTAACAGGCTGTGTCTCCGTGTAAGTCACTCACTCACCCTTTCCTGTTTAATTGGTAAAGTGAAGGAGATGCTTTTTGGGTATAACTCATGGAATCATAGAATCATAGAATGGTTTGAGTTAGAAGGGACCTTGAAGATCATCAGCTTGCAACCCCCCTGCCATGGTCAGGGACCCCTCCCGCAGCCCAGGCTGCTCCAAGCCCCATCCAACCTTCAACACTGCCAGGGATGGGGCAGCCACAGCTTCTGGGGGCAACCTGGGCCAGGGGCTCAGCACCCTCATAGTAAAAAATTTCCTCCTTATAGCTAATCCCCTTGTCCTCTCACTACAAGCCTGTGCCAAAAATCCTACCCCTGCTTTCTTGTAGGCACCCTTCAGGACTGGAAAGCCCTATAATGGCATTTTGGAGCCTTCTCTTTGCCAGGCTGAATGACCCCAAATTCGGTGCTCAACCCTCTGATCATTCCTTGAGCTGCTTTTAGGTACTGCCTTGGGATGAGATGAATTGTGCCTTAAAAAACACCTCTTCTTTTTAACTGTAAAGGCAGCCTGAAGGGACTAGCTTAGAGGCTCACATCTGTATTGAATGGACATTTCATCCACCCTATTGAAGTGCCTTCAGTTATGGGTAGGAATGATGCCACGATGAGCCCTGATGGTTTTCACTGAGATTGAGGGATGGGTCCCAAGGGAGCAGGCAAGGCAGATACTTTGAGCAGTGTTGTACTGAAACAGAGGAACTCCACTTGCTGTCTCCTCCAGAGTATGTTCTTGCCATCAAAGAGAAGCCCCATGACTCTTCTCCATCCTGTGGACAGGGTGATCCCTCCTGCTCCATACCTGGGGGCATCTGGCTCAGACAGGTGCTGAGCAGCCCTGTAGGAATAACATTGTCAGCACTACAAATATGTGCAAATTTGGGGCACTCTCACAATTTTGCCATCTTGGCTTCTTACCACAATAAGGTCTTTACAGATAAAAGGTCTTTTCTTCCTCTATCAAGATGGATTATCTACTTTAGCTCTCCCTCCCACCCCCAGTGGCACACACAGCCACACACACTCTCTTGCCCAAATAAAATACTCACACTCCAGTGAGGGACAAGTTCAGGTTTTTGTTCAGTTCACTCTGAAGACAGAGTCATTTGCAAGACATCAGCTCTAGGCTTACATTACTACTTCCCCTCCTGTGCCTTTCTAGGGGTTTTTATTTGCCTTTTTCTAGATGAAGAGTAAAGCAATGAAAATGCCCAACTCCTGGGTGGAAGCAGCTCACACCACCCCAGTGATAAAGAATGTGACCAGAGGGGAGGCAGAGCTGTCTTCAGCCTTTCTCTTGATTTTTATTAATGCTTGGGGCAGGAGAACAAACATGAGGGCCCAGAAGAGTATAGGTGCTTATGAGGAGACAGACAAGAAAAGAACACTACTACCAAAGTCTGGAGCAACACAACACTACCAAATATTAATAGGAATAAAATAAAATAAAATAATTTGTCTGGCAGTTCTCTTGTTTGAAACACGAGATTCAGCTTGTGACAAACAAGAGTGTTGCTGATCATGATGACCCGTGCTGTCTGCCTCAGGTGCTTCATCCTCAGCCCTGACACTCACATTAAGTGGATGGACCAGAGCTGCTGCACTTCCCCTCCCTGCTCCCCTAGGTGAGCATTAGGAGCATCTGCTCCTCAGTGAAGGGCTTGGGAATGACAAACTGGCCTCTTAAACACAAACAACTCCAGGCAGCCAGGGAAAGCAAGTATCACTCACCTTTGACAGGGTGATGGCAGAAGCTGCTATAAATATACTGAAGCTGTTGGTGTTAGCCAATCTTTCTTTGCAGGCTGGCAGGTTCTCAGTGCTCACCTGGACCACCTCAGACCCATTGTGGGCATCATGACCCTCAGACCAGCAGCTGATGCTCCCTGAAATGGGCTGGACCCATGAACCCCCTGTGCTAGTGTAGAGGTGATGGCAGCTCTGTCACTGTCACCTCACACAGTGAGAAGTCCTCTCCTCCCCCCTGTCCTCTGCCCATTGAGAAGATGAAGGATGACCCAACCTCAATTTGCCTTTATTTCTTGAGATCTCATTTACTGGACAGCCTGTGAGCTGCTCTCCCCAGTAAGGGGCCAGGACATGTCCAGAGGAACACCAGGCTCTGTGTTCAAGGGAGCAGCTCACATCCAAACCCTGGCATGTTCCAGGGGTATTAAAACCTCCTGCTGGAAAACAAATGCAAAGCAGGTCAAGCATCCAGCCCTGTGACAATTCCAACTGTGAAAAGCGTCAGGAAAAAGCCCAGATGCCATGCTCTAGGACCTATGAATTCCAAGAAAGGAGAAAAGGGAGGGCAAGAAGTCACTGGTTAGCTGGGGTGGCAAATGGGTCTTGGTATTCAAAGGGGCAACCCACGGGGCAGGACAAAGTTGTCTTCACAGTGAAGGAACTTCAGCTTCCTTGTCTTCCTGTGCAAAGGGGCAGAGGAACTGGAATTCTCATCTTGCTGCAGTAGTTCCTGCTGAGCAAGGGGGTCTCTCGGGGTCTGCAACCCCTCTGTGTTTCAGAAGAGACCTTTCCTCTTTCTTCTGGAGTTCTATGCTGGGTGTTTGGCTGTTTGGCTTACCTTCAGTCAGTAAAAAACTGATAACAGTGACTTCCCTGGATCCTGCTGCCTTAAGGCTCAGTTTTCACTTGCTAATACAAGACTGAAGAAACTGGTCAGCTCAGAAACACTTCTGCAAGAATCACTGCACATGCTTGGTTCTTTACCTTTGCACAAGAACATTAGCATCACAAAAAGCCTTGACCAGGTCTTCAGCTGCTGCTCCCAGTCCCCCTGATGGGCACCTCATGCTGGCTGGGATGGGTTGTGGCACTGCTTTTGTCTGAGTGTTTTCAAAGTATAGAAATAATAGAAAAATAAATCAAGGAATACCTGAAGCTGTGATTTAACAAGCTGCTCAAAGTGCTGGGACAGCAGGCACAAATCCCAGGGGCTGCAGTATTGATTCTCTGAGCTTTGTGAAAGCCAATGAAGGAACGAAGGAGCAGAGCAGGGCAAGCAGAAAGCAAGAGAGAGAGAGGAAGAACTGCTAAAGGGGATTTCATCAGCTCTGCAGAGCAGGGGGACCATGTGGGAGCTGGGATCAGGGCACAAGCACCTCTAAATCCTGTCCAGAGGAGGTGAGGAGGGGTTGAAACAAGGGTTCAAATTGTAGCACCCAAAGCTTCCCCCTCTCTGTGCAATGAGGTCCAAGCCTGAATCAGAACAAGGTTTTTTTTTTCCCCATGTATTCTACAAACACCCTCCTGGAGTTTTCCAGATACAGGCACTCAGACACAGCCCTTCTCCTGGCTGCATTGTAGGTTTATTGTTATTTTGAGTTTGCTATCAAGCTCAGACCATCGAAAGTCTCCCATCATCACTGACCATCCATGAGAAAAAGGTGTTGGGTCTTCATGGGCCAAACCAGGACTATTTATTACTGCCCATAGCACAGTACAGGACTCTCCATCCCTTGCTGAGGATCTCCTGGATTCCAGTGATTACCTCAATGGACCTTCATAACCTTTCCAGAGAGATTAATTTTTACAGCACCCCAAGGCCACAGGTTGTTCTTGATATTCATAGGCAGGGAGGCAAAGACAGAGACATGAACTGTCTTTAGTGAGTCATAGCATGGATCCTTGCTGATGAGCTGAAAAAAACATTCAAATTAAATAAAATAAGGCAAAGCTAAAAATCCCAGTTCTGTCTGCATTTTTAGCGGCTGCAAATCACTCTCACCTCTTTTGACAATTATTCTGCAAGCATTCCTTTGAAGAGGTTCTTAATAAGTCTGATTTTGCTTAGGCTCAGAAAACCTAAAGAGAGTTTGGAAAAATGACTAACACACTGTGCATACTCATGGGAATGATCACAGTGGGGGTTTAAGTGTTACCAGGGAGCATGTCTTGAACCTCTGCTCATTCCCAGTTGATCTGGATGAATTCTAAGGGATCCACAGAAGACTGATATCCCCACCCCTGCAGCCTTGGTGGGGATGTGAGAGTTATTGGAGGAGAGGGGGGAGGAATGTGGTATCATTATCCTGTATATTTGTATATATATTTAATAATTTTTGTTCTGTTTTACCAATACTGTTTCATTAAAGCTGTGTAGTTCAGTTTCCAGCCCATCAGTTTCTCTCCCTTATTCTCTCTCCTTTCTTTACCTTAGGGGGATTAACAGAGAGCATCTGTCAATTGTTTCATTTCTGGACCAGTGTTAAACCCTGACAGCCTGCAGCAGCAGAGGGGCAGGGAGCAGGATTGGCCCTTCTCCAGTGCTGGACATGGTCTTGCATCCTCTGGAGCTCTTTTATCCCCACTGTTTCCCATCTGCTGCTCTTGGGATTTTTGCTACTGACTGTAAGGCAACCCTGTCCTGTGCTGGGGCCAGTCTGGATCCAGCTCTTCCTCTTCCATTTCACCTGCTTCCATCTTGCTTGTTTTGCAGCTTTGGGCAGGTGGGTGCTGTGTGATCGCTGCCACACGCTGCAGCTTTGGTGGCACCTCACCTGAGCTGTGTAGTTCAGTTTCCAACCCATCAGTCTCTCTCCCTTATTCCTTTATCAGGGAGGAGGATTAACAGAGCAGCAGTTGTTGGGTGTGACTGCCGGGCCAGCGTTAAACCCCGAGAGGTGGTGAGCAGAGGCCGAGATGTCTGAGCTCAGCTGATCCAGGTGGCAAACAAAGCCGTTTCCTCTGGCCCAGCAGCTCATCCTTCCCCTGTCTCCCTTGCAGTGCACGCCCAGAAGCAGAACAGACAGACCTGCGTGAGGAAGAGCCTGATCTGCGCCTTTGCCATGGCCTTCATCATCAGCGTGATGCTGATCGCGGCCAACCAGATCCTGCGGAGCGGCATGGAGTAACCTCAGCACCTCACTGTGACCCCAACGCACCGTGCATGAGCTCCCCGGAACCTCTCCTCTCGTGGCAAAGGGACAGAGGCAGGCAGACCAAGCACCATTGGGCAAGGAGCCTGAGGCCAGCGGCGTCTTGTGAGTCAACTCCATCCTTCTGGCAGGGACATAAAAGGGCTGTCTTAACGCTTTAAAGGTTTTGTTTCCTAATGCAATAAAAAAAACAAAACAAAAAACAAAACGAAACGTGGGAGTCCCAAATTAATTGCTTCAAAACAGCAATGGGAACTGAGGAAACTCTCATCCAGCAGCCTGCTTGGGGGTTGTAAGGAGTCACAGCCTCAGGACTGGTTGCAGCGGGGCTGTCTTTTAACCTAGGGGCCAACTGACTATTCCGTGTAGCTCTCCACTGGGCCCGCGTTCCCGGGAGGTTGATGGTAGCATTGCCACAAGCAAGTCCTCTTCGTTGGATTTCACGTGCTCCAGCTTCACTTTGGTTTTCCCTGATGACCATGCCTTCGAGTTCCCGGCATCAGAGGGGAGCTACAGCATCCTTGTACAGTATTTTCAGAGCGAAACAAAAAGAGGAGAATTCGCCAGCATCACACAAAATTTCTATTTTTGCTTCGTACACGCCACCTTCGACACGAGACTGTGGGGTTAGCACGAGTCCATTTTGCCATTTCTTTTTCTGACTGGGAATCAGGGCTGGAGAAGCAGCACTTGTTCCCACACACGGGCATTTCTGAGATTTGTGCACAGTCTTCCAACCGACTCTGCAAGCACCAGCGCCAGGCACAATTCCCTCTGTTTGATTCCATCTGCATAGTCAGCAGAATTGCTTTCCAGCAGCTTTGCCCTTCTTCTCTGTTGGTTTTCAATAACCTTACGAGAGATTAAAATCTCCCCTCTCCTTGCCTGCCCAACTTTTATTTATTTCATTTCATGCATCCTGGTTGTAATCTGCAGTGAAGCCTCCTCTGTGCCAGACACCTTCTCCTGGGAGGGGTTATGGTTTTGCCTTCATGGCACCCTGGGGTTTTGACCATCCAGTTGCTTCAGTTCCTGCCAGGAGCCATGCCACCACCACCACCACCATCATCCCATGGGCTGGCTCCAAGGGGGGTAAGCTGAAAAGCAAACTGCAGCAAGAGGAGGAGGAATCAAAGTAGAGCACACCACCATGTGTTATGCAGGGTGTCAGACTTTCAGATCCTGCAAGTGATGGTTGTTTTTCCTAGAAGAGATTTGGATGAGCAGCAAGGAGAAGATGCAGTGAAGCAGCCTGGAGACACAACACATCCCACCAAAAGTGCAAGGGCTGAGCAAGCCTGGAGCCAGGATTACACCTCAAAGCCTTTTTCCTTTGAAACCTGACACTAACCCTTGCATTTACCTTTGGATGAATTCTGCACCTCTGTGTCACCCCCGGGGTAGAGCTGGTTTCTTTGCCTTCCTGGAAGAGGTTTCCCAGCTGGTGCTCATGGAGCTGGTACAGGGAGTGCTCCTGAGGAGGTCCCTGGAGGCACAATTGCTGTTGTGGTGGTTGGGTGAGCTCCAGAAGCACCAAGGGACAGTGAGATCTTGCTCCTGTAAATGTGGGTGACTCTTTCCTGTGCCACAAGAGGGGCAGGATCTCTCCCTAAGGCATCACAGCCCATGAGCTTTCCTCATCACGCACAGCAGTGTAAGCCTGGATCCATCCCAAAGACTACTTTCAGGTCTTTCTTTGATTCCAGTTTGATCACTAATGTTTAACCTGTACTATTTAGTAGCCTGATTTGAAAATTTGCTTCTCTTTGTTCTTTCTCCCATCACCCATCTTTGGATTTTGCCTTCAGGTGTGTGTCTCCATCCCCCCCCTCCACACTGTTGTCATTTCCCTGGTGTGTCCTCTCCATCCCTGGACAGCCACCTTCTCCAGAGCAGCCAAGTTATATTTTTTGCTGCCTCTCACACTCACTTCTGAATTTCTGTTCTGCTGTGGCTAATAGAGGTCAACTGCAAAACAGTCTGCAAAAAAAATTGTTACATCTCCCAGAAGATGGAGAGATTTGTTTGCTGTAGGGCAGCAGCAGACTTCAAACCAAGAGGGGAAATTCTTGGGCAAGCTGTGAGTGTGGGATTGGCACTGCTGGGGAGCCAGCACTCTCTGCACTGGACACTGCAGATAATGAGCTTAAAAAAAAAAAAAAAAAAAAAAGGGTCTATTACTCGCCACTGAACAACTATTATTAAGATTTTTTTTCCCCTGGGACTGTGCTGGAGTGCACGTGGGCTGCAGGGCCAGATGGAGCGGGTGGGCACTGACCCATCAGCCTCACTCCATGGTGGCAGACATGGGGCAGAATGGTTCCTCTCTGAGACCAGGCATTTCTCCAGCTTCTCCTCACTCATCTGCCAGCCAAGCCAGGCAGACTCCAATGCTGGCAGCTGCCTTCCAGGTGAGATGATCTTCTGCATTCCTTTAAGCTTTCTGGAAGGATCCATAATTCCTGTGTGCATGCTCCATAAAAACCTTTGTAAATACAGTCATTTTTCAGAACAATCCCTCACCTTGAAGCTCCATTTGTAAAACCAAACCTGGAATTACTCCCTGGGTAAAAGCCATAGCCTGGTGTCAGGAGAGTTCAGTGCAGAACTCCTCACTGATCTTACTGGGTACAGGATTTAGGAGGGTTTTGGGGTTGCTTTTTTCTGCAGGAAACCCAAGTTGTCCACCATGAATCAGCATCATGTCTTGCCAGAGGTCTCCTTTTCCTTCCTAGAGCAGCCTTCTCACCATCTCCATGCTTAGGGCTCTCCTGGTAGCCACTGGCAATACAGGAGGGACCAGGCTATTTCATCTTTTCCTCTCCCCACAGTCTTTCTACCAGCACCTCCCATCCTTCCTAGCCTGCAGCATTGGACCTGTGTCTTGTACCTTCCTCCCTGGCTCCATTTATGTAACATCCATTTATCTGCTTTTTTTTTTTTTTTCTTCTGCACAAGAATATAAAAAGAAAAAAAAAAGGTGGGGTGGGGAAGCTTTTTGTTGCTTTTACAGACAGTAGGTAAAAATAGAGGAGTAAAATTTTGATTGGAACCTGGTGGCAAAAGCTTAGGGGGAAGAAAGTCTAAGAATCAAAGAAATAAAAATGAAACCCCCACATCCCTTACTTTAAAAAATAAATAAATTCCAGTGCTAATTAACATACTTAAAAAAAAAAAAAATACCCAGACTGCAGCAGTGCTAGGTAGAGCTGTCATAAAAAGCACTAAACTTATGCTCTTGCCAGCTCCATGAGAATTTAAGTTTCTTTTCACTGTGGTTCTGTAGGATTGCTATGGCAACCCTCGCTGCTGGTGACATGGGTGCCACCGTGTCAGGGTGACACTCAGTGACTGCAGGCAGGCTCCCAGCCAAGCCACGGGGGGACAAACAGGACCCAACAGCCAGGAGAAGCACCCACTGGTGGATTAACAAATTACTGGGAGCACCCCAAAGACAAGTCTCTTGGCTTAGACACCAAAACCCCCGTGGGCAACGAAATGGGTCCCTGGGGGTGCAGGGAAAGCTCAGAGGTGGATGTGGTCATTTTACCTTCAGAGGTTTTGGTTTGGTTTGGGAGCAAGTGAAAGCAGTGGAGTGTAAGACTGCTCGACCCAGGCTGTGCTTGGCAAGGACACGCTGGGCAGATCCTTCATGGAATCTGATGGGAAGCACTTGGGATGCTGCTCCTGCCAGGCACCAGGTTTCCTCACTGGTAAGCACTGACTCTGACTTTAACCACTGACTTGAACTTTGAAGGCACATCCTGGTTTTCAGGCAGTGCAAGGAATCTGCTCCTGGAGAAGCCAACCAGGGGCCATGGAGAAGCTGAATTCCAGCAAAAACTGCTGGTCCAAAGCCATACTGTACCACCAGCCATGAATGAGGAGTTACCAGGCAGGTCAAGCACAGCATGGTGGTGGCATGACCTTGGAGATCTGATCAGGGCATTACCCTCTCAACAAACCCATCACTGAGAAGTAGTCAGGTACAATACCATCAATAATTTAAAGAACTGCACAGGGTGGGTGACTGGGAACACTTGGCTTTGTTAGGGACTGCTCCTCACACTGCTGGAGGTCACACAGGATAAGAGAGGTGAAGAGGAAAAAGTCCTAGAATCACAGAATGGCTGGAAAGGGCCTCAAAGATTATCAGCATCCAACCCCCATTTCTTTTATATTTGATGGCTACCCACAAGTGGGCCAGTTGTTAGCAGACACCATGTCCTGGTGATCACAGACCCCCCAGGAGAAAGGTGGGAGATGGTGGAAGACCCAAGTACCTGCCCCTGCTCCTGCATGAGTGAGAGTTGAGTATTTGGGCATCATCTGGTGATCTGGAGAGATTTCAGGCAGACCACCCAGTGGCTACTGGGAACTCTGGTGTTGGATATGGTGCACTGGTAGGGGTTGGATGCTGCTTGCTTTACATGGGAACCTTCCAGCAACTCTGTAGAAGAAAAGATAAGGACATCCATACCCACCTCTTTAAGCTGAGGCTAAGTAAATGGGGCTATTTTTTTGTCCTTCTAGCATAAGAAATAGAGTATCAATCAAGCAAATTAAGAAAAAGCAGAAAGTATTCCCATGGATGCTGCTCTGGATGGCTGAAGTCTGTGGACAGACTGGGGTGAGCAAAGTGCCTACTGGTACTACTTTGTTCCATGGGAAGCAAAGGAGTGTTCTTTCACAAATTAAAAAAAAAAATAAAATCAGAGGACTGTGATGGCCATTCAAGTCCCAGTGCTGGCACTGCTCAAGATGACACATGGCCTTGGGAGGTGCCCAGTACCAAAAGACTCAGCTTTTCCCACAAAAAGCTCCTTTCCCCTTGGCTGTGCCCACATGCCTGGAGCAGCACTGCCAGGGGCTGGCATGGCACAAAGCAGGAGGCTGCAGAGTCCTGAGGCAGACCCAGAGCTGCAAGGAGAAAAGCAGAGGGAGGAATACATTAAGATCACTGAAAATGAAGTTCCCTATTTTATCCACCCATGTAATAAATTATTTAGTTTCTGCTTTATGGATGGCTGTTTGAAAGGAGAAAAAACAACTCTTCTAAAATGAGAATCTGATGAAATATCTTTTTTCTGAGTCATGCTTGCACTCCATAGATGAAGATGTACAGAACTTGCTGGGTTTCAATCTATTATTTTGCTGTACTTTGTCCTGACAGTGCAATCACATTTCCTTGGCATCACTTAAAACCTGTTCCTTTCAAAGAAATTTCATACAGAGAAATAAAAGGCTAACAACATTTTCACTTCTCTCTGTCACTGGTTGTTATCAGGACTGGATCTTGGTTTTCTCCAGTTCAAGCAGGGAGTTTTGGGCAGTTCTAGGATCTGTAGAAACTTCACCAAGAGTAAGATGGACAGAAAATCTGACATTCTCTTTCGAAGAGCACTCCACTCCTACCTCTCCAGTGGCAAAAATATTAAAAACTCTCCATTGGGCATCTTCACTAGGAAGGAATTTCAGCCCCAAAGTGAGAAGACAGAGACAGGAGAAAAAGGAGGCCCTCTGGATCTAAAGATCTTGACAACTGATGATGAAAATGCTGTAGGGTTTGGGGTTTTTTCATTTTCTGTTAGAACTGAACAAAATACTTTGTAGCCTTGAGGAACATTATTGAATGAAATTGCCATTTTCCCACCAATTATTGTCTACAGCTGCTCAGGGCCAGTCTTTGCCAGCATCATGGATGAGCAGCTTCAAACACTGCCAGTTTTACAGTGGTTTAGGTGAGCTCCATCAGATGACTTTGCTTTATCAGCTCCTCTTCTGCCTTCACCAGCCAGCCAGCAGACACCTCCCCATCCTGTTTGAAGCTCTCCAGATTGCTTTAGGAGCTGCCCCTCTGCTCTTGCCAGCACTCAGGCATGTTTGGTCTCTCTTCTGAGCAGTCCCACTAAACCCAAATCTAGCCCAAACGAGGTGTTTCCTCCCACCTCTTTCAGAGAAGCCAAAGTTATCCCAGCTTCATGTAGAAGCTCTTGTTTTCCCAGATTTTAATTGGGGTAGGGAAGAGGAAGAGAAATGAAGTTCCTCTCAGACACCAGGGTAAATCAGAACTAACTCTTTACAATTAATTGGCTCAAACTGGAGTAAGCCCAGAATCCAGGCAGTTGCCACTTAATCCATACTGGGACCCAAGTAATCAATCCCTCCTGGTTCATCTCTAGGAAGTTCTTCACTAATCCATGCCTTTCCTTTTTGCCATCATTTCATCCCTCCCTGTTTTCAAGCCATTTACATGGCTTCATTGTTAACTTGACAAGTTCATTGTTCAAAAAAAGTGACCATTTTTTGCTTTTTAACAAAAGACATGGCATTTTAATTAAAGACCAAAACCCACAGAGTCAGCAGCATAATGGTAAAAATAAAAATAAAAAAAATAAAAAACCCCAACAACTCAACCTTTGTAGAAAATACTGTAAATATTAATATAAATTAACTTGGCATGCAACTGAAATAAATCCTATGTTATTGCAAGTTACCCAAATGTATAAAGATGTGTATAAAGGAAAACTGAATGCCACATGTATCGGCTGTTTCCTCTAACCAAACACTACTGTAAATATATAAACTGTATAAAAGATTTTAATTTTACCATTATTTATGCAATAGAAATAAAGTTTGGTTTTTTTTTTCTTTTGATGAGGGGTGAATTTTCTTTTTTTCCTCATTTTGGAGCAGTCACTGATATGTATCCATGCCCAAGTACAACAGCTAGATTTGCATAAAATATTAGGACAGAGACCCTTTCTTCCTTCTGAGGGATACATGAACATTTTGTTATTTTGCTTTGAAAAGAGATTTACGTATTTTAAAGACTGTTACTCCAGAAAGAGCTGCTGGGTGAAGGGATGCCTTGGCCACTCAGAGGTGGGGTCTGCACTTCGAGGGGGACACGTGCAGAGGACTTGCCAGCTTGCCAAGGACTGAACTTCTCCTCTGGAAGTGGAAATCAAAGCCCCACCTGGTGTGGTTGGTGGGCACCACATGCAGATCTCAAAGAGAAAGGGCAAGTCATGCCATGTGCTCCTTTGTGGCACTTGCTTTGAAACTTGAGCCTCCTTTTCTTACACCTACCAGAGAGCCAGAGCCTGTTTCCCTGGGCTCAGAGGGGCCCAGCTCCAGTGCTTCCCTGCTGGGTAGAGGATGCTGACCACAGGTTTTAATCCCATCTCTGCTACTGCCAAGGCTCCATACCATGGGCTGCTGTGTGAGACTAAACTGCACTCCTGTGTAATGAAGAGCAGCTGCTCCCTCAGCACATCAAAATCTCTGCCTTTTACTGTAGACCATACTCCCAGCTCCCAGTTAACCATGTCCTGCAAGACATTCTGGCTGGAGAAGATGAGGATGAGGTTAATGATCGTCCTCAGAATTGCTTGTAGTGGTGCCTAAATTAGAGCTTAATAGTAAATAGCTGATGTAGGTAAGTCACCTTCCCCCAGGGGCACCTGGGGGCACACTGGCTGGACTGCTGGGACACTGAGTGCAAGATCCCCCAAAGCTGCCACTGTGCCCATAGGATGTGTACCACCTCAACCTTGTGCTTGGAAAGGAGCTGGGACACAACTATTTTTGCAAAAACACCATTTCTGATCCCTTTATTTGAACTCTGGAAAAAATGGGTGGTTTTCCCCAGACAAGGCTATATATCTTGCTCCACTTCATGGGCTCACATTATTTATTAACTGCAGCCACTTAAGCCTGGCAGCTCAGACACTGGTCCTTACTCCAGGAACCATCACAACTTTCAGTGTGAGCAATTGTCCACGCATGGAGTACCACTGCAAAACAGGTGGTGCAGGAACCTCATGTTTACAAAATCTGTGATCTAATAGGTTTTTTGTAAAAAAAAAGAAACTGTGCACTCTAGTTGACCTCATACATTATGTAACTGGGGAGCATTTTAACAAATGGCTCAGGAATGATCCTGCATACATGGCAGGAATGAATCAAACGTGTCGTAGGAGTTCCTATACATTCAGCATAGGAATGAATCAAAGAAATTTGCTGGAAGGAGAAACGTACCTACACCACACAGCTCTCCTTTGAACACCAGTCTCATGTAGATCATGGTGTCCTATGTCCTCAAGAAAACCACAGGTTTGTATCTTGTAGTTCAGAACTGGGCAGAAACTGAAATCTGCTGGTATCATTCTGAGTACAAACCCTCTCTCCCCATCACCCTTGGCGAGGATTAGCACTGTGCTGGAGGGGTGAGTACAGAACTGTGGGGAAATCTGCACTGTCTGCAGGGAGAAAAACTTGAAAAGAGAAAAACAAAACTTGTGCTGAGACAGAACTGCCCCATCTCACCACAGAGCCCACTCAGACGACCAGTGTTCCAGCTCTACCAAAACCCGTTCAGCTTTTGTGTTATTTTAATATCCTCCACTCAGCAGAGCCAGGCAGGACATCACATCAGGGCTTCATCCTCCAGCTGTGCCCTGGCAGGGGCTTTGGCTGTCAGCTGCCACAGGAGCAGGCACTGCCGAGGGGCTAATCCAGCTCCCAGGGAGCCAGTGGAAACCTTCCCAGATTTAGTGGGATTTGGATTAGGTCATCACACAGCACAGTGCTTCACACCCTGGCTCTTTGCTTTGTTTAAATGGAATCAGGCCAAGGCCCCAAAGTGAATTACTGAAATACAAATAAAGCCTTCCTGCCTCGGAATTAAATTCAGGCCTGGCCCCATCCAGAACATTTTCCAGCAGTGGTCTCCTCAAGCTCAAACCCCCCAGCAGACAGTGTCCTTGGTTAGAACCAGTGCTTTCCTCCAGATAAGCACATTCTGCCCAGGACCCTGCATCTGGTTCTGCTGCTGCCACCTCACCCACTCACAGACTCCTTCCTGACTGACACCTGTAGAAGCATCTGCTAATCCAGACAGTAATTCAGTTGGGATGAGCTACTTCATCCTGGCAAGGCTTTCCCATGTAAGCATAGACTAATATTATCTTGTTTTAATTGCTGCTTGTAGTGTTTCTCAAAAATCAAAAATATTTTAATTAAAAAATTCACCAAGAGTATCTCCCAGATCTTTTCCCATTTATTCTTCTTCCCACCAAAAATTATCAGCACATTTGTGAAGTTCTAAGGAAAGTAATTACAGCAGATGTTCATTGCTGCTGCTAGCACTGAGGTTGCTGGAAGCTGCACATCAGTCTCCCAACTTCTAGTTTTCTGTAGCTTTATTAAACAGAAATCGCCATTCCTGGTCTTTGCTCAGAAAGGCGGCTGTCTGCACCAGAGCTGGGATGATTTCATGCCAGTTGCTAAGGTCAGGGAAAATCTGGGGTGGGAGGGAAGGGTGGAGTGAGAAAGAAGGAGCTACAATCAAGGACCTGCTAGGGACCCAGAGATTTGGGCAGGGAACAGCAAGGACTGGCTGGAAGCCATTTCATTTTGCCTGTAACACCCTTTGTACTGAATTAAGGTCTTCCACCTCCATCCCCAAGATGGGAAGTCCACTGGAAGTGCCATCAGCACACCATGTTACACTTCTTTGGTGTGAGGGTGCTGAGCCCCTGTCCCAGGTTGCCCCCAGAAGCTGTGGCTGCCCCATCCCTGGCAGTGCTGAAGGTTGGATGGGGCTGGGAGCACCCTGGGCTGTGGGAGGGGTCCCTGACCATGGCAGGGGGGGCACTGGAGGAGCTTTGAGGTCCCTTCCAACACAAACCATTCCATCATTCAATGAACAGTGTGGAAGTCTCAGACTGAAGATGCCAAGTGCATGCCTGTCAAGCTCTAAGAAATGTTTTTTAACCTCAATTTCTTTCTAGACTTCCACTTGCCCACAATGAGTTGGCTTTAGAGTAAGCTGTCAGAACCAGTTCACCATATAATGACAGAAAGCTGAGATAATCACAGGGAGAGCATACATGTCACTGCAGACAGAAATTCAGTGGAGCAGTGTAAACGTGGGGTCAGGACCCAGGAGAATGATGCTGACAGAGCAGGAAAGTGAATTTTCAGTGTCCTGTGCCTGCTCAGAGACAAGGATGCAGAACCATGAAGGGAGCAGTGTCTCCCACCTCTACTTTGGGAATGAAAACTGGATTCAGCAGCAATGAAGCATTCAGCAATGCTCTCTTCATGGTGGAGCTCCTCTAGGTCTGAGCTTAGGTTACAAACCCAGACAAATGAAGAAAGCCCTGGAGAAGACAGAAAGCTCCAGATCTTCTTTCTCAAAATCACAAGTTAGTTGCACAAAAAATTCAACTCTCTGCCTTCAGCCCATCAGTTTTCAGCCTCTGTCCTGAAAATTTCAAGTTGGACCTTCCAGAAGGGCCCTGGCTCCACTGGAGATGCCAAACCAACTCCCTGCAGATGTACAGCCAGCTGGCTGCTTTGGACACATCCAAGTTCATCACATCTTAGAGAGCAGAAGTTGTTTTCTGCAGAGCTGAATTTTGCACAGACAAACCCTTGGGCAGAACCAGGACTACCACAGATAGTTGGCATTAGGGGTCTCCCATGCAGGCAGGTCCTGCATCTCAGCTCCTGGTACAGCTGCAGGGGCAAAGCAGCCCTCTCAGAGGCATCTCCACCCCAAAAAGAACATGACCAAGAATGTGGCTGCTCCTGAGCCCTTTCCAGACTCAACAAGATCCAGCCTGCAGAGTGTCTTACAGAAAGCATCAAAACCTCCTGAAGTGAAGGATTTCAAATGGAGGGGCTAAGAGACCCCAGGACTTGCAGTATGAGCAGCCCCCCTCTCATAAGGGTAATCACTGCATGTTATCTGGAAAACCCTCTCAAGTGATTGCTGTTTGCAGAGGCTGATTAAATATAAATTAAACTCATCTGCTTGTTCAGCAAAATATATGAATAGAATAGCAAGATCTTTTCCATTGGCTGAGTGGAAGGTTTGGGCAGCTCGACCCCTGGCCTGGCACAGCCACACACAAGAGCTGCTCTGCACCTCCTGGGCCAGCACCAGCAGCCCCAGTGTCTGCTTTGTGCTGAAATGAAAAGAACCACCCTCACTTGCACAGAGAGGAGTCCAGACAGAGTAAGAACAAGCAATTAATTAATTAGCCACAACTTGGTGGGGGGGAAGGATGGAGTTCCCTCTGCTGCCATTGCCACGGTGCCAGTTACTGCTGCATTTCATTCCAACCCTCTGAATGTCTCTCCATCTGTGTGCCTGGGGCAGAACAGGAATACAATAGAATGGAATAGAATAGAATAGAATAGAATAGAATAGAATAGAATAGAATAGAATAGAATAGAACAGAACAGAACAGAACAGAACTGTTTCAGCTGGAAGTGACCTACCACTCAGGTGGATCTGTTGTTGGAGCAGTCCAACTGCTTGACCACTTCAGGGCTGACCAAAAGTTGATGTTATTTAAGGGCATTGTCCAAATGCCTCTTAAATTTTGTCAGGCTTGGGGCACTGACCAGCTCTCTAGGAAGACTGTTCCAGTGTTTGAACACCCTCTTGATGAAGAAATGCTTCCTCAGACTCCTGGCAATGCTCTGAGTGCTCCCCAGGCCCTTGCCACGAAGTGACCAAAGAAACAAGAAGTGGTGAAGGAGCCAATTTGGCATCACCAAGTGTCCTGGCTAGGATTAAGAAGAGATTTCTTCATCTTCTCCCACATTGTATGAGGAAGAGAAAGCCTTAATTCTCAGTCTGAACTACCATCCAGAGACCCCAACCTCATGCAATCTCCAGCTAGAGTTGGGTGGCTGGGAGCAACATGGACCTCCCTGACACAGAAGGGATGGGACTAACTCTGACCCCTGCAAATGGGAGGTGCTGGGACAGCCATGGATTCCTCCTGCCTCCATCCAGATGGGTCTGTTGATCCTAGGCTGAAGGAATGGCTTGCTAAATGAAATCAAGGAATGATTATTTTTTGGGATTATATTGTCAGAAATAGCAACTGAAGATATGGTATTTTTTCTCACTCTTTCTAAGGAAGATTTTTGGCACTCAGGAAGGAGCCCAGAGACGTTGTTAACGCACAGATCAAGGGGGATGTTTGAAGAAGCTCATGGCCAATGCTGTAAGATCTGAGGCAAAGGGGATGTTGCTTCCTACCACGTTGTGTGAGCTCCCACTGTGTCCTCTCTCACTTCAAACCAGACAGAATCTAAAAGCCTGAAAAATACTGAAAATAGGAATTGCTACTTATGGTGAAAAAAATCTTAAAGCACCAGAATCAGGATCCAGATTAGGGGCTGTCAACAAAGTCCTGCCAAAATCAACTGTATTTGCAAGTGCAAAACCCACACTTTAATCCTGAAGAACTTCAACCACACACTTTGAATATTTACTATTTCCCAAACTCAGTTTCAGAGAGCATTTTTTACATCAAGCAACTGCTCTCCTCTTCATTTGCAAACTGACCACAACATTCACTGCCTCTTGGATGAATTAAACTAGCAATTATTTTTAAATGTTTGTACTCTCTAGAGAAGAAAAACAAGTGTTGGGTCAGAAGACAGAAGGGAAGGAGCAGCTCAAGGGGGACAACACTGTGCTGAAACTGGAGAAAGGGTGAGGGTGTGGATGTGCTTATGCTGGTCTCAGAATTAAAGGATGGGAAAGGCAGCAGATGAGGGATACTGCAGGGCAGTGTTATTTCTTGGGAAAGCAGTTTCAGTGCTGCTGAGATAAATTCCTTCTAAGAATTCAGGATATGGACTACTGACATCTGTAGCTGGAAGCTCAGATCACAACTGCTGCAGTATTTTTAACTGAATCAGAGTGCATGAATAAAAAGACTCCTTTATGGAGAAACTGGCAAAATTAAAACCATTTCTAGCTTTCAAGAAACTCAAACCAGCCTCCAGCAGCCTGGGTGAACACAGGGTTTCTTTTAACAGGCTCACTGAACTACTAACCTGGTCTCACAGAAAGCTCTGTGCTAGCACCAAGGTTGTTATTGCTGCAATCACACCAAGGCCACATTCCCCACCAAGGATTAACATTTAATTCTTTCTAAATTTGGTTTATGGAATATTGACCTGCCACTGCCTCTGCAAGAAGCTGTAAAAAGCAGCTCAGAGATGTTTATTTACTTATCCCTTTCACAAGGTTTGGCTCTGAACACTGAAACTGTTAGAGAACACCTCAGGCTGGGCTAAGCAGATACCAGCTAACAACCAGTGTTAATAAAAATCAATGAAGCATTCTTACAAGGCAAACAGTTATCCCTGAACAGCTCATCACAGCCTCCTTGCTCTGACATGAGATGATGATCAACAGATGTAGAAGCATCAGCTGGGGGCAGCTCCAAAAATCTGTCTCTTAAACACGTCCCTCTGCAGCCCCAACCATCTGATTTATGTATTTGCAGACATTTTTTAAATACTTTTGGGACACCTTATCTCATTGGCTAAACAAACCCACTTGTGTCTGCATCATTTCTAAGTGTGAAATAACGTGCTATTGAAGTTATTGAGGCCCTGGTGATATCAGAACCCTTCCAGTCACAGTGACCTCATCAATGCAAATCCTTTGTATGGGAACAGTTCAGCTCTGTGAAGGTCTCACTGACAACAAAGGAGTCTCAGGAGAACAGTATCCTCCTGGCCTTCCAAACACACTTCCAAGACATGACCTCACTGCAGCTTTATTGCCTCTTGCTGAAACAATGCCTTCTTCTGTGTCCCAGGGAAATGGTTCACTTCTCTGGAATGCCAAGGTAGGGTTGAGGCTCCCACCTCTGTGCTAATCCAAACCAGGAGCCATTGTCTGCATTTTCTGAGCACGCTGTTAGAAGTAATAATCTGCCTTCCTGGTGGCTGTCTGAAAAAAAGGCTGAGGGCTTATTTTCCCTTGGCATTTTCAGCAGGAATTAGGCTGCACCATGGAGTAATGCATCTGCTGCCCAGCAGCACCAGGAGCCCCAGCCAGGAGCAAGGTGGGAGGCTGCCACAAGCCCCATCCTCTGCCCTGTCCCACTGCTGGTTGGTGAAAGCAGGGACCTAACATGGGAGACAACTTCTCTGATGTATCCCAACCACAGCATTCAGCTTCACCTTATCCCTCCAGTCAGAGCTGATGTCAGCAGCAAAGACCCCAGAGGAGACAGAGGCTGGCCCCAGAGGAAGGGGAAGTGGCTCTCTGTGTCTGGAGGATCCCAATTTATCTTCTGGTCTATCTGAACACTTCCTGATCGATAACCTGGGAATACACTGCTGACCCAAGTTCTTAACTTCACAAATCTTTCACTGAAGTCAGAGGCAGAGGTGACCTATGCAGCAAATAAAGGATTTTTTTTCACAAATTCCCAGTGTTTTTTTCCTTTGCAGGAGTAAATGAGTGTACACAACACAGTCCACGGCCCTTCTGGTGACCAAGAAAAACATTCTTTTTCTTTGGCTTGGTTTTCTCTCTGAATATACAAGAGATACCTTAATTAATGCAAGTGTACTATGAAATTAGAGCACCAATATAATTAAAGCACTGATTAAAAAGTCAATAAAACAACCAGCTAAACCTCTCTTGAAAGAGGAGCAATATGAATACTACTTGATTAAATATTACAATTCAGTCAATATTTAACCATTCAATTGTATTGACTTAATTTCTACACTGGGCTGGGAATAAGCATCTCTTGGGGCCTAATTATGTTAGTTTTGCTTCCTTTGTTGTTTGCTAGAGTTTGTTTGTGTGCTTGTTTTGATGTTTCCTATACTTCTGACAGAGCAGATCTGCCATCCCAGGGAACCATCCTCCATGAAGATAATTTATGGGTAATGAGGACTTCTGATTTATCTTTGGAAATTAACTTTAAGAGATCCATCACATCTATAAAAAGAAGTCATCTCTCCTTCACATAACCCCTGCAATGAATTTGTTAATGAACTTGGCAGCTAGGTGAAGTTAATAACCTTGCCCCAAGTACTGGAAGTCACTCTGGTGCTTAGTGAGGAAATCTGCCTCCCTCTTTTCTGCATCCATCTCGAGAAACATTGATGAAACATCCAGAGCAACCTCCATCTCCTCAGTGACACATGGAGAGGCCACATCTTTGGAGCCACCTCTAGCACTGGGTGAATCTGCAGCACAAGTGTGAGGAGTGAGACTCTGGGAAAACCTGACCCTCAGAGGCTGTAGCCAGAGGCACCGGGCAAGTGAGGAATGCAGCTCACACATCTGGCATTAATGACACGAGTCAAACGTCTCTACCTGCACAAGAGCAATGGGGAAGTCATTCCGAAGGGAGGACAGAGAGAAGAGGAACTGAAGGGAAGCTCAGAGTTGTCACTTCAGACCAGACATCCCCATGTCCTCCCTCTCAAAGATAAGGAAAACCTCCATCAGCAGAGGAACCTCGGGCTTGGAGCTGTGACTCAGTGACTGTGCTCAATCAGCTCCCACACAACAGGGGTTCCTGGGCTCCTCCTTGACTCCAGCCTCCTTGTGGGAATGTGTCTCATTTCCCATGGCTTTGAGCAGACATGGGCTATGAGCAGGTAAGTTCCACAGCTCCTCACTCACAAAGCCTTTTCTAGGACAACTCAGCCACCATCACCCCACAAACTTCCCTGTCACACACACTTTATCTAAACTCCCTCCACTGGAATCAAATATGGGTCCATCCAATTCACAGCTGGCACCTGACTACAAATTGTTCTGCTTGGTTGCCACTCCAAAACTCAAAAGCCCAAAACCCAATTGGTTGTGACCACAGGGAAGCCACGAGCACCTGCACCCCAACCTTCACACCCATCCTGCTCCAAGCAGACCCCTTCCTGTGGGGCCAGGCTGTCCCCACCCCACCCCAGAGCAATGGGGAGAGCCCAGAGAAAGCTCAGCAGTCCCGAAGGATGCAATCCCTCTGGATGAAGATGACTTCCATCTACTTTCCTCCATGTGGGGGACCATGGCCGTGCTCCTCTCTGTGAAGAGCTGCCCCAGGAACCTCAGTGTGATCCTGGCAGGTTCTGTGCCCTGCTCCATTAACACCTCAAGTAACTTTTGGGAGCATCACAAGAGCCTGGAGGAGGCCACACACCCAGCTTCTCCCTGAAGTCGTGTAGGGTGAAGGAAGCAAGATTGCTCTTGGGGTCATCAAGACCCTAAATGCATCCCAGTACTTGCTGAGCAGGTGGTTGCAGGAGAGGTGGACATTTTTAGAAGAAACAAGGTTGTGTTTCAGATTCTTGCAGACTGATTGCTCTGAAGCTGTAGCTCACCTTTGTTTGCCTTTTCCCTTTCCCTTATGATTTTCTCCAGTTCTTTTTATTTCAGGAAACAAACCAACTATGAAGTTAGCACCAAAAAAGCACAGATGAAAGGGAAGAGAAGGAGTAGGTTTTCTAGCACTTTGGGTTTTTTTACACAGCATTTGCATTGGATCCTTAATTAGGGCTACAGGAAACTCTGATCTCTCCCCAGGGTGCAGCTCAGTGCATGCTCACAGGCAATGCTAACAGCACCTCAAGCAAAGCTCACCTTACATCCAAATGTGTGTGTTTTCAACAGGAAGAGGTCTTGAGATCTCCTGGGGAGCAGCCAGGGATCTGGCACCACCACGAGCTGTACCTGACATGGCTGTCTAGTTCAGAGCAGAGGTTTTGCAATTCAGATAAAGCTCATCCGAAGTGTGAAAAATCCCTGGTTTGTCCTATTGGGTGAGTGCAGCTCCTCCAGCTACACAAAGGTTGATACAGATGGTGGGACACTTCCCAGGTCCCCTCTTAGGAGGCATCACCTCTTGGCAAAAAACATTAATCACCCTCTAGAGGGAAGGTTGGGTTGGGTTGAGTTGGGTTTAACCTCCCAGCTCTGCCACAAAGTGGAGACACAACAAGCTCTGAGCTGGACTTGATCTCAGAAAAACTAAAACTCCCACCAACAGCTGCCCAAGCAGGGGCACATTTCGTGCTATCACTGCTTTTAGGAAGGACACAGAAGCAGTTCAAAGTTAAAAATGCAAATCCAAGCCCAAAGGAGCTTTGAGATGGCAGCAAACAGGCCGTGGTGGTCATTGCAGAGTGGCAGCAGCAATGTTCTGGCATGTGTGAGGTGTTAAAAAAGCACATTGCAGCTCACGGCCCCGTCTGAGGCAGAATTATAAAAACAACAACGCCCAAAACGCCCCAAAAAGGAAGCTTATCCAGGGGGTAGCAACGCGACTGTCTCTAACAAGTGATGTCTCACGCCCAGAAAGCAGAAAAAGAGGAAGAAAAAAACGGATTCGTGACATCTAGTGGCAGCAGGAGAGGTTCACACACCCACGGGCACTGCGTGGAGCCTGCGAGACTCCGGGTGTTCCAGGGGGCGAGCCAGGAGGTTTCCGGCAGGAGCTCGCCGGGTGTGCAGCTGCACTTCCCCACAGCAATCTGTGTGCAAAGTGTGGGCTCCTTCCTGGCAGCTCCATCAGGAGTCAAGGTGCTGCCTGCGGCGGGTGAGTGCCTCCCATCCCACCACCGACTGCACTGCTGGTGGGAAACCGGCCCTGGTGTGGGCAGACACCGTACCAGCAGGAGGAGATGGCTTTGCCTCAAACCCAGATACCCGTGAGCCCTGATTACAAAGCTCACAGCTGGTTCCTCAGTCACGATGCGTGGATCCATCCTTTGCTCTCCTTGTTCAGCAGTGTTTGTGCCAGAGTAAGAAAAGAGCTCTTGAAACTGAAACAGAAACGAGCAGGTCCTGATCACTGCCCACACACCGGGAGGATGCACAGGGGCTGCCTGACCCTGTGCATCAGTTTTGGAGCAGCTCTGCAGCTCTCTTGCAGGAGACAGGGGCAGCACTTCTGTGCACAACCATCTCCTTCATGCCTGTATCCCAGCATCTAAGGGTGTCAGGCTGGAAGGGACCTCAAGGATCATCTGCTCCAACCCTTCTATATTATTGTTTATCTGAGATGTCTCAGTACACCATGAAGCTGAGACTTAAAGCTTTCCAAAGTGGGGGAATCCAGCACTTCCCCTGGGAGACCATTCCAATGTCTGACTGTCCTCTTGGGGAAAACTTTTCCTCTTGTGTCCAGTCAGAACCTCCCCAGGAGCACCTTGTGCCCATTGCCCCTTGTCCAAGGGACTCTGTAAATCAGGAGTCTCCATCTGCTTTGTAGATGCCCTTTAAGTACATATCCACCTTGTTCTCCAAATAGCTGATTATTTGCATTCTTTCTAAGCACCTTTGCATGAAATACTGTGATCCTAGCAGCTTGCTGCTTCAGGATAAAGGGTCAGCTCACCATCATTCCATCACAAGTCCTGCCTCAGTCATGCACCATGGCTGGAAGAAACCCCATGGACCTTCACAGACTTTCTCCATAGTGAAGCTTCTGCCACAGCATCACTTCCCCCCAACAGAATTAACTCAGAAGTGCAGCAAGGTGCTTTTCTCCAGGAATCCAATGCAAATCTGATCTCCAGCTTAGCAGCCACTACCAAAGTTTAAGCACTGGACTCTTCCTCGTGATCTCCTCTGTTTCAGCAGGCTGAAGCTCTTCTCTGCACCAAGGACTGCTGGTGAGCAAACTGAAAGCTTCTGCCTGCAAGGCAGCTCAGCTCTGCTTAGGTCCTGGCACCCAATGGGGAGGAGCACAGATCTGTAGGGTCTGAGAATAAAAACGTCTTATCCCAAGCTCTTCCTACATCTCAGCAGCTGAGTGCAGAGTTTTCCTCCTACTGCTGGCATCCCTGTCAAGGAAGCTTCAAGGCTCAGGGGTGACCAGCAGCTCCATCAGCCCATGGGAGACGACATTGTCCCTGTCTCTCTCTGCCTTCCCTCTGTCTCTCTGCCTTCTCTCTCTCTCTGCCTTCCCCCTCTCTCTGGCTGCTCTCTTCCCCTCCACCTTCTCTCTCTGCCTCTTCTCAACCCCCCACCAGCCCCTGTGCCTGCTGGTGGCCTGGCCAGTGTGACCCCTGCAGTCAGGGTTTGTCACATCCTTTGTCCACCCCTGCATGCTGAGGCTCCTTTGGCCTCCATGCAGCCCCTGGGGCAGCTCTGGGGCTCTGGGGCAGGGATGCCCAGACACCGGCTGCACGGGGCTCATTCTCCCTTGTGGGAACTTCTGTTCCTCCCTGTGTGTGTGTGTTGGTGTCAGTGAGTGACTGAGATTCTTTTTTAAGCCCCTTTCTTCAAATGCCTGCAGTGTCTTTACCCTGACCTTCCCTGCAGGGAGGGCCAGGGCTCTGTGCAGTAGCAGGGGGGCCCCCTCTGAGCCCGCAGGTGGAGGGAGGGTCCAGGCTTGCCCCTTTTTTGGAAGGATGGAGCAAAGCCACTTAATGTTGACATGAGCAAGGGGACCCACCTGTAGTCAGGGCCTGGGTCTGTCTCTGCCTGTCCTGCCTGTGAGCTGCCAGCCCTGCTGCCATGCAGCCCTGTGCTTTGGGGGGTGTGTCATGAGCCGTGGAGCCCCGTGTCCCCAGGGCAGCCCCAGCTCCCTCAGAGGGTGGCTGGGGAGGCTGCTTTAGCCAGCTCACAGACATGAGCCCTCCCCTGTAAATCACAGAGAATCACAGATTCATCCGGGTTGGAAAGGACCTCTGGGACCATCAAGTCCAACCCTTGATCCACTAAGGGTTCCCAGACTCAGTGCCACATCCAGTCTCTTCTTATTAACCTCCAGGGATGGAGAATCCACCCCCTCCCTGGGCAGCCCATCCCAATGTCTGATCACCCTCTCTGGGAAGAATTTTTTCCTAATATCCAACCTAAACCTTCCCTGGCAGAGCCTAAGCCCATCGCCTCTTGTCTGACTGATATCTGCATGAGAGATGAGCCCGACCCCCCCTGGCTCCAACCTCCTTTCAGGGAGTTGTAGAGAGTGATGAGGTCTCCCCTGAGCCTCCTCTTCTCCAGGCTGAACAGCCCCAGCTCCCTCAGCCTCTCCTCACAGGATCTGTGCTCGAGTCCCTTCACCAGCTTGGTTGCCCTCCTTTGGACCTGCTCCAGCACCTCAATCTCCTTCCTGACCTGAGGGGCCCAGAACTGGACACAGGACTCGAGGTGTGGCCTCACCAGGGCTGAGTACAGGGGCAGAATCACCTCCTTGGACCTGCTGGCCACGCTGTTCCTGATCCAGGCCAGGATGCCATTGGCCTTCTTGGCCACCTGGGCACACTGCTGGCTCACCTGAGCACACCCCCCCTGGCCCTTCTGGGGGTGCAGGGTGAGGAAGGGCTGTGCTGGAGGACACACTCCTGCTTTGGGTGCTGCTGCTTTGGCAGGGGTGACCTCCCTGGAGTTGGTGAGAGCAGCCAGAGAAGGTCAGTGCAGGGAAGGGAAGGTCAGGGAAAGGAAGAGCAGAGCAGGGAAGCTAAGGGAAGAGCAAGGAACAGGAAGGGAAATAGGGAAGGGAAATAGGGAAGGGAAGGGAAGGGAAGGGAAGGGAAGGGAAATAGGGAAGGGAAGGGAAATAGGGAAGGGAAATAGGGAAGGGAAGGGAAATAGGGAAGGGAAGGGAAGGGAAGGGAAGGGAAGGGAAGGGAAGGGAAGGGAAGGGAAGGGAAGGGAAGGGAAGGGGAATAAAGGAGGGCAGGAAAGAGCAGAGATGTGAAATAGGGTGGGGAAGGGCAAGGAAAGGAAGGGCAGGGCAAATTTAGGGTGGGAAGCAGTACATGCAGGTCCCAAGCACCAGCCACTTGGGTGCTGCGTTTGCTCAGGGTTCCCCCTCCCAGCCCACCTCCAGCAGCCTCTGGAANCAGAGCTCCGCCCGCCCAGGGAGCAGCCGCGGGGGATGCGGTGCGGAGGGGGCGGGAGCGGGGGGGTCCCTGGGGTTGGGATAGAAGGAGAGAACAAATGGAAAGGTGATTTATATTTCCATTATGGAAAAGAAACTTCTGTCTTCCCAGGTGGGCTGGGAACAGCAGGGACTGCAGGTGTAGTGTAGTGTTCATCCGAAGGGTCTGCCTGTAGCCTGACTTGGTGTACAACAGCAGCTCTCTAGAATTCCCTTAAAACGAGAGTCCTTTCCTGTGGAAGAACATAATTCACCCTGCCTATTCCAGGCAGCTTTCCAGTGTACACAGAAACACAGGCTGCCAACTGTACTTCTGAACTGTTTCTGTTTACAGTTTGCTTGCCAGTTCCAGACCCTGGAGTTCTGGATGAGCCCTGGTGGGAGCTCTGGGTGACCCCCACCCACCCCCTCTGGAGGCGGCGGGGGAGCCCGGGACTCAGAACACTTCCACTATCCAGGAATTCGAACGGATTCGAGTCATCCTCTGTCTTCTGCCCCACTTCTATGGCACACCAAGCTCCACGTCTCTCCCCACACCTTGGCAGACGCGGGTTTAGGTTCTGGGCACCCTAAAACTGGGAGCACCCTAAACTGGGGGTTAATTGTGATGCTACAGGAGACCTTCCCCAGGCTGAGCGCTTCTGTCCTCACTCACTGCTTGCCAGAGCTCATTCTCCTTCCTCCCTTCTCCTCCCATCTCCAAAGGGTCCGCTCGGTCCCTGCCCGGGGGGTTCGGGGTCCCGGGGGGTTCGGGGCAGCGGCTGCCGCGCTCCAGAACACTCCGCGCCGGCAGGGGGCGCTGCTTGGAGGAACCGCCCCAGCGCTGGCCCCGCCCCCTCGCTGTGATTGGCTGCTCCCTGGGGGACCGCCGCTCTGTGCGTGTCCGTGTGTCCTCTCTGTGCTCCGCAGTCCGCCCGGCTGCGGGGTTGGGGGTCAGGGGTCCCAGGGCCCTTGTCCCGTGTCTTGGAACCCCCCTCCCAGGTTTTTGTTTTCCCAGGGGGGAACTGTCTCCCGGTGTCTCCCTCTGTGTTCCCACTGCCCTGGGTGCTGCCGCCACTGGTTTAACAACACTGATTTGACAACAGGGATTTAACGAAACTGATGTGATAAAGCTGGTGTGATAAAGCTGGTGTGATAAAGCTGATTTAACAACTCATTTAGCTGATTTAACCCATCTGACTGCTGGCCGCTGACGGTGAGTGCGGCACGGAACGGCGGAGCTGCCCCCCCAGCTCCCGGTGTCCTCCCGACCCGCTCCCCCCGGTCCCGCATCCGCAGGTTCCTCACTGCGGGTTTTTGTGTCCTTCCTCCCCCCCGGAGCTGCTCCTGCGCCCCGGGACCTCCGGCAGCGGAGCCGTGACCCTGGCAGGTGGGAAAAACCTCCCGACTGTCCCCTCCCTCCCACTGCCCCCCAAACCCCCCGGTAAGTCCCCGGGTGCTTTGTCTGCCCCCAGAGGGATGGGGGTCGGAGTTTTGGTCTCAGTTTTGCTCAGGGGGTTTTCTGCTCTTTGGCTGTTTTGTTGTTGTTGTTGCTGTGGTTGTGGGTCCCAGGCGGCTGCGGGACTGTGCGGGATCCACATCGAGTCGGGGGAGTTCGGGGAGGAGCGGGACAGCAACACGGGACGGGCAGTGGGGGGGACATGGGACCGGGACTGCGCCGGGGGGAGCACGGAGCGGGGGCTGGGGGTGTAGTTTGTGGTTTGGGTGTCTGTGTGGTTCCTGGTGTGTTCTCTGTGTCCGTGTTCTGTGTCTCGCGTGTGTTCTGCACCTGTCTCGTGTGCCCGCGGCTGCTCCGCAACCNGGAGCAACCTGGGCTGCAGTCCCTGCTTGGGCAGGGAGGTTTGTCAGTGTCAGACAGTGCTGGGCCCCCAGAACCCACCAAACAGATGGACATTGCCTGAAACAACTGCTAATTGTTCCCAACTAAGGGCCAGGTCTTGAATGCTCATCAGCACAAAGCACCAGCAGTAACGTGTTTCCCAGGATGGTGAAAAATGGTGACAGGGAGCAGGGGACGGTGTCCCACTGCCCTGCCCAAGAGAGGATTTTTATTCATGCTGCTTTCAAAGAAAAGGGAAACACACCTCAGGGCTCTCCCAGGCAATCAGAGCAGCTCCTTGAGGGACAGGTCAGGATCTGGGGGTCCCCAAGGATTCCCACACCCCTCAGCAGCAGCACAAGGGCCAGCACAGGGTCCTCCCCAGGTCCAGCCACCCATCCTGTTGTGATCAGTAGCCCCAAAAGCCACCAGCTCCTGGAGACAGGGCTGCAGGGATGGAGTGAGCCCCAGAATCTCCCTGGCTGCGCTGGGGACACCCAAGCAAGGTCCCTAGGGGCTGCACAGCTCCTCACTTCCACCCCTTGACCCTGCATGGCCCAGGGTTGTGCAAAACCACCCAAATGTGCCAAACAACCAAAAGAAAGAGCTTAAGTGGGCACCGTGGGCCCCTGGAGATGCTCAGGTAAGAGGGAAGCAGAGCTGTTCCTCAGGACAGGATGCTGTGTGTGACGCCATCCCCAGGAGCAGCTATCAGCTCACAGGGTTCTTCCCAAGGCTGGAGACAAAACTTTATGGATTTGTAAAAGTCAGAAGGAGCACAGTGAGATGCCCACATCGGGTGTCCATCCGATGAACAAGGAGCTCCTGGACACACTATCACACAAAAAGAAACGCTACAATAGAAGAAAGGACAGCTAGAATGGGAGGCATATAAGAAAGCTGTCTGAGCAGCAAGAGACCAGGTTAGAAAAGCCGAAGCTCAGTTAGAACTAAATCTAGCCATGGAGATCAAGGGGAACAGCAAAAATTTCATAGGTATATTAAGAGCAAAAGGAAGACTAGGGAAGGTGTGGGCTCCCCCAGAAAGGAAACAGGAGAACTAGTGACAAGCGCTATGGAGAAGGCTGAGGTTCTCAACGACTTCTTTACCTCAGTCTTCACTGGCAAAGGCTCCACCTCACTCCTGAAGTCACAGAAGACAATGGCAAGGGTTGGAAGGAAGAACTGCCAATTGTAAGTGAAGATCAGGATTGTGACCATCTGAAGAACCTGAAAGTGTACAAATCCATGGGACCCGATGGATACACCCACAGGTATGAGGGAACTGGGGATGTGGTTGCTAAGCCACTCTCTATTATATTCCAGAAGTCATGGCAGTCTGGTGAAGTCCCCACTGACTGGAAAAGGGGAAACATAATCCCCATTTTCAAAAAAGGAAATAAGGAAGATCCAGAGAACTATAGGCTGGTCAGTCTCACCTCTGCCCAGTAAGATCATAGAGATCCTCCTGGAGGCACTGCTGGAGCAGAATAATAATGAAGAGGTGACTGGGTCATAACATCAAGAGACAAGGGAAGAGCAACTGACATAATTTACCTGGACCTGAGCAAAGCCTTCAACACAGTCCCACACAACATCCTGGTCTCCAAGCTGGTAAAACATGGGTTTGATGGATGGACCACTCTGTGGATTAAAAACTGGCTTGATGGCAGCACCCAAAGAGTGTGTCAATAGGTTCATGTCCAAGTGGAGGCCAAGGACAAGTGGAGTCCCTCAGGGATCAGTGTTGGGACCAGTCCTGTTTAACATCTTTGTTGGCAATGGATGGTGGCACTGAGTGCACCCTCAGCAAGGTCACTGCTGACCCCAAGCTGTGTGGTGTGGCTGACACCCTGGAGGGAAGGGATGTCATCCAGGGGGACCTGGACAGGCTGGAGAGGTGGGCCCATGCCAACCTCATGAAGTTCAACAAGACCAAGTGCAGGGTCCTACACCTGTGTCGAGGCAATCCCAAGCTCTGATCCAGGCTGGGCAGTGCCTGGCTTGAGAGCAGCCCTGAGGAAAAGGACTTGGGGGTGCTGGGGAAGAGAAGGTCACCAGGAGCCATCAGTCTGCACCTGCAGCCCAGAAAGCCAAGAGGATCCTGGGCTGCATCAGGAGAAGTGTGGGCAGCAGGTCAGGGAGGGGATTCTCCTCCTCTGCTCTCAGGAGACCCCACCTGGAGTCCTGCATCCAGTTCTGGAGCCCCTGGTACAGGAGGGACATGGAGGTGCTGGAGTGTCCAGAGAAGGGCCAGGAGGATGCTCAGAGGGCTGGAGCACCTCTGCTGTGAAGACACGGAGAGAGTTGGGCTTGTTCAGTCTGGAGAGGAGAAGGCTCTGAGGAGACCTCATTGTGGCCTTCCAGTATCTGAAGGGGCTACAAGACAGCTGGGGAGGGACTGCTGAGGATGTCAGGAGTGATAGGACATGGGGAATGGACTCGAACTAGAGGAGGGGAGATTTAGATTGGAAGTTAGGGAGAAGTTCTTCCCCATGAGGGAACCCTCATGGGCATGAGAACCCTGGCACAGGTTGCCCAGGGAGGTGGTGGGAGCCCCATCCATCCCTGGAAGTTTTTAAGGCCAGGCTGGATGGGGCTCTGAACAACCTGAGCTGGGGGGAGGTGTCCCTGCCCGTGGCAGGGGGGTTGGAACTGGAAAGGTCCCTTCCAGCCCTGAAAATTCTATGGTTCCCCCTGGAACATGGGCTCAGTTTGGTCTCACTGTGACTGAAGATCAGCAAGTGGGAAGCATGAGGGCTGGTGGCAGTGCCTAGAGAAGGTCAACCAGGGTCCCTTGAGCCCAAGGAAAAAGCCTGAAAAGGGGAAGTGGGAAGAAAAAAGTAAATAACTATTGCAACTTACCCAGTCCAATGGTGCTGCTGAAGCCTCAGCCTCAGCTCAGCACAGAAATCCAACACTGAGTCAGGTGTGTCCATGGTGAATTAGTGAGGAACAATTGAGAGGCACATTAATGTTTACATAAGATAAGCCAAATCTCTGCCTTTTAAAAACAATTCTTTGAACTATTGAAGAGTACCAATTAAAAAGGTCTGAGACACCTTTTTACTGCTGGGAACCCTTGATGTAAAGAGTTGCCTCACAAAGCTCAGCAAAGAAATACAGTTTCTGCTTTAGAGTCCCAACCCCAAATCTTTTGAAGCCCAGGAGACTGTCCAGGTGCCAGGGAAAGGACAAGGTGACGGATCCAGAGCACCTGGCACAGTGGGTACGTGGCTGACACCCCTCCCTCTGGCCTCAGAAGCTCCTGCAGAGGACAGAGCTGCATAAAACAAGCCAAATCAGTAAAAAGCAGATTCTCCCATCTTCCTGCCACTTTGGCCGAGGTCTCCCACCAAAGCCCAGTCTGTAAGAGAAGACAGCTCCTTCATTTAGGATGGAAGTCTTTCAACAGAGGCAGCTGGAAACACCTTTTGGTTAATATTTCTTTTATCTCCTCTCCGCATCAGGAATGAGAATGACCACTGGGTGAGTTTAAACAGACCCAAAACGCTGTTGCAGAAAGTTTGTTGGGGCAGGGACTGGGGACATCACCCAGAGACCTCCCCTGCTCCTGTCTGTGCTGAAGTGGATCTTGGCTGCTGCACCCAGTGGGGACAAAAGTGACAAATGACAACATCCCTTGTCCATGAACATCCCAGGGAGAGGAAGCCCTCCAGGGATCAGCCACATTTTCCCACTCACAGCTGGCTTGGCCACCTGACCAAGGGCACAGAAATCCTCTCTTCCCATTCTGGGTCCTTACTCTACAGTGGAGGGGAAGAAAACAAACATCTGCTCTTTATTCCTAACTTGGACCAAAAAAGAAATTCAAAGCCCTGTGAGAGGGGGCATGGGAGTGCCCTTCAGCAGTCCCAGCTCACACTTAACACTTTGATTAGTTTTCCTCCACCCAAGAACCACCCAGGCCATGTGGGGAATGGGCTGAAGGGGATGGTGAGGCTTCTTTTCTTCTTTTCTGCTGTAAAAGCATCTGGACATCCAGAGCTGCAGAATACACCATATAAAGGTGTAGTTAAAGAATATGGTTAATATATGGTATGGTTAATAATATAGTTAATAAAGAAAAAAGAAAGTATAGTTTTAAATGCCAAGAGAAAAATCTCTTTCTATCCATCTGGAAGGAAGTTCCCCTTCCTCTGTTTCCTCCCACCCAAGTAGCATTACCCTGTAGCTCCAATGGCAGCTCTGGGACAGCATTTCTTTGAAGCCACTTTTTTTTTCAGCACAACTGCCATTGCCTTCAGCAGGACTTCGAGCACATTCAGTAGCCAAGTTTCCCTCAGGAAAGCTGCTGCAGACCCTGCAGTGAAGTGGCCCAGAAAACCGAGCAGTCTCAGAAGGTGTTCACCACCTTGGAGGAGCAGAGTGCCCCTGCAGTGCTGAGTAAATATGATTTGTGCCAAGGTCTGTGCCTTGTGTTGGCTCAGCTGCTAAAGGATGAACCTCATCTCCCTCCTCCATGAAGCACAGAATCATTTTGGTTGAGATCATCAGGTCTATAAGATCCTCAGGTCCAACTGTCCCCCCAGCCCTGCCCAGGCCCCCCCAGCCCCTGTCCCTCAGCACCACATCTCCAGGCTCTGAAACCCCTCCAGGGATGATGGGGACTCCAGCCCTGCCCTGGGCAGCCTGGGCCAGGCCCTGACAACCCTTTCCAGGCATTGAGAAATTGTTCCCCAGCTCCAACCTAAACCTCCCCTGGCACAACTTGAGGCCCTTCCTCTTGTCCCATCCCTTGTTCCTGGGGAGCAGAGCCCGACCCCCCCTGGCTCCAACCTCCTCTGGGGGGGTTGCAGAGAGCCAGAAGGTCTCCCCTCAGCCTCCTCTGCTCCAACACCCCCAGGGCCCTCAGCTGCTCCTGGGCAGACGTGTGCTCCAGACCCTTCCCCAGCTCCATTCCCTTCTCTGGACACACTCCAACCCCTCAATGTCCTTCTGGTTGTGAGGGGCCCAGAGCTGACCCCAGGACTGGGGGTGCAGCCTCACCCCTGCTGGATCATAGGGTTCTGTGAAGCACAGTGTATTTTCTAGGGAGTGGGGTGGGAAGAAGAAGGAGGAAGAAGAAGGGAAAAGCATTTCTCTAGGAGGAATTGCAGGCTGCCTCCAGTCAGCGTGGCCACTGAGTGCCATGAGTGGCAAATTGTCCACCTTCCCCGAGTCAGTGTGGAGAGCAGGTTCTGCTTAACTAAAAAGAAATAGGGAGACCAGATTGTAAATAATTCTTCCACCATTCAAAGGTAAGATCTAAGGAACTGTCCTTGGAAAGGAGGGTCAAAGCCAGAGGAGTTCCTCTTGTTTTCCACAGGAAACAGAAAGGAAGAGCTCATCTGCTGACAAACATTAGATGCTTCCTTAAAATGAGAGAAGAAAGAGGATGGGGAGTTGGGGGAAGTAGAGTATTTCGGGTGATGTGTTGAGCTCTTGCACAGCTGATGTTTGGAAGCCTTTGGCCTTACATTTCCCAGCCAGATCCCAGCAAGACCTTGACTGTTTTCATTTCCAAGGGTAACTCGTACTGAGCTAAACCCTCTTCTCCCCATTTAAAGCACCTTTTTTTCCTCCAAGCAAGCTTCGACTTTAATCTCATTGATTTAGTCAAGGGTAATTTCACTTCAAGAGCCTGAAAAATGCTACCCCAAAAGGAGCAATGGGGTTCACAGGTTCATTCATGCAACTTCACTTGCAATTCACTTCATTTGCACTTTTGCCTCACTGTAGCAGTAACCTGTCCCCAACAAATTGCATTGCACACACAGAATGAGTATTTCTATATTGCCCTGGGAGGCATCTGGGTACACATTCCTGAGGAAGTGGGATTGGTAGAAGGAGGATCCTGTGTGTGCTCACTGACTGCTTTCCCACAGCCCTGATCTGGTGTCTGGTCACACGTATTATCCTATCTCCCTCCTCAAAGTTTCCCCTTGGGACACAATCTGTGACCCCCACAGTTTTGTCCTCCTCACCAGCCACTTGAGTCCTGGCAGCACTGAGCTCCTCAGTCCCTGACCACATCAATGAAGATCTCATCATAAGCACTGCTGCTTCATTAACTGCCACCCTCTAATTGCTCCTCCCTTCCCCAGCTCCAGTCCAGCACTCCCCCTGGTTCAGTCCCAGTCTCTCTGATGCTGTCCTGGCCAGAGCTCCATCCATGTGCTCTCCTGATGCTCTTTCAGGAGGAATACACACACACACACCCATTTCCTTGTGAGAACCATGCACCAAGTTGTCACAGATCATCTGTCAGGTCCAGCACAGCCCTTTCCCTCTCACAGGCTGCCTGGGAACCCTGGGTTTGGGCATCAGCCTGAATCCCCAAGTACAGACATAGAGGAATTGGACACATCCATCACCTCCAGGTGCATTACCACACAATGAACACCAGACTGGCAGAAGACCCAACACACTGACCAGTTCCTGGAGATCCTGAGGTTGGGGTCCTTGGTTTTGTCCACAACAGAGGTGTCCAGTGCCTGGAGATCCAAAGTGACATAAATCAGCATCTCAGCATGACACTGCTCCCTGGAGACCTGGTTCTCCACCCAGACTGAATAGATTACTAGCCAGCTCTGCCAGCATGGACTTTGGCAGGACATCAGAGGTATCTCCAGGGCTTGGACATTCAGATCTAAAAGCAAAGCATGCACTGAGGCCAGGGGGTAGGACTCAGTACCAGAATACAAGCTACACAGCACTCATCCAGGCAGACATCCATGCACAGCATGCAGACAGCACTGCAGAAAGAGCAATGAGAGGAGGAATAAATCACACACCACCAGCTCTGCCTGCAGAATAAGAAGGAGAAAGGTCTCTATTACCATTTGAAAGGAAGGACTATTTCACTTTTGCCTGCTGATGAGCTCAAAGCAGTCTCATCCTCAGAGAAATCCACACTGACACCCTGTGACGAGCCTTTCAGCTACACCAAAGTGTTTTTAATAAAAAGAAAGCTCAGGGCTCATACGTCTCTCACTGTCAAGGTCCCTCTGATCTAGGGGAGAGGGTGTGAGAGCCTGTGTTCCCCCAAAGAGGGGCTGAGGGTGCCCAGATCCCATGGTCCCTGCACACCATGGTGGTGGCCAAGACAACCTTGGTGTGTGGGAAGAGGAGGACAAACATTTTCCCCTCTTTTCTGGAAAGACAGCCATGCTTGGCAACACCTGGAAAAACAGGCCAGGCCGAACAGAAGAGATTTGCACCATTCTCTTGGCCAAGCAAAGGTCAAACAGGGGGTCTTTGCAGCCCAGGTGAGGTGCCACCAAAGCTGCAGCGTGTGGCAGGGGACAGTGATCACACAGCACCCACCTGCCCAAAGCTGCAAAACAAGCAAGATCTACACCTCTCATGGTGGAAGCAGGTGAAATGGAAGAGGAAGAGCTGGATCCAGACTGGCCCCAGCACAGGACAGGGTTGCCTTACAGTCAGTAGCAAAAATCCCAAGAGCAGCAGGTGGGAAACAGTGGGGATAAAAGAGCTCCAGAGGATGCAAGGCCATGTCCAGCACTGGAGAAGGGCCAATCCTGCTCCCTGCCCCTCTGCTGCTGCAGGCTGTCAGGGTTTAACACTGGTCCAGAAATGAAACAATTGACAGATGCTCTCTGTTAATCCCCCTAAGATAAAGAAAGGAGAGAGAATAAGGGAGAGAAACTGATGGGCTGGAAACTGAACTACACAGCTTTAATGAAACAGTATTGGTAAAACAGAAAAAAATAATTAAATATATATACAAATATACAGGATAATGATACCACGTTCCTCCCCAATTCCCCCAATAACTGGGGAAAGTCCAGGCTGGAATCCTGGGGTCAGCAGCAGTTGGGAGCTGGAGGCAGGAACACACAGATCCAGGCTGGGATGGATCAGGACCACAGGCAGAGGAATGGATGGAATCCTCCCAGGATGCTGAAGCAAACAGGGACAGGGGAAGAAGGAAGAAGGAAGAAGGAAGAAGGAAGAAGGAAGAAGGGATTATTTGACCCTGGTGGTCCCCAAGGTGGTGGCCTTGGTTCTGCAGCCCATTCCCCAGCTGTACCTATAAACACTGAGCAGTATCAGCTCTAGAAGCAGACACTGACTGAGAAACCTGCTGCTCATTCCAGCAAGTGCAGCTACTTGTGAGGGTCTTAGCTGAAAGCAATATTACAAGACAGAAAATTCACTCTATCCTGACTGAAACCAGGACACAGGGTGACCTGGTGGTCAAACCCCTTCTGGCTCACATCCCATCTCTGAGATAACCCGCAGGGTTTTGCTGGCAGTGCTTCAGAGGGGGCTTTGGAGGCACAGCCCCTGCAGGAGCCCTCCAACTTCATCCCCTTTGCTGCTGGTGAATCACATTGCTGGAACTTCTCTGTGACTGAGACTTCTCCCAGCCTCCAGCTTCACATCCTTTGCCACATGAAATTACATGAGCCATTTATCTGCCTTCAAACCAAAGTCTCCCAAGTGCAGAGCCAATTGCCTCAGTGTTTGCACCCCATGGGTGGGGGAGCCGAGTGGGCTACAAGGGCATGGGGACCTCTCCCTGCTGGAAGCTGTGTTGGGCCATAAATCTATTCCAGTAAGAAATACTATTGTAACCTTAGCTTTATTAATTTCTGCACTGCAATGTGGTTGAACAGGGCTTGGGTTGCTGTGAGGCTCAGAGGGAAGAGGACACACACCTGAACTGCTCAGAAAGTCCCCAAGCATCATGGGGTCCTGCCTCCCCAATGAATTAACACAACTCTTCATCTCACACCCCGTGAAAACATTGTGGCACATGTTAACAGAAGTGTTCTTAGCCTCCTAACAGAGCTGCACAAGAAGAACAAGCTGCCCTTGGCTGGGCAGGGGGAGAGAAGCTGAAATTTGGACACAGTTGTGAAGAGACCGTGACCACTGAGGAGGCAACGACCTTGTCCCAGCAGCCGTCCTACTGTGGTGCCTTGGGGCATCCCATAGCTGAAAAAATTAAGTTTTCCCTTGAAGCAGAAGCTTTTAGACGTTGCAGCTCTCCAGCCTGCTGAGAAAGTTTGGAACATCATGCTCAGGATCCAACCCTAAACAGCAAGAGGTGGAAAGAGAGCAGTTTCCTTCCCACCACTAGTTTGACATCACTGCTTCCTAACCTCACTCCTAGTTTGTTTGGGGTTTTTTTGTCTTGGGATCCTGGGGACATCTTGTGGTGGAAAGAAAAATTGTGTTTATTTGAGAAGAGTAGGAGAGGACTGGGAGGTCCAGGCTGTCAGGCTCTGTGGCTTCTTTAAAGGAACTTTAGTGACAGAAGAGAGGAGAGAAGATGCTCCGAAGAAAAGGGACTGATCCTCCCCTTGAAAAGACTGCTGAGCTTGGTAAGGTCCCTGCAGGTTTTATAGGGATGCAGTGGGTGACTCCTGAATTTCACAGAATCACAGAATGTTTAGGTTGGAAGAGAAATCCATCACCCCAGTCCAACCTTTGACTAACACCACAGTCAACTATAAACCCTGTCCTTAAGGACCAGCTCCAAATGCCTTTTAGATTCCTCCAGGGATGGTGACTCCACCACTGTCCTGGGCCATTCCAATGCCTGACAGCCCTCTCAGTTCAAAAATACTCCCTAACATCCAGCCTGAACCTCCCCTGGCACAGCAGAGGCTTTTCCCCTCCTTGCTCAGAGCCATAAGGTCTCCTCTCAGCCTCTTCTCCAGACTAATTTACAGCACAGCTCCATAACCCTGAAATCAGGAGGCTACGGAGCTGCTGGGTCAGTTGTCTCCAGCCTTGGATGAGCCTTGGGAATTGGGCTCAGGGGTCACTTCCCTGCAGGACCCTGCCTGTTTCTGATTCACTCTGCTCCATGCTGGTGTTGCAGCTCTCCAGCCCCAGTGCTGTCTTTGCTGGCTGTTTAATTTGAGGGGAAAATTCAAACAAGGAAGAGCTGAGCTGCTCAGTGGACAGAGCAGGGACTGTCCCACCACTGCTGTCACCACTCCTGCAGCTGCAGCTGCAAGTGTTGTGCTGGGGGTGAGACCAGGATGGAGACCTCAGGTAAGTGACTGCTCTGTACACCACGGGCATCCTGGTGGGAAGGGAGATGCTGCTATGCTGACCTGTGGATCTCATCATTTAATTGTTTCTTTCAAGATTATTCTGACCAAAGTGGAGGGAAACCAAAGAACAGAAAGCCAAACTACCTCAAGCTAAATCATTTCTCTGCAGAATGCCTGTGGGTTGCTAAAGAATGATGGGGGATTTATTATCTTTGAAGGTTTTGACATTCTCTCCAGTTATCTGGTAAGCTCTGCTCTGCTGGGAATGACACCCTACAGCATGTGGGTGCTCAGGCTGGGAGTCATTGTCCCTCCTGCTCTCTACAAGCAAAGGAGACCACAAAGACCAACCCAAAGCTAAACAGGGCTGGGAAGCCTTGGAGAAGACAGCCCAGTTCCTGTGCTGTTGGCTTGCTTATCTACCAGGGCTTTGTTCTTACTATGTGGACAATGCAGTGGAATTTTCAAAGGTTTTTTTTTGCCCAATGGATGCTCCTGCTCAGCATCCTAAGGACCCTCAGGACGTGCTAAGCTTGGCTGTTTCACAGGGACATCCTCTTCTGCACCACACCAAGTGGCTCACACCAAAGAGGCCCCCGCACAGTTCATGAAGGCAAAGCCACCTCTGCACCAGCCCATCCCAGTCCCTCTCTCTTCTATAAGCAGCTGAAAGACCCTTCCCTGCCATGTCAAAGATTTTTAATGTGAAGCTAAACTCACACACCACTCTAGCTAGCTGCTGCTCACTTACCCAGCTCTCTCCCATCTCCAAGTGCCCAAATTATTAACCTGCCATTGATTGCTAGCAGTCCCTCTACCAGGAGCTCTTTGGGGTCACTCTGCTCCCATGGAGCTGGGCTTTCCCTGAACAGCAGAGCAGAGGCTGCTCCTTCAGCCTGTCCCCACCACCCAACCTTTGGCCAGCAGAGGTTTAGATTGAACATTAGGAACAATTTCTCAATGCCTGGAAAGGGTTGGAGCCCAGGGCAGGGCTGGAGTCCCCATCATCCCTGGAGGGGTTTCAGAGCCTGGAGATGTGGTGCTGAGGGACATGGGCTGGGGGGGACTGGGCAGGGATGGGGGGACAGTTGGACCTGATGATCTTGGAGATCTTCTCCAACCAAAAGGACTCTATGATTCTATAAGTATCAAGGATGTTTTCTGGGTCAAGGCAGAGCAGAGCTGGAAGGAGGGCTGTGCCTCTGCAGCTCCCTGTTGTCACCAGTCACCCTCAGGTCCTGGGCTCTCCCCTCTCCCCCCACACAACTTTTCAAGAGGCCAAGATCTTCTCCTCTGAACGTTTTATTCCCCACACTGATAGCCTGATGGCCAGGACATCTGCTTTAGGTAAGGATCAGGGTTAAAACAAGACACAGACACCCCCCCTGCACACACAGAGGATATTGGGCTGTGTCCTGCACACCTCAGCCTCTCCCAGGCTCAGCAAATGCCACCAGGGCAGCAGCTCCTGGGACACCTCTGCCCAGGAAAGCACCTTTCAGACACAGACCCACTCAGCTTTGAAGTCACCTTCCTATTTATTGCCACAGTTATGGAGCATCCCAACTCCAGCCCTGGAGCCGCCTCCTGAGGGTGCAGACAGATCCCTCCCCACCTCCATGCACCCCTCTTCAGCTGGAAAAATACAATTTTAAAACTTTTTTAATACATCTCTTGGTAAGGAGAGGCTCAGCTTTCCTGGCTAAAACTTCACACAAAGCCACCAGGGCTCAGCTCTCAGGGAGGAGCCACTCAGCAGCATTATCTAAACTCCCCCCCCCCCCCCC
>JAAWXA010000046.1:274361-316525 GCA_038090715.1 Florisuga fusca | reverse complement strand
CCCCCCCCCCCCATTATTGTTTTGTTTTGTTTTGTTTTTTCTTTTGGTTTTTGTTTTGTTTTGTTTTTGTTTTTTTTGTGTTTTTTTGTTGTCTTTTTTGGGGGGTTTTTTGGGGGGGGTTGTTTGTGGGGTTTTTTTGTTTTGTTTTGTTTTGGTGTTTGTTCGTTTGTTTGTTTGTTTTTGATTCTCCCCCATTTGGGATTTGCCAGCCCCACTGCCCTCCTCCAGCATCCCAGCTTTCCAGACCTGTGTGGTTTTCAGGCACAAGGTGGCACTCAGGCAGCACTTTCCCTGCTTGAGGCAGGGTTGGGCTCCCCACGCTGCCAGGGGGGCTTGGAAGGGAGCAGAACCCCCCCCACACACCCTCCTGGAGCAGCTCCCCAGAGAGGACACCCAAGATCTTCACCTCTCCAACGTGCTCCTCCAGCACTTGAGATTTCCAAACCACCTGCTGGGATTTTGCCTTTTTTTTTTTTTTTTAAATTTATTTCTTTCCCACGTGTGTGTGCCTCCAATGGAGCTGTGAGCAGCAGGAAGGGCAGAGCCCTGAGCAGTGCCCTGGGACATGGGGGGGAGATCCCCAGGTGGGTGACACCAGCCCATGGGCAGCAGCATCTTCCTGGGGCTGGCTGGGAGGGAGGAGCAGCCCCAGCTGGGGCACACCAGGGGATGGGCATTGCTGGAGGTCTCACAGGAGCCTCCCTGCAAGGGCTGTCACGGTTTAATGCTGGGCAGGCAATTAAACAAATGCTCTGTATTAATCCCCCCTCCCTTTCCCTGCAGGGGAGAATGAGAGACAATAAGGGAGAGAGACTGATGGGTCAGAAACAGTTTTAATGAAACAGCAGTGATGAAAAGGAAACTTATTAAATATATATCCAAATAGATACAAAAGCAATGATCTTGTTCCTTTTCTCTTCTCTTCTCTTCTCTTCTCTTCTCTTCTCTTCTCTTCTCTTCTCTTCTCTTCTCTTCTCTTCTCTTCTCTTCTCTTCTTCTCTTCCCCCCAGTAACACTTCCATCACCACCAAGGTGTCAGGGCAGCTCTGGAGAAGTCAGAGGCTGAGCTCCAGGATTTAGCACCAGAGGGGAGCTGGATGCAGGAACACAGGGGTTCAGGAGGGCACAGGTCAGGGTCAGAGGCAGACAAACAGATGGAATCCTTCCAGGATGCCATCCTGAGACCAGGAGGTCTTGAGCCTCCTGACCCCCGATGCATATAGTATGGGATACTCTGGTCAATTTTGATCATTTGTCTTGTTTGCTCCTCCCTAAAGGAGAGTTGCAGGTGTGATCTCTTTACTCCTTTTCTCTTTCCAGACCACAAAAGGTTTCTCAGAGCTGAGCAGTGCCCTTGGTTCTGCATCCCATTCCCCAGCTGTTCCTATAAACACTGAGCAGTACCAGCTCTAGAAGCAGACACTGACTGAGAAACCTGCTGCTCATTCCAGCAAGTGCAGCTACTTGTGAGGGTCTTAGCTGAAAGCAATATTACAAGACAGAAAATTCACTCTATCCTGGCTGAAACCAGGACACAGGCAAAAGGAGATGGGTCACCAGGGTGACCTGGTGGTCAAACCCCTTCTGGCTCACATCCCATCTCTGAGATAACCCGCAGGGTTTTGCTGGCAGTGCTTCAGAGGGGGGGCTGAACTACAAACATGGAGTGTCAGCAGTCCCAGAAGCAGATACTGAGAAACCTGCTGGTAATTCCAGCAAGTGCAGCTTCTTACAAGAGACTTAACTGAAAGCAAAAAGACTGATTCTACCCTGGCTCAGATCTGGGCAGGGAACAGGTAGTGGCTTTCCATCAAAGCCAGGAGGCAGCAGCACAGAATCACATAAAAGACCATCAAGATCATGAGTCTGATCATTGACCCAACTCTGTGGGGTCCAGTGCTGAACCATATCCCCAAGCACTACATTTACACCCCCAGCTCTGGTGATCCAATCCCCTCCCTGGGCAGCCTGGTCCAGGTTTCATCAGCTGTTTGGTGTTTTCATCCCCTGCTGCTGCCCACCTGAGAGGGTCACATCAGTGAAAACCCCATGGAACACGAGGCACCTCAGAGCAACCCCTCTGCTTAAAGGGGTTTTGTGATGTTTAAAGAGCCCTCTGGCTCAAGGAGACAGTACAGCAAGAGAGAGAAACCCAAATCTAGCAATAAATAAAGCACTCTGCCTCCTCTGGGGCATATGGGGTCTCATCATAAACTGCTGGAGCGTGTTGCAGACAGTGAAGCTGAAATGTAAGAGTCATGAGACGTTAAATACTGCAGAGAGAAGCAAATACCTCCTAGGTAGTTTTCCAGGCCAATAGTTACAACAATCTCACTGTATGTTTACACACAAATAACAATAATTAAAGCAAAACCCAACAGAACAGTGAGCACTCCTAACCAGATTAAACATTAAAAAATAAAACCCTGCTTGGGAAACAATGGCACTTTTTCTGCCCTGTTTAGCTGTTTGGAGTCTCAAAGGAGCCCAGCCTTTGAACGAGGTGTGTTATAGGATGCAATTACATAGGTTAAGATCCCAAGTATTCAGCAAAAAAATATGTCTCTGCTCTGCAGGATGGGAGTGGGATGAGTTTTGCTCTCCAAGGCCCTGGCACATCTCACTTCTTGCAAGGAACAGTATTAACATTATTGTGGATTCTCTGTCTGGCTGTAGTTTCATAGTGAAATTGCAGAGAAGTGGATGAGCTTATCACTGGTGTGATTTCACACCCAAATTTACGGTATGGGGGAAATTGTTCATTACAAGATGATGAAGAGCAGTTTGTTTCCTTTAAAGGTTTTTAGGACTCTGGTTCACAGGCTGGAGTCATAAATATGTTTTCCCTGCCACCTTTTCTCAGGAAGGATTCAAAGACTACGGGGCCCTCACTTTGCATGCAATCAAATCTCAAGTAGCACTTTAACCCGAATTTTTAACTTCTCACCTTCCAACTCCAAGTGTTAAATAATTGATGGAAGACTAAGGACAACCCCCCCCCTCCTCTGCCTGCAGTGGGCAGACACTCTCCTCCACATCCCTTTGCCCCCAGGAAGAGGAAATTGCTGCTAACTGGGATCCCCGAGGGCTGGGAGGAAGGTTTCAAGCTGCCTTTCCATCCTCAGGCTGCCTCGGTAGTGAAGCACCCAGCAGCAGCTGACAGCCAGCTCTGGCACCCAGCCCATCAGCTCAGTGCTTGCATCCCTGCGAAACAGTTTTTATTTTTTTCAATGTACATCTCCAAAAAATCATGTTTTCCCTCGCCTGCTATTGTCAGTGATCACTTGCCTCCCAGCAGTCAAGAGATAGCAGCTGATTAATATCAAATCTCTGGGAGCTGTTAGATATCCATCAAAGGCCTGAAGAGTGTCTTTTGCCTATTGGAACAGTTTAACCACTGATGGGATTATAATTATCTCACTATCAACTGCAACAAAGCAGCTCAGCAGGAGCTGTTACACTTAAACAGAGGAGGTCAACGAAATTATCCAAGTGGGAAAGGAAATGGGAGACCCTGACCTTGCTCTATAGATTGCCTGTAATTAATTGGGTTTATGGTTTATACTGAGGCCAAGCTTTCACCTGGTGGTCCCAGGCCAGTGGGTCACACGCTCAGCAGCTGGATGGTCCCTTGCTGTCACCTCCCATTAGGGGACTGGGGATGTGAAGCCTCTGCAGCAAGCTGGGGGTGACTCCTGGCCCCAGCACTTATGGATGAGCAAGAGGGAGCTGCTGGTTTTGAGCTAGGAAGCATGAAAGAGCCACAGCTTGCTCTTCTCTATTCCAGAAGAAACACAACATGGAGAATACGAGCAGAAGGAAAAAAAACTCTAGCCAGCCTCCCTGTCAGGGGTGGGGAAGGCAGAGAGGCTCAGGCTTGCTGTTCAAGCAGGAAAATTAAGCCTAGATGTGTGAAAAAATGTTTCTGACAGGGAGCAGAGTGATGCCTGAGGAAGCACTGCTGAACCATCAGCAGTGGTTCAGGACCAGATGGGATTAACATCTGCCAGGAGGGGGCTGGGAACAGCTGCCCTGGGGTATGGAGAGGATGCTCAGTGACTCCCAGCCCCATGTGCTGGAGCTGGGGGGTGACCTATGGGTGTTGGACATGGCAGGGCTGAAAGAGGGAGATTTAGACTAGATATTTGGCAGAAATGTCAGCCCCTGTCCCAGGTTGCCCCCAGAAGCTGTGGCTGCCCCATCCCTGGCAGTGTCCAAGGTTGGATGGGGCTGGGAGCCCCCTGGGCTGGGGGAGGTGACCCTGACCATGGAGGGAGGCTGGAACTCTAAATGGTCTTTAAGGTCCCTTCCCATCCAAACCAATCTGGAATTCTATGAACAGGGGCCCAGGCTGTGATGGGAACAAGACATTCCCACCCTGGAGCAAGCAGCCCAGGTATCTGCCTCTTTCCCATCTCACAAATCCAACCTTCATTACTTCCACCTCCCTCTCCTGACTTCCCCCCCTGCTCCCCCTGCCCCCAGATGCAGCTCTTGCTTTTTTCCCTTGATGTGCCACATGCTTATGGTCCCAGCACTGAGCCACCATGAGGCCCTGGGACAGGAGGTTCTGGGCATCCATTCTGCTCTTCTTCAGCTCAGCTGGGGTATCATAAAGACACATAAAGGTGTTTTTGGTTTTCTCCCTTTTTGGGGGAAAAAAATAGAAAAAAAAAAAAAGTCTCAGCCTGCAGCTAAGATTCTTAAGCTAAGTTCCTGTGATCCTCCCATCTACCTGTGATCCCTTCCCTCTCCCTGTGCATGAGTGATCCAGACCCTCTCAGGGACCAGAGGTTGACTTCACCACGTTGGAGAGATGTGTCCCCAGACATCACAGCTTTCTGCTCCTTGGAAAGAGGATCTGCCATTGCCTGTAACATCTTCAAAGCAGGGAGGTCTGAGAGTCTGGAGAAGCCACAGCTTAGGCCATGGGATCCCCATCACCCACCCTGGGGCAGAGCACTGCAGCCCTGGCAGAGGCAGGGAGGGCACCAGATGCTGCAACAAGCAGTGCTGAGGTCTGCTGATTAGCAATTAAAACAGGGGGAAAAAACCTTTGCATTATAGGCATTATGATGAAAATTTAAAGGCAGAACCAACAGACTGGTTTCCAACTGAAAACACAGACACGAAGAGGAAAACAGTAGATGGGGAAGAAAACAAAGGTGTGTGGAGAAGAAAGCAAGCAGGAGAGAGAACAAGAGTACAGGGGGAAATGAAGCAAGAGGGAAAAAAGTCAAAAGATGAAACAGGAAAGAATAAGAAAGAAAGAAAGAAAAATCAGAAGGGGAAATAAGCAATCAAAACTGGCAAGGAAAGAGGAAGCAAACAATAGAAAACACGTGGAGAACAAAGGAACAGAGGGCAGAGATGGAGCAAACTAACAGAGAACAAATAGGGGAATGTAAGGCAGCCCCAGACATAAAACCTACAACAAGGCAGCACTAAAGACAAAGGGAAAGTGGAAAAAACCAGCACCACAGCAAAAACCATGAGGTGTGCTGAGACTGTGGTCAAGAGGCAAAGCAGAGAGAGGCAGCAAGGAGGGAAGTGGCAGGGCAGGGGCTGATCCTGAGGTGCCCAACCTCCTCCCAGCACAGCCCCAGGGGACACAGGGGACCAGGGAGGGTGGGCTTGGGCTGGAAGGACTGGTTCCACACCAGCTGCCTCCCCACCAAACCTCTGTCCCCATCCTGGAGTGATAGTGTCCTGCTCTGCCAGGCCTGGAGCCAGTGCTGTGCAGAAACCCCTCCAACCCCTCCAGAGGGGGGACAGCTCCTCAGATGCCAATGGCAAGGGGCAACCCTCCTGCCCATCAGAAGTCATCTCTCCCTCCCACAGCGAGACCTGTCTTCTCTCTTGCTTTATTCCAGGAGCTGCATGAGGTCCTGACTGGGCATGGCAAAGAGGAGGGTTGAACCCCAGGTCAAATCCAGAGCCACTGCTGGCCAAAGCTGAGCCCAGCAAGCAAAGCTGGTGCCACTCCTGTGATAACATCTTTAAGAAAGGGTAAAAAAAAAATGCTGTGTTGTAGCTGAATAGAGGAATGGGGGAAAAAGTGAGAGAAAACAGCCCTGCAGACACTGAGGCTGGTGGAGAAGGAGGGGAACAAGATGCTCCAGGTTCTGGAGCAGAGGTTCCTCTACTGGTCGAGAAGCTGGTGGAGAAGACCATGGTGAAGCAGGTGCTACCCTGCAGCCCACTGAGGTGCCACACCACAGGTGGAGATGCCCTGAAAGAAATTACAGCCCATGGAGATCCCCCACTGGAGCAGTTTGTGAAGGACTTTAAGGCACAGAAGGGTTGTCACAATGGCACAGGGGAAAAGCAGAAGGAAAGACTGACAGGGACAAAGTGTCACGGAATGATCCTCCCCCCCCCTTCCCCATCCACCTGCACTCCTGGGGAGCAGGGAGGAGGTGGGAGAGCTGTGAGCAAAAGTTGAGCCTGGAAAACGGGGGTGGTGGGGAGTAGGTGGGTTTAATTTGGTTTTGCTTCTCACCATCTCCATTTTGATTTGCAAGAAATGAAATTATTTAATGCTGAGTCCATTCTGTTTTGCCCATGACAGTGACTGGTGGATGATCTCCCTGCCTTGTCTTGACCCATGAAATTTTTCATTTTATTTTCTCCCCCTTCCCAGTAGGTGAGTGAGCAGCTGGGTGAGCACCCAGCACCCAGCCAAGGTCCAACCTCCCACACCTCTCCTCAGCTCAGCAGCTGCAGCTCCTGCACATCCCAGTGACCCATGTGGCATCTCTGCTCTACCTGCAACCCAGAGCTGGGACAGTTTTCCCACACTGAGACTCGGAGCAGAGGAAACAACACCCCAGTGTCCTCTGAGGGGCTGGCAAGGCTGAACGGGTCCCCACAGTACCTGTTCTGCTCTCAAAATGCCAGAAGCTGTTACTGGGGGAGCCCTGGGTGCCAGTTCTGCATCTCAGCACAGCAAATAAACTTGTCCCCACGCTGCTGTTATTTTCCTCCTGGCTGTGATTTCTGCAGAGCACAATAAGAAATCAGTTCCTGCACGGGTTCTTGCCTAACTATGAAATATTTGCCTATCCCAATAAAACCTAGAATCACAATAGCCAGGAAAGACATTTAGAAAGCTATTACCTACCACATCTCCGAGCCACCAGATGGGAATAAAATAAGAAAATCCTCCTCTGGAAAGCTCTCTGGGTTGTACAATCTTTGTTGTTATTTTTCCCTTCTGTCAGAGGCACAACACCTGACACACAGGAGCAGGGTGGCTGTTCTAGGTAGCAGCTCCTGCATGCTTTCAGAATTCATATCTATCAGTTTAGGAGTCCCTGGAGCTAAGGCCTGGGTTATTACTTTCCCAATAAATGACACTGCCTTGAGCACCACCAGTTCTCAGTGCAACCCAAAGCACTTGGGCCCAATGCTCAGATGGGGTTTGCATGACTAGCCCAAACCAGCAGCCCTACAGATAGGAACTGACCCATTTTCTTCTGCTATGACTGCTTACCTCAGCCCATAGCATGAGGACCCATGGGTGACAGTAGCTGCTGACCCAGCTGAGCCATCAGCAGGTGTTTCTCACAGTAATCCCCAGGGACATGATCTCCTGGGTAAGCAGAGATCCTGGAGCTGCTGCTAGAAGGTTGCCACAACTTTGCTTTGAAGCACAAGCTGCACACTGGTCCCACCAGCACTGACTTAGCTGCACACCTGAAGGAGCTGAGGACCCTCCAGGATGTTCCATGGCTCCTGCCTGAGGCAGCAATAAATTTGGGGAATCTGTGGATTTATAAGGCCAGTGATTCCAGCAACCACCTCCTGGATCAACCCACCTTGGTTTTTCAGTTAAAACTGCAGAAGAGCTCAGCCCCTCACCTTTCCAGCTCTGGACTGATGGGGTGGAAGGGCTTGTGTCCCTCAATCTGGCAGAAAGTTCTTCTCATGTTTAAGGGACAATCTACAGATTTGGCTTGGCAGTGACAAGGAAGGGCCCTTAATACTTCATCCTAACATCTCTGGAAATCCAGAGAGCTCCCTGATGGTCATACAGACTTTTTCCACTCCCCAGCACAATGTAAGGTGACTTCTCATCTGCAAAGGCAATCTGTGAGAGCTCAACAAGCTTCATTTCATCCTGCAGAGTGGAGAGCTTAAATCTGTACCTATCAGCAGCAGGTGAGTGCCCAGATTGCTCAGTGATCAAGCAGAGAAGCTTCTCTAATGGTAGCCCAGACTTCAAACTTCTGACTTCAAAGTAACAGCAGTTTAACTTCATTTGAAGACTTATTGGGAAGTTTCAGAAAGTTTGGCTCTCTGCCCTGGGCAGCACAAAGGTCCTGCAAAGGTCATTGGAAGAGTAGGAGATCACTGTTGGCTTTGGACAAGGGCTTGAAGGGATGAGCTGAGGGGAAATGGCTTTGAACTGGCAGAGGGGAGATAGAGATTGGACATTAAGAAGAAATTCTTTGGTGTGAGGAAGAGGAGGCTCCAGGAAGATCTTTCAGTAGCCTTCTGGTACCTGGAGGGGGTCTGGGGAAGCTGGAGAGGGACTTTTGACAAAGGCATGGAGAGACTGGACAAGAGGCAATGGCTTCAAACTAGAACAGGGAGATTCAAATTAGATACTAGGAAGAAATTCTTTACTGGTGAGCCCTTGCCCCAGGCTGCCCCCAGAAGCTGTGGCTGCCCCATCCCTGGCAGTGTTGAAGGTTGGATGGGGCTGGGAGCACCCTGGGCTGTGGGAGGGGTCCCTGCCCTCAGAGGGAGTTGGAACTGGATGAGCTTTAAGGTCCCTCCCAACCCAAACCTGTCTGTCATTCTATGACAAAGAACATTGGATTGCACCATTCCTAGTGTGGACCCTTCCCCTTGCAGTCTGGGATGTGTCAGCTGCACACCTGAGGGCACAGGTCTTCCTCCACTGAGCTTGGGTCGTCCTTCCAGAGAGCAGTGGGTGCAAATGGAACACTAAGGGATGGAGTCTCACTCACCACACTCTGCACAGATGGATTCAAGTTGGATGCTGCACTTACCTGGACCCATGCCACCAGCTTGCTGCATCCTCAGCTGCTGGTCCCATCAGGAGAACCCACCAGTGCACCCTCCTGCAGGGGAATTTTCCTACCCATACCTCACTGTCCCTACACATCACCAACCAGCCTGGCTTTTAGGGAAATATGGATGTAGGAAAGTGGGTGTAAGGAGTGCCCCGTGCTTCAGGTGACATTGAGAAACACCCAGACTGGTTAAAGGAATGCATTTACAAGTGATGATCTTTTTACCATGCAATGTCCCTTTTCAGCTTCTTGACTGTAACTGCATTGTCCTGGTGAGTGGCAGCCAGCAGGGATGGATGAAACAGGAGGTTAATTTGCATCAGTCATCTCTCTTGATTTTTCCTTCACTTCCATTTCCTCTTAAATTGGAAGTTCCATTAAAACAGTGGCACTTTTCTATTAAGTAAGTAACAGAGAAGAATGACTGCCTCTGTGTCTCATCAGCAGTGAATCTTTTAAAAATCACTCAAGAGGCAAGGCTCAAATCATAAATTTAATAAGAACCACTTTGATGTAACTTTTTAAAGCAATTAACATATTATTAGAGATAAGCGCGAGATGCAACATTTAAATCCAGATTTCTAAGACAGATTTCTACAGTTTAGGAGGGTGCGGACCTTGGGTTGTCACCTCAGCAACCATCTCTGCATGTCATAAACCAATGTCAGAACAGAACTTCAGTTACACGGACACAGCAGATTAGATTCTCGCTTTTAATCCTGATTTTATTCATGCTGCTTCTTTTTCAGTCGTTTAAAAGTGTTCTTGGTGAAAATGCACGAAGCACCTCAGTAAGGTTTCCGCCCCACCTCAAGGTCCAGGAGCCAAGTGTTTGTTTTCCTCATTCCCTTTCGTTTGACTGTTCAGGCATGTGCTTTCTGTATGGACCACGAAGGAAGCACATAACTGAACCTTAATTTTTTAAAAGGACCAAACCAACTCATCACCAACAGGATCCCCATCCCCGGGTCATCCTGTGTGCTCCTGAGCACACATCCCTCCCCTCCGACAGGCAGCACAAGTGCCACCAGGCAGCCAGCTGGAGATGCTTGATGGTCCATCCTACCTCCACCTGCTGCCTCCTGAGCAGAGCCCTGGGGACATCCCAGAGTGCCTGGGGCTGACAATCCTGTGCATTATACGGAGCAAATCCCTCCTGCCTGCTGGCTGGAATGTGTCCTGCAAATGCTGGTAGCCGAGGTGCAATCACACATTTGTGTCTGCTGCTGGTGACAGGGACAGAAACCTCTGAAGCAGATGGAAGGCTGGGGGTGGTGACACCTTATACCACCAGGATTAGATGTGACAAAGCCCATCTGCTGGGGCCCTGAGCAGCGGCAGGACTAGAGCTGAACTGGGAGCTGTGAATTACAGCACAGGCATCATCCAAGGGCTTTGTGGTTGTTTATCCCAAAACACAGAGGCTTTTCCCCACACGACACAATATGTGGCTTCCACTGATGACTGACAGCAAGCTGATTGCTCAATTAAAGGGCATTTTACCACTTTGACCATTAGCTGTGAAGTCTCAAATCCCACAGACTTCCCTGGAGTCCAGTTTATCAGTAAATTGCTTTTCTTAGGAGGCAGCAACAAATGCAAAGGGAAACCTATCATGCAGCTAAAGACATTGTGATCATGTTGGGTTTTGTAAGTGCTAAAATTTATTACACAAGAGATGATGCAACAGCGAATAAGAGAGCAAAATTCTACATTGACTCTCTACTTTGCAATTCAGAACAACTAAGAGGTTCTACTTCATTAAGAAAGGCAATGGAAAAAAAAATCAGGGACAACCCCAATGGATGAGGAAGTCTTGTCAAGCCTAAATGAACAATGAGTCTTATGTGATGCTCATCACTGTAGAAGGAACAATGAAATATATCAGCTTCTGTTCAATAAATTACGAAAAGATCAATTATAAACCTGCTGCATGGCATTGAAAATTAAACTCATTAAACATCCAGGTAGCTTCATCCTGATGCAAATGGAAGACAGGCATGAGTGCTCTGCAGCAAACAACTCTGCTCGTCCCATCACTGGGAAACATATTTACACATATATCTCATATATTATTCTATTTTAGTGCACCCTAGCCAGAGGGCAGCCAGAAAGAGTATTATTCCATGAGAAGGACAGGAGATGGGCTGGCTTCTCCCCTCCACCAGGTGAAGCCTGTGTCCACCCATCAGTCTAGCATTCATGTAAAACAACCTTGTCAGACCACGTTTCCCTTTTCCAGGTAGCCAGACAACAGGACTCAAACAAATTGTCTCCCATGACAGCTGGGCAGATTTGGTAGCTGTGGGCCACAACAAGGCTATTGAGATTGCCTCAGTGTAATAACATGCCACTAGTGACTTCCAAGTCAAGAATTTCATCCAAACTGCCATTTACTGGTCTCTTGCCCTCCCTCTCCCTCCCTCACTGCACCAGTGCCCACAGAGGACTGCAGAAACATCCACTGAAACATCCAGGGTCACACACTGACCAGGCAGCTCTGTGCCTGAGCCTCAGTAAGAGAACTACACTGCTATGAAGCCATGGAGACTACCAGCCCCCCTGTCTTCATTCAGAGCAAAGATGGCTTAAAAAAACCCCTGTAGCCTCCAGGGGAGGGAAGCCCAAGTGGGACTCTCTCGTGTGAAGGGCTCTCAGCTGTTTCCACACACCAGCACATCATTTCCTACTTTGACAAGAACACAAAAAAAAGGATAAAGAAGGGTGTCCAAAGGGACCATCTCAGGCCAATGGCCCTACTGGGAGGGCAGGTGGATCTGCACCTCCCAAGGCTCCCACTGGCCAATGTCTTGCTGTGCAAAATATCCTGTGAGCCCACCTCACCATGTGTGAACCCGAGTGATCTGCACTGAGCCAGCAGACAGCTGTGGTCTTTTTTAAGGAGAACCCACCTGAGGAGCTGGAGCTGCAGGGGGCTGATCTGGCCAGGAGCAGCCTGTGGGTGCAATGTGGGGGCAATGGGAGATCATTGGTTTTATTCAATATGATTTTGTATGTTGATGTGTGGTTAAGAGTTGGAAAGATCCAGGGGAGATACCAGCATGAGCTTTGCCTCTCCCACACTCAAGAAAGGGGCTGCTGGTTGGAGGGACAAGAAAGGGAAGAGAGAGGAGCCAGAAAACATAACCATTCCTGCTCAGCACATTTCAGGCTTGGCAATCTTTTCTCTCACGATCAAGTATGTTTTCCCACCTGCCAGGAATATCCAGGTCTCTCCACTCCAATTGTGGTGTCCATCTACTTGGCCCTTTGGAAGAGCTTGGAGTCATGTGGAAAAGCAACAATTCCCTGTCAGTAAAATGGTCTTGAGGCTGCATGAGCTTATTACAGTCATTCCAGGAGAAATAAGTGGTACCTTTTAGAGTGCTTGCTGGAAGATTATAGCAGTCCTGACCCAATTTCACACAGTTGGAATCAGCTGCAAGAGACTAATATACAATAAAAATAAAGACACAAATGCCCATTTCCTCTCCTTATCTCCTTATAACATGAATAAAGCTCTGGTGTGACATTTTTTCCTTTCCAAAGGAGTCCAGTTGGATCAGTCCAAGTCAGCCACGTTTTGAGTTAAACTCCTTTGACTCTTCTGCCTTTTACTTGATGAAATTTTTAATTGTCCACCTTTGTCCTGTGCAGCTGCGAAGAATCAAATCAATGCCAGCCATTCCCTTGTTCTCCACTTCCAAGCATCGCCCCGTTCCCTTGTTCAGGATGGCACCATTCTAAAATCAAAGGATATGGGGAAAATATTTTTAAAATTCAGACTTGGAGCAGCCTTTACCACTGAGAGCCCAGATCCCTAACAAGTCAGCAGCCAAAGGATGTGTGTACCCATAAATAGCACAGCTGCATCCTGTGGGAGGATTTACCCTCTGATTTGGGACAAAAGTGCTGTGCTTTCATCTCTTTCATCACAGATTATCTGTAAGAAACAAAGAAATCTGGAAGTCATGGGCAGGACAGGTCACACACACCTGAGGGTCTCAGAAAGGGAAACTTCTACTTGGAAATAGTCCTAAAATACTGTCCCTGCCCCTGGTCCATCTTAACCTTTTCCCTCTGCCCCAGCATCTGGCATCTCCTGTCACACAGGACCCTCCCACCCGTCCCATGCCAACAAAGATGTGCCACAGCCCCTGCTTTGGGCAGCAGGGAGCAGCATTGATGGCAGAGCTGTAACAAACCTGTATGAAACTCCAGCGCTTGTGGAGGGTGCTCTTGACCTTCTCACAATCGAGGAGCTGTGGGAAGCGGCTTTTCCCATTATCCACCAGGCAGCGGGTATCGGGAAGGAGAGTTGTGGTCCCAAGGGCACCGAGATGAAGGAAGCCCTCCTTGGTGTAGCGTGCAAGCTAGGGGCAGGGAAAAAGAGGAAAAAGACCATCAGCATCTTTGGAGCATCATGAAAAAGCAACAGAGGAAAGTACAGTCTCACAGAGAGCCAGGAAGAAACCTGAGAGGATGACACAGAGAAAGTAGAACTGAGAAGAGGGAAAAAAACCCTAAGCCTTTCTCCAGCCTTTTTTTCGTGTTGTTCTGGGTTTTTTCAGCAGATGCAGGTGAAGAAGTGGGGCACAGTGAGGGGATGAGAATAGTTCTGGGCCTGAAACCCACCCCAGGGCAGACTGCTCCAGCCTCCTTTGGACCGGAGCACTCTGTGGAGGCTCCTGGCTTTTGGTCATCTAGCTGGGCTGGTTCTGATGGCCCAGCCTGTGGCTTCTCACATTCTTGGCAAGCCAGCATTGCTTTGGCCTGTGAACAATGCTGCTGGTGTGTCTGGCACAGCCCTCCAGATCAACCACAGCTAGGCAGCACCTTCAGCCAGAGGCGACTGCAGAGGCAACGAGGTGAACACAACCAGGAGTTGGCAGTCACCAGGAGGAAGGCAGGAGCTCCTGTTCAGCCCATCTGTGCCCAGTCAGGGCTGGTCCCAGCTGCCCATGAGCAGAACTGGGAACCAATAGAAGGTGAGATTCCAGGAGCAAGCTCAGCTCACTCCTGACCAGCCTGAGGAAGAGGATAGTGGACTCTGGAGCACGAGCACCAAGATGGACTGACTGATTCTAAGGGCAACTTTTGGAGTGCTGTCCTTGCATCTTGGCAAGAACACCTTCTGGACCCCAAAACACCGTGGTCCAGGAAAGGATTGTCTGCAACAGGGGACCAACATGGAATTGGCACCGTTTCCCAAGGATACCAGCCCAGATCTCTCTCCTGGTTCAGAACCAAAGGAAAGCCTCAGGATTGCAGCCAAACCCTGCAACACCCCCACATCTGACCTCACAATGTTCCCAGGGCCCTGTCTGGTGTCTCAAAAGGCTCAGGGGTGTTGGGCAGGCAACTGGCACCCAGGCAGCCCCACACCTCCAGTCGCAGTGCTGGAGGAATCCCATCAAAATATTTCCCTAAGCATATTTAAATTCAGGAGTGAAAAGAGATGAATGACAGCAGCGTGACTTCCACAGTTTGCAGGCAAGATATACACAGCTGCTTATTTAAATTATGAATCAATCCATTATCTAGCAGACAAATAAGAAGCATTCAGGACGTTAATTAACTGAACATATCTGCGTCCCAGATCCTTAAAAAGGAGACAGTAAATCACACCAGGAGCTTGAGTTATCTCTGTTAGAATAATTAAACATTGAAAATCAAGTTAAAATGATGTAATGGGGTCCAACTCCAACTAGCAATTGTGGGTTTTGAAGTCAACTTTGCAGTCCCTGGGTGAGGCTGGTGCAGGGGTGGGTGTGCTGGACCCTGGGGGGTCAGGACATTGCCCTGACCTGCTCTTCTCTCAGCTGCTGGTGGAATTACACTTTTACCCAACATGTTGTGTATCAAAGCAAGGTCTCCACTTCTTTGTATCTCCCAGGGGTCCTTTTATCTATGGTATTCCCTCCCAGGCAGATTCCACTGCAGCAGACCACACCAGTTGATGCTGGCATGGGGAAAATCTGCTCCATCCCCTGGTGCAGGATCTGCTCTTCTGGGTCCCAAAGCCCTTGTCAGGATGGTGCAGAACAGTACACAGCTCTTTAGCTTTAAGAGTAATTTACTCTTCAAGCTGCCATGCTGGTGCAGAGGGGTGGAAAGGAAGGGAGTCTGCAGAGCTCAGAGCCATAACCATCACCCCTCCTACTCCTCCCCACCTGCCACCATCCCAGGAGTGAGGTGACAGGGATCCAGTCCACTACCAAGCCTGGCACACACCGTGCCCAGCACACAAGGCTGGGGAAACCTGGGAATGACCCCCGGGCACCTCCAGCCTAGCTGAAGGGTCAGGTTCACATCCTTTGGTTGGTTTCAGGAGTTTTCTCTTTCTGTGAGTCAAGCCTCAGGAGAGGTGATGCTTGCAGCATGATGGAGGAATTTTAACCATACAGCATCTGAATTTAGCATTTGAACCCCAACACAGACACTGGGGCTCCTTGTTGTGAAAAAAAAAAAAAAAATGTATACAGAGAAAAAGACAAAAAGCAGTCCAAGCCCTCTCCATGACAGATGGAAGAAATCAGCTAGAGGTCCCAAATGGACAGTGCAATCTACTCTCCTCCTCCTGTTTCCAAAATGTTTCCTACCATGTACATATTTAGCATGCTAGACACTTTCTTTTTGTCGGATGTTTGGCAGCTTGGCCTCAGCCAGTTGGCCTAATGCCCCCAGGGCAACACGATTGCTGCATCCTATCACCTAATGTGGTGGGAGAAATAAATAGAGCAAAAAGCCAATCTTTCCTGAGAAAGGGAATGGGTGGGGGGGTGGAAGAAGACCAAATGAGCTGAAAAATGGATTAAGTGCAGCTATTAGATGTGTCATCTCCTGTGTCCAATAGCCAGACAAGTGAAGACCCTAACGTGTGCCCCACACCTGACCTTGCCTGCCCTTCCAGCCCATCCAACCCTCAAATCTCAGAGTGATTATTCCCCCCAGATCCCATCTAACTCCTGAGTGCAAGCTCCACTGCGAGCTCCTAAGGCATTTATGGAACTTTTGTCTTTTGGGATATTTGGTCTTTGCTTCCTCGTTTCTTCTGTTGTCACTTTGTCCCCTCTGGAGTGAGCCCAGGCAGCAGCTGAGGCTCTGTCACCCGGTGACACTGGGGGTGAAGCACTGGGGTAAGTTGGGTCCTCTGGGCACTGGTCCTGCTGCCAATGGGTCTTCCCTTGGTGGCAGAGGGGAGAAAACACAGAGCAGAGGCCCCACTGGAGACGGCCCCAGAGGCAGCTGTGGGGAGTGGATCTGCAGCCCACCCAAGACTTTCTGTCTGGATATGGTGAGAGGAGATGGGAAGCACCTCTCAGCACCACAGAGCTCATGGACCAGCATTTTACAGAGCAGCTCCACACAGCACACTCAAGTAAGCGCTGAGCCTACTTTAGAAACCAAAGATGCCACACAAATGTTTTATAATATCAGTAAATGACATCTGCCACTGCTATAAAACCTTTTCAGCAATCCACTAGCTCCACAGCTCTGAGCTGCCTGCTCCAACATTGCCAGTGCAGCCCCCAGGGATGACCTCTGGGAAGGTGGTTGATGAGAAATTCTCCTTTGGCTAAGTAGGAAAGTTAATCAACTTTCAAGGAAATATAATAGTGAGAGGTTGCTGCCTGATCAATGCTGCCAGTGCTCCTGGGGGATATTCAGCATCAGTGTTAGGGTTAACCCAAGGGTAACACAGCCCCTTGACTCAGGGGAGCACAAGAAGGGCCTGCAGTGAGCAAGAGTTCACTATGGTTCCTCCTCTGAGCACCATAATTGTGCATTTGTGTAAAATTTGTGTAAATCCTGCTGTCTTGCCCAGGAGTGTACCAGGTGGCACTGCTCTTCCCTGCTCCTCCTCCTCCTCATCTGAGCTCTTCCTACAGGATCTGGGAAGGCTCTCCCACCAAACATTCTCCCATCAGACCATGTTGGTTTTCTCCTCTCAAATGTTTCATAAGTGTTGTCCCTCCTCTTCCTGATTCTTCCATTACCAACCACCATGGAAATGTTGCCCATGTCACCCACCAAGTGTCTGAACAATGCCACTTCCTTGGAGCTCCCATGGCTGCTCTGCAGTCACCAATGAGTTCTTCACATGGTCATCATGGCACTTAAAGAAAGTCTGTCTTTTTTCAAAGACCATTATTTCATGGATGAAGAAGGAGCTTTTTGCCAAAGTGCCATCCTAGACCCAGTTAAATTCAGGGGTATTTAATCAAACAAATCCATTTTCTTCTGGCTTTGTGGAAAGGCATATTATTGAAGTAATCTGAGTTTAAATTCTGCTCCACTTGCCCCCCAAAGATACGTTTGTCCTTTGAAGTGATCAGTCCTACCTCTTACCCTGGTTAACAGGTCTGGATCCAGAAACAGAGCAAACCAGCCATGAGCTGAACAAAGGATGTGGGCAGTCCCACAGCAAAAAGAAAAAGCAGGAGGTACCAGCCTGAGAAATGCCTAGAGGAATTACCCAGTCTGGTGCAGGAGACAAAACAAATGCCAAGACCACGAGGAAAGACCAGAGAACACCACTTTAAAAAGATTAACAAGTTAGTTATTAATATTGATGAGGTCTTAAACCCCTGAATCAGTGGAAATGGCCATATCCTCAGGAAGAAACACACATCCATCCCCACATCCTCCTACAAATACCTTCCTAGGGAAAACTGCATCTTGCCACATCTCCCACCCTCTGGTACCACTCTGGGGGCTGCTTTGCTCCTGGGGGACCATCCAGCCCCCTGCATTGCTCTGGTCCCTGTTGGTAAACTCACCCCCCAGTGCATCTGCTCTGCTGATTGTTTCTGGTTGGCTGCATCTCAGGGATGGGAGGAAGTTAATTAGACATCTTAGCACCTGGGAAATAAAAGCCTTGATGACCTCCATTGACTCTACTGGAAAATAATTTAGGGTTGTTTAGTCTCCTTTCTGCATGGAGCAGATCATCAATTAGCAACCAGAAGTAAAGTGTGCAGTATTTTCTTTTTAAGACAATTTAATGTGATGTTCTGTTTTGTCACCCTTGGTGCTGCACTGTCCTGGATGATCTCAGTATTCATGGTTTTGTCCTCAAGTTCTAGTGCTTAAATGGGTAAAACATATTTTATCACATAATTAAATGAAATGCTCTGCTGGGTGAACATTATCTTAAGTTTTATAGTATTTTAGTGCTTTCTATCACCTTAATATATCAGCATAGTTCTGTCACTCCAATGAGCTATTACTGTATTATTAGTGTAATACATCATTACAGCAAGGTGTTTTCATGATGTATTGCTGAAAAGATGAAGCCATCAGGAACAAAAAAAAAAAAAACCAAACCACCCATGAGCAGTCTCAATATAATTACAGAAAAAAAGGATGCTTCATCATGGTAATCTGATAATGATTTGACCTGGAAGTGCATAGAAGCAGAGAGAATGGGAGAAGCTAAAGGGAAAACAAGAGAAAGAACCAAATTTTTCCTCCAGTGACAGATGCTCCAAGAGTGGTTCTGTAGGAGCCAAGATTTCATCTGCATTCAGTGCTAGGTATGGGATCCATTGCACCCAACTGCACCCATCAGAATGCCACAGGCTCAGCTTAGACCAACCAGAACTCACTGGGAGAGAGCAGAAACTCAGCATGTAACACAAACTGCCCTGCCTGGGATGGGCCAAATCTCACCTGCAGAGCAGGTCACTCTCCCTCACCCTGGGACCCATGAACAGACCCAGTATCACCACTGTCCTTGCACCATTCCAATGCCAGCACAGAGCCTGCACCTTCCCCTGGCTCACTGCAGATGAGGAAGGTGCTCCTTGGTCATTAAAGATATTTAAACCCTATGGATGTGCCCCAGCATCAAGGAGAGATGTGGGGATTTCAGGACACTTCACAAACAGTGAGCACAGGCATCTCTGTGTGTGCTTTGGGGTGCTGAACAGCTCCAAAGGGATTGTACCTCCTTGTCTTTTTATATATATATGTATATATTTTATATATTTATATTTTTTCATATTATTATTATTTTCATATTATTTTTATTTCATATATAAGATATTTTATATCTTTATATCTTTATATATTTATATATCTACAATGAGTGATCTATTTGAGCATTTATATTCCCAGCAGTGAATTACAACACACACAGCCCATCAAGTAAACAATAGCAGCCAAAGTCCCACTGCTGTGTGCTCTGCCTATGCTACTGCAAAAGGCTTGTTTCAAAGCTTTGCACTCACTAATAGATACTTTTAAAAAGCATTTTCAAGGGGTTAGATGAATTGCACATATCCCTAAATAAAGGAAGAGCCAAGAATGAGCTCTCAGCTGGAGAAGGAACAACATGAAGATCAAAAAGAAACTACTATGCTGAGCTGGCGCAAGGGGTGAGCTGGAGGGAGCCAGCAGCACAGCAACGTTTGGCTTCAGAACATCAGGTAGGGAAAGAAAATGGTGTTAAAGTCTAATGGCAAAAAAAGTTGAGGAAAAAATAAGCAACCTGCTTTAAGCCATTCATCTTCCAGCCCAGGGTTATCAGACAATGTCAGAGTAATTCAGTTTCTTATATTATAATGCACTTAGAAGTTTAAGTTTCCACCCAGAAAGTCCAGAAGCCAGTTTGTGTCATTTAAGAAAAAAACAAAAGTGTCAATTTAAGCTACAGCTGGGTTATATTTAGCAGTGACTCCACCAGGCACAGCTGACTGATCTGTGTTTATAGGCAAGGACACACCAAGTGAGATTTGTTTCTGCCCTGCAGGACCGACTCCCCTGGCCCATTCCTGGGCTCAGGTGGCTCCTGAAGTTTGCAGTTCAGGCTCAGATGAGCTCTGGGATTACTTAACCCTGCTGAGCCTGGGAAGCCCAGGGTTACCATGTTGTGGGCACAAGCAGCTCTTTATGTGTTCCCATAACTTGAACTATACATTTTTTTTTTCTGCTGAAAACAAACTCCTGGAGCACGGTGGGCCTCAGATACCCACTGCAGCTGCCATGTCCTGCAGCTCTGCAACCCCACGTGCTCTGTCTCAATCTCCAACTCACCCTCATGACAATGAGGCTCATTTTGCAGGTGGAGAATTAAGAGATATGTTTAAAGGCATATTTGAGGCCTGAAAAGGCAACTGAAACCCTGCCTTGATGAGCCCTAATTAATACTCCAAGTTTTCAGCTTCATTGAGTTAGTGATTAAGATGTGACAAAAAAACCACAAAAAACCAACCAAACAAAAAAACCAGAGAGAGATCATATCATAGAATCATAGAATGGTTTGGGTTGGAAGGGACCTTAAAGATCATCCAGTTCCAAACCCCCTGCGTGGGCAGGGACACCTCCCACTAGGTCAGGTTGCATCCAACCTGGCTGTAAATCTTATCTCAATAAATCTTATCTCAATAAATCTTATCTCAGGAAAGCTACCAGGAATGGAACTGCATGTTCTCAGACCCTAGGGAACAGCTGAAAGATTTTGCTGTGAACTCTAATATTTGTGTTTCTCACCTGGAAAGCTGCAGCTGGAGAACCTGCCTCCCTTGGGAAGAATCTCCTGGTCTGCACAAGAACTGTGGAAGTTCTGGACCAACACTATCTGCGATGCCCAATGAATTAAGGCAAGTTCTTTTTTCAAGATTGAGTTTACTTATCTCTGATCTTCACATAAATAGTCAATATTTTGGTATTCCAAAAACAGAAGACACCCAAACCAAGATGGGCTTCAACCCACCTTGGGCTAAGAGGCAGCTGGAACCAAGAAATGGGCTGCAGCAGCCTGTTTGAACTGCAAAGCTCTTATGCCTAAATTAGAAACCTGCTAAAAGCATTATTTACCAAAAATAAGTTGGGAAACCCTAGTGCCAGGTGGAGCACTTCTTCTTCTCCCCCCTGATGTCCTTTCTGATCCAGGGCAGAAATTTTCACAGGTAGGTTTTTATTATGCAAATGCCTGCAGGTCCTTCATGGGACAGTTAAATTTGTGTTAAATTTCCCAGTTTTGGCCCAAGTGAATGCAACTGCAGTGCTGAGCTTTCTCCTGTAACCCGGATCCAAACATTTCCTCTCTCTGTACCCACCCAGAGCCCCCGTGCCCCTGGAGCAGAGGTGCAGGCCAGGCTCACAGAGCTCCGGGGAGCAGGAATCCAGCCCCAGGTGCTGAGCACTCCTATAGAATTCATGCACTTGTGGGTTGACAGGAAGGTTTGATGCAGGAACTTGCCTTTGCTGGCACAGTAAATCTGTCAGACACTGGAGTGGATCAGACCTGAGTCCTCACTCTTTGCTGTGTCACCTCCTCTGCTGCTGCATCACTTCTCTCTCCTGCAGGACTTCAGTGCTCACAACACTTCAGCCTCCTGGTCCTGTCCAGCCAGAAATTCTCAGCCTAAAACCCGTGTCACCTGCCAGCACTGACAGCTCTGGTTTGGGGTCCTGATGTTCAAATAAGGTGTTGGAAGATGACCAAAGGCAGAGTAATCAGCATTATGATGCTGAGACAGGCAGTGCTGGGATGCCAGAGCAGGGCTGCTCTCTGTGGGGGTGAAGGACAGAGCCAGAGAGCACAGTGAGCAGGACACCTGCAAGGAGGGGGAAGGTCTGCCTAACCAGGCAATGATTGCAAATAGAAATAAACCTCTGTCTACAGCTTAAATATACCTAACTCAGCATGGGGTGGGACTGTCTCACCTAACCTCACCCAAATGAACATTATGCTTCCAGTTTAAGACTCCTCTTGGCAATGGAGAGGGACAGACAGGACCTTCTGCACCATGTGAGGTGCCACAGGTCTCCTCCTGCAGTGTATCTCGACTGCTTTTGAGAGAATGTGGGCAACAGCTTCACTCTAGAAACCCAGGACAGCTTTTAGGTAGTTTTGCCCCAGTTCCTTGACAGATCAGCAGATAAAACCTCTTCAGTAAAACGGGGGCCAACCCAGGTGAGGTGACAGAAATAGCTGAGTCTGGCAATGAGCATGGACTTCTCAACAAAGAGAAAAGAAAAGCAACAGCTTTGTCACAGAGGATTTTATCCCTGTTTTCCCCCCTCACCACTACACAGTGCAAACACAGATGGGTAGAGCCCATCACTCACAATCTCTCTGCCTTGGCTGAAGATACAGACAGCCACAGCTCTTATATGTGACATGTAAATATAAGCAGGAGATTGAAATCAGAGACAGACATCAGATACTGATGATAAACACCCAATTCCTCACTGGACAGAGTTAAAACACCCAAAGAAGAAGTGCTGCTACTCCGGGGCTCTAGGGAGGTCAGGCACAATTTTAGAATACCTAAAATTTAAAGAATACCTAAAAATGACACTGTAATTTTTGAAAACCCCATGTGTAACTAGATGGTCTTTAATGTCCCTTCCAACCCAGACCAGTCTGTCATTCTATGATTCAACAATTCTGTGATTTGCTTCCAGCATTATTTTCCCTCCTCTGGAAGACTTTTTCAAACGATGCTTTTACTTGCAGCTCTGGTGTGATTATGGTAATCCAGAAAACATGAGAGGAGCTGGGAAAGGGCACCTTTATATCTGAGGTATTTTTAATAAGAAGTTTGGCCTTATACATTTGAGAAAGAAGCCAGGAGGCGTGTTGCACATCTGTCCTCTGTCCATCCAGCCTCTGCTGGGTACCACCTGCTCCCAAAGAATAATTTGGGCTGGAAGAGACCTCCACCACCTCCCTGGGCAACCTGTGCCATTTGCCCACTGCCCTCATGGTAAAGAACTTGTTCCTAACATCCAATCTAAGTCCACTTTTCTCTAATTTAAAGCCATTGCTCCTCATCCTATCACCCCAGGCCCTTGCAAACAGTCCCTTTCCAGTCCTCAGGTGCTGGAAGGTCACTATTCCGTCTCCCCTGAAGCCACCTCTTCTCCAGGCTCACCAATCCCAGGTCCCTCAGCCTGGCTCTGGAGGAGAGGTGTTCCAGCCCCTGAGGAGCTCCTCACCTGTGGTCCCCAGCCATGGCAGGGGTACAGTATTGCTGTGTGGTTCTCCTGTGGGCCCTGGTCCAGGCAGACATCTTTTGCCTTGTTGTTTCGTAGCTGTAAGAAAGAAGAAGTGCAGTTATATGCAATAAAGTGCAGACAAGCAATAAAGTGAGGCACAGAGTGTCTCCAGCCTTGCACCCAATAGACAGAATCTGTGGTGCTACATTAGGAGGCATAATCAGGCAGAGAAAGGTTTAGTGTGCCACATGTTTTCCTTAAATACTGGGCCTGATGCTGACTGCTTTTATGTAACAATCTCCATTCAAAGGAGCCAGCTTCCTTAGGCACAGTTTTCTTTGTATTTGGTCATGTGTGGTGGTAACAAACATATTTTTAGACAGCTGTCAGCATGTTGCCAGGATCCTGAAATCAATGTAGAATTGCTTGTATTTCATTGCATTCTTAAAGTGTTCAGGAGGGCAGGGGAAAAAAGCCCAGCTAGCCTAAGGAGGCCCTTGGAATTGTCACAGGGCTGCAGGAGGAGACCCAGGGAGGGCAAAGCAGCTCCAAAGGACACACTCTGGGGGGAGTATGGAAGTGATGGGTTGAAGCTAAAGAGGTGCTGAGCCTCAGCCACCAGCTCTGTCCCTGCAGAGGTGTCAGTTCTGCAGTCTCCCCATGCAGGGCAACTGCAATAATGCCTTTGAAAGTATCACTTCTGGGGGAGGTTTTACCTTCAGGGCATTAAATAATTTTGATAATAAATCTTCCCTAAAAGTGATGCCCATCTGGGTGCTGGGGCTTTGTTTCAAGAAGCCTTCTCAAGCTGCCACTATTCCACCAGATGGATTGCAACAGTGCTATTAGTTCCCACAAATGCCTGGTTTTATATTCCCAGTATGGTCTCAAAGCCAGCAGAGACTGAATTAAGTCTCTTTACTTTACCTTATCCTTAAGCTGCTGTGACAACGCAGACATCCTACAGAGACCTTGTAAGGAATTAGGTTGAGTTTAAGTCAAAGGGGTTTATGAAATGACTATTCACTAAAAATATACATACAGCTGCTTAACCCATGGAGTCTAAGGGCAATATAGATAATTTTCTGTCAATTCAGTGAATAAGGTATTAAAATATTTGGCTGTATATGGTATCTGAGATCAGGAACAAATCCTAAATTAGTTGAGTTTTTTTGGAAGAAACTGGGAACCAATTTATACAAGTTTATATAATGATACACAAATTGCTTGGTTTTGCCTAACATTCATCTCCTTTGAGGCTATTTCTCATCAGAGACTCACCAGCTGTAAATAATACCAGACTGATCTAAGGGACTGCTCAGCCTTAATTACCTCGCCATAAGCAATGGTGTTGTTGTATCTTCTCATTTCTGGATAAACATGGTCCAGGTACCACTGGAAATTTTTACACTTCAAGCTCTTCCTTAAGGCTTTTCTCTCAGAAACATCCCCAATATCAATACCTGGATTCTGAAAAATAAAGACACAGCACATCACTGCGTGGTGACTATTAAAAAAGAATTTAAAAGGAGTGTATTTCATTGATGTTTGAGATCAGTTCCAAGCCACCTGGAAACTGCCAACAGCTGAGTAATTCCATGCAGAGAGCACACCAGGGAATTCTGGCACGTTTGTCCAAGGCTGAAATCATCCTCACAGAGGTCAGAAAGGAGATTTGGGTTGCAGAGCCACAGTGAGGAGCAGGGGCTTATTTCTTTCAGTTGTGGAGACATCTCTGCAATGGCCACCAGCCTGGTGCTAGGCAGGTTGTGGTCCTGGGAGTTACCTTAGAATAGAGAACCCAACCAGAGAAAAAAGGTTTTGAGAGAAATACAAGAAGAAGAAAAGGTTTTGAGGGAAATAACAGAGCAGTGCTAGGGATGTGCAGCTTCCCAGTGATTCCCCAGGGTGTCAGATCCATCTGAGAGACTGTGACAAAGAAACTTCCAAAGATCTCATCTCCCTGTGGGTACTGTTGGTGTGGGCTTCCAGAAGCAAATGTGTATCAGGATTTGCTGACTCCTGGAAATGCAAATCCCTGTCTGTGCTCTGAGCACCAACCCTCCCCTCACACACCATGGGCATGAGATTCCACCAAGAGCCAAGGCAGTGGCACAAAACAAGGGAGGGAAAGAAAAAAAAAAGAGGAAAGGTTTAAGATTCATGCATAATAGAGGCAGTTAACTAAGAATAAATGATAAAAATTATAGGAGAAAGTGAAGCTGAGGCCAAATCTCAGAAAAACCTCTTGAGAATTTGGACAATTACATGGTGAAATAATCTCCCTGGAGACACAGAGGAACCTCACTGCTTGAGCTGATTTAAAAGCAGGCAAAGCTACAGATGGTATCTGTCCCCAGAGGAATAATCTTACAGAACCTGGGGGCTGGGGAGAGCTGCCCCCGTTTCACCTTTGATTCCACTATGGAATTTGGGGACCTAACACCTGGGCCGGGTGAAGGGACCCAAAGGCAGACTGCAGGTAGTTGGGTAGCTGCTCCATTTCAGCTCCTGCTCTTGTCTTTTCCAGTGATCATTAAACATAGCTGGGAAAGCAATTTTCCATTACAATGATTGTAATGATCTTCTAATGAATTATTCACTCTGCTTTAGAGATGACAGCATTTTAATGTGTGACTGGTAGCTCACAGGTAAAAATAAAGATGATTCAGTGTTGATAGGTAAGATGGGCTGAAATCTGAGTGGGCGAGAGGAGATGCAGAACAAAGGGCCCACAAACCAGTCAGTACCTGAAATATTCAGCTCAGGGGGTTTGGCTTGGGTTTGAATATAGTGGCATAGCAAAAGAACTCTATACCCATATTAGTATCTATAGCCCTCTGCACAATGCCTGTCAAACACGGCTTCTCTAAAATGAAATATCAGTGTTACTGGCACGACCTAGATAAAAATCCTACATTTTTTTAGGGTAATCTGTTTGCCCAGACTCACCCTCAGTGCCAGTTTGTGTGATGCTGGCACAGGACCTGCAGCTTCACATTGACTTTTAATCCATTTTTGCTACAAAAAGGAGCAGCTGCTCCTGAGCAGGAGTATGATGCCTCACCTCTAAAAAGGAGAACTGAGGCTGAACCAGCAGCCTCATGACCCCTGCCCAGTGTGTTGCGATCTGGCAACCTGTTTTTGAGAGACCTGAAACCACTCAGCCCTGCAGGCAACTCTCTGCCTCTCCAAACATTTGGAGTGGTGCCTGTCCCAGCCAAGGCCCTCCTGCAGCTCCCTGGGTAAACAGCATTTCTTTCCCTCTCTATCCATCTATTTCTCAATACTGAATTGACCCAGGACTCTCCCCCACCCCCAGGACAAGGAAATCATTGACACTCCCCAGATTCCTGTTGCTCTCTAATGCAGTACAAAGCTGTGACTTGCTCTGCAGCCAGGAACATTCCCCTGATGGAACCTTTCCTGAGTAAGCAGCACCATCTCCTGTGTCATCTTTTCCAAACCCCCCTGGAGCAGAGGGCTGCCAGGCAGGGATGCTGCCAGGCAGGGATGCTGCCCCAGGGGGGTCAGGACCACACAGCTCTTTGCAGGGGTGTACAAAAAGTTTGTGTTTACTTCTAGCAAAAAATAAACAAACAAACAAAAAGAAATACATCATTTTTAGCACCCAAAACGGTGGCTGGAAGGAGCAGCTCACACAGGGGCTGGCTTCAAGGGGAGAGGGTATCAGGGGGCTCTGGAGGGAACCCTGAATCCAGTCCCACCCATTGCCTGGAGAGCATCCCCCCACCCCTCTCCCTTTTGGCAGGACCAGAGGCAGGTGACAGGGATGTTGGTCCAGCCACAGGTGCTTCCAGCACATTCCAGGCAGTGTTCTGAGCTGATGGACAGGAGATATTCTCGGGTTTTATGAGCAGGCACAACCTGCACAGAGACCAGAGGCCAAGCAGCAGCCTTGGACCTAGAGAAAGTCCTTCTGGAGCCTACAGAGCTCTACACAGAAGTGCAGGGAATCCTCTAGAGAGGTCCATGTGCAGGATGTGTCCCCTGGACATGGTCAGCTTGTCTTGCCAGTGGGACCCCACAGTTTTCTGAAGACACACCATGTTGTCACATGGTTTTACATGAAAAAAATAGTCAGACGTGAGAAAACCAAACTATTTCTGGACAGAAATAAATAAAAACATCAAAGTTATTTGAAGAGAGTGATTTTGGTGCATTTGTAAATGGTGCTGCTGGGAGGGGAGCTCCTTCTGTGAGCCATCAACCTCCAGTCCTCTGAGCAGCACTGATGGCCCCAACTTCCCCACTGCTGGCAAAGCAAATGGCCCCACACCTGGACCACACATCACCACAGGGAGCTCTGGGCTGTGACATCTGCAAGCTCAGAAACCTGAGCTGTGCTGCAGGCAACATGGACCTGCCCGAGCCACAGGAGGAAACCTCCTGCACTAATGATGCTGATGATAATAATAACATTCTGCCAACTGACTTTCCAGGCAGACTCCATCTGCAGAGCAGTGTAATGACACAAACTCACACTGTGTAAACACTCAGCAGGGAGATAAACACTACAATACAGGTTTAATTTTTAGAAATGAAAATAAAAAGGCTGGTGTGAAACACAGGAATTCCTCCAAAGTCTGCAGCTTCTGCAGAATCTCCATCAAAGCTGCAGGAGTTGGACTGACTTCCAAAGCTGGGGATGTGGCCTCAGGTATTCAAGGCTCTCCTTCACCCCAGGGCACCAAATGCTTCTAAAAGAAGGCTCCAAGGAGACTTTATTGTAGCTTTCCAGTATCTGAAGGGGGCTACAGGAATACTGGTGAGGGACTTTTTAGGATATCAGGGAGTGGCAGGATTAGGGGGAATGGATTCCAACTAGAGGAGGGGAGGTTTAGACTGGAAGTTAGGAAGAAGTTCTTCCCCATGAGGGTGGTGAGACCCTGGCACAGGTTGCCCAGGGAGGTGGTGGGAGCCCCATCCATCCCTGGAAGTTTTTAAGGCCAGGCTGGATGGGGCTCTGAGCAACCTGAGCTGGGGGGAGGTGTCCCTGCCCATGGCAGGGGGGTTGGAACTGGGTGAGCTTAAAGGTCCCTTCCAGCCCTGAAAGTTCTATGACTCTATGACTATAATTCAAGTTTTTAACCCACTGAAGTGAAGGCTTAGGGCAGGGTGCAATGGCTGTACCTCCAGAGGCAGGTTCCATGCAATGTAGACGTGTGACTTGTAGTCATCCATCCACACCTCCGCCACCCGCAGGGCGTTGCGCTTGGTGTAGAACCCGATGTTGTTGTTGTAGGGCTTCTTCTTGCGCTCGATGTGAGCCACCCGGGAGCAGGGCAGGACCTCCATGCTGCCACCACACAGCCACACCTGCAAGGCAGCCAGAAAGCACCATCAGCCCCAGGCTCTGCTGGCGTGCAGAGGCTCTGTGTGTGAATTGAAGAGAAAGAAGTGGTGAGGTTTGAGTTTCCTGTAATACCCTGGCGAAGGCAGAGCATCACGTTGTCTGGCTGGCAAGTGGGAAACCAGGGCCAGGTTTGGCCTTTGCTCCATGCTGAGTCAGTCACACAGGGAGAATTTCCTGTGGACCCAGAGCAAAACACGTGTTGACTTTGGAGGGAACAGGTCTCTACCCAGCACGTGGCATTAATGTGTTGTAGGATCAGGTGTGGAGTTTACAGCGATGTTGCTACTAAATAAAAAGGATTAGTGATTGGAATAGTTGAAACAATTGCAAGATCTCCTGCTGCAGAAGGGATGACTCAGTGAAACATATGGCAAGCAAAGATTTGTCCCAGCCCCAAACATTTGTTCATTATTTTTCTTTCACATGGTGTTTAAAATTCCCTTAAATTACAATGTATGAGTTAATGAAATCTTTTGAGATCTTCCCTTTATCACATGGAAAGAGAATTTACAGAAAGCCTCACAATACCCGAGTTCTTCGCTTCCTGTTTGTCTTCACCAAGAAGTTATTTATCTGAAATTAAAGCCACATGTCCAGGACGCCAGGCACCAGGCAGTCGTTACAAACACATATGCCAAACAGTCCTGATAATCCTGGTTTCTCCCATTTTGCAGCCTGCTCCACATTAGCATTTTGCACAGTTGTTATAACACCCATCGTTTCTGGGATCTCATCCAGGCTCACCACCTTTTATCCCATCTGTGTTCCCTACCTTTTACCAGCCCCATCCAATCCACTTCCTGGCACCACAAGGAGCCTCCTGGCTCTGTACTTTCCCTTTTTAATCCCTAAGTGGTGGGTTTAGCTCACCCCGTGCAGGCCATATGCACCTCCCAAACCCAGATGATACTAGCAGAGGACTTAATCCTTTGGGATTATCCCAAATGTCATATTCCTCGGGATGATCCCAATACTTGTACTCTTCTCACTTGAATTGCTGCAGAACCTAGGAGCCCAATTCATGAAATGAGAGCCCCATTTAATTAGCTGGTCCATAAACATGTAGCCAAAAAACTCCCATTTCACTCCTGTTCTGCTCTTTGACCTTTCTGAACACTTTTAAATACAATTTCAGGCCTGCAAAGGGGATTCAGAGCTGACCCCTGGATAAGTCCATCCCTCCTGTTCTGCAGCCAGCGAAGTCCACAAGCTCTGCTCCAAGCTTTGCAACTGGCCACATGCTGGCAAAGCTAATAAGAAGTGAACACAGTAATTCTAAATAAAAATATATATTTTTTCCAAGCAATATTCCCAGAGCAATAGTTTGACAGAAACCACCATTGCTTCTTATCTGCTCAGTTCTTTAGTTCCTCACAGTCCCAGTGAAATAACAGGAGCAACAAGCTCTGCCCTCAGGTGGCCCCAGAGCTGCTGTAAGGAACTCCCAGCCTTGGAAGATCCCCAGCACCACTGGGTTGTTGTAGTTTTGGGAATTTGTTACGTTTTGTCTCAATTTGAGATCAGAATAATTACTTCTAAAATGCAAACCCTCTGATGTAATTAAAACATCATTTCCCAGGAAGCTCGCCTCTAGCAGTAAAGGTGCAATATTGTCTTTGTCACCCTTAGTTAAATAATTCACACGGCTTCTTGCGAGATACCTTTCCTAGATTTCTGAAATATCTGTGCAAACTGTCATGAAATACACAAATTGTAATAACTTGGGAGAGAAAGAGCATTGGGCAATGGGCAAATAGCATTGATTATTGTCCTGGTTTCGGCCAGGATAAAGGTAATTTTCTGCCTTGAAATTTTGCTTTCAGCTAAGTTTCTTGTTAGTATCTGCACTTGCTGAAATTAACAGGAAGTTTCTCAGACAGTGTCTGGGACAATTATATACATATCCACAAGCCATCTCCAGAGAGATAACTGAAAATTTAATTCATGAGAGGCACTTATGCAAGGAATACCATGATTTTTCTCCTAAATAATGGCGAAATTGTCATTACAAAATTAAAATCCTGTTTTTACAGGAAATTATTAATAAATTCCCCTGGTATCAACAGGGGCAAGGAGAACTATTACACAGAAAACGATGTCAAGTTCCCCCCAGCATTGCTGTCCTTGGGGTACAGAAGAGTAAAGCGTGGCCCCAGGAAGATGAAGCTTGTTCCACATGGCCTGGCCATTTGGCCCACAAGAAGCCTTCACCAAGTATACGACCTTCCTAGTAAGCAGATTTTTCATGTTTGTTAGCAAATAAACCTACAATCACTCAAGATACTTCACTGACTGCAACTAACAGCATCAACAGGACAATCAGTCCAGCATGCTGTTTGTGCTTATTCCTTGAAGAATTATCTCGTAGTAGATGGGTAATCAAGAGTCAGCACAACATTAAAACCAATCAGAAAATCAGGTGGTGCCAAATGAATGCGTGTTTTGCCCATTTAACAAGGCAGAGTCTTTTAAATTGCTTCCCACAGAGGATGAAACCATGATCACTTTGTTGTATTAAATCCACATGGATGGGGTGTAAAGGCAAGTTTAAGGCCTCAAGATGGAGACTGTAACACAGCAGGCTAAATATGACAAGCAAGTCTCAAGTTTCTCCCTTATTTTCTGACATTCAAATTTCAACACAACTATTAGCTTGCCATTCATCCACCCGCAAGGAGACGCAGAATTAAAAATAGAAGCCTTCCCCTCCAGTAAATGATGGGGACTCAATAACTTCTCCATCTATACACAGGAGTAATCAAACATACAGAAAGATGCTTGGATTTATAAATAAACAGTTAACATTAAATTCTAGTCAAGAAATCCCAGAGAAACAAACAGAAAACACATCCATCACCCAGAGATCTTTGATGATACACTTTCAGTGATTTTCCACGCAAAATGTGACTGTGCTAAGAATTCAGCATGGAAAAAGCATCAGTTCCTCTGAAATGTCTGAGTCCGTCAACTTTCTAGAAGCATTTGCACATGTGGGAGGCAAACTTTGGTTTGCATGAGAGTCCATCACCTTGTTCCAGTGATGGGATCACCCAGCTTTGCTTTCTCATCACCCTCCAGAGCATGAAGGTGTCTCAGGTGTGCAAAAGCATTCACGAAACAGCCAACATCTCAGATCTGCTCCAAAGTGGGGAAAAGATTTTGTGTGATGCAATACAGCAGCAGGGCCACAGGGTAGGTCCAGGGCCTCTCCTGTGCACATGCACCTGAACGTTACGTGCTGGCGTACAAGGACGTGGTAATATTCAACAGCAACCTATTCCTCCACCTCCTGGCCAAGACATCAGCACCTTACTGATTGGACTTGATGATCTTCTAGTTCTGCCCCAGACCTAGAGCTCTTGAAGTGAGTCCAGAGGAGCCACAAAGATGATCCAAGGGCTGGAGCAGCTCTGCTCTGGAGCCAGGCTGAGAGAGTTGGGGTGTTCAGCCTGGAGAAGAGAAGGCTGCAACGGGGAGACCTTAGAGCACCTTCCAGTGCCTGAAGGGGCTCCAGGAAAGCTGGGGAGGGACTTTTGACAAAGGCATGGAGTGACAGGACAAGGGGCAATTGCTTTAAACTGGAACAGGAGAGATTCAGGTTAGATATTAGGAAGAAATTCTTTGGTGTGAGGGTGCTGAGCCCCTGTCCCAGGTTTCCCCCAGAAGCTGTGGCTGCCCCATCCCTGGCAGTGTTGAAGGTTGGATGGGGCTTGGAGCACCCTGGACTGTGGGAGGTGTCCCTGACCATGGCAGGGGGTTGGAACAGGATGAGCTTTAAGGTCCCTTCTGACTCAAACCAGTCTGGCAGTCTCTGATCTTAAAGGTCTTCTCCAATAAAACCAATTCTATATTTTTTATGATCTCTGTCATCTGTCTCCCAGTCTCCATTTGCAAAATCAGAGTTGTTTTCACATTGCTCTTGTGGATCACTCTATTTGTCATTCCTGAGGACAGCTAGGACAGGAGTAAAAAAGTAGAATGCTCCCTAGCATTTGGGAGCATTCTGGAAAGCAGTGGTTAGGTGGGACAAGAAGCAAGCCAAGGGAGGAGGCACCTGGTCTGGGGAAGTGCAGGTCCCTTGAGGTTACAGCCCTCCTGGTAAGCCAGGGAGAACTGCTCACAGGAGGCAGAGCCCCAATGGTCCCTTCTGCATGCAACAGACACAGTGAGCAAAACCCAATCCTGCTTGCCCAGCTCAATTCGAAATGATTTTCCAAGTGTGAAGCAGTTCAGAACAATTATCTCCTTTGCCCTAAAAAATCTACTGCAGCTACCAATTTGCTTTGTTCCCATCTGCCAGAGCCAGCAACCACTCTCAAGGAGGGTTACTTACAAAATAAAAGGGCTTTTGGCATTCTACCTAATTCCAAAGGGGCTGGCCAGGCAGAAAAGGGTGACCCACGGGAGATCCACCACCCAGGAGGGTGCCAAAAGGCCATCCTGTGCTACACCAGGCTCAAAGCACTGATTGAGAGGAACTAGAAATAGGTGTTGGAGGGGTCAGCCAAGCTCATGCCCCAAGGTTGGTGGTGCCAGTGCTGTTTGTCTTTCAGAGCCCTGGTTTGTTTGGAGGGAGGAACCCTGAAGATGTCTTTGGGTGTCACTTAGGGCAAGCAAAAGCAAGTTGCTGAGCTTGGAGGGGTGATGTCTTTTGTCACCCACCCTCTCCAGCAGGTCAAAGCTGCTTCCTCCACCGTGTGCCATCCCCCTCCACTCTCCCCATAGTGAAGGGACCCTTTGGGACTCCTTCCCTTGGCTGCAGGTGCAGAGCACTGAAGTCCAACCAGCACCTATGGAGCAGCAAAGGACACACACAGGGGAAGGCCATGGTTGCAGCTCCAGCAAGACTGGACAAAAAAATTACCTTAAAACCCAGGAGTTTGATGCATATATATTGAGAAAAACCTTGTTCCTCACTCCAGCCTTCTGCAACCAGTCTTTGCTATGCCACGGTGCCCACTGGCCAGGAAGCAGAAGATAAAACTCTTAACTTCAGGAGAATATGTTCATCAGAAGAATCTGAGGCAGGGGCTGCCTCCCCTGGGATGGCAGAACAGCTCAGACATCACGCTTCTCTTCACATGGCTACAAGGGAATCAGGGCTCACCATCTGTTTTTAGCACAAAGAAAGTCAACATCACAAAAAAGAAAGGACTTTGCAGAGGCAAAACTGGGGCTGTTCCCTCACCCCTTGGTACCCCACAGTGTGCCAGGATGATGCCCTGCCCCAGCACAGCACCTTCTTCTCCCATCCATCAGCATCTCCAGTTGAAAAAAAACAGATTATTGCAGTCCCATAGCTGCTGCCTCCTCATCCCCGGGGTATCATTGATAATAATAATACTATAAAAAAAATTGGAAGGGACAGTGACTGCTTTGGGTTCTAGCTGGAGCACAGTGTGAAATCCCCAATGAACACTGACAGCTCCCATTAAAGGATCCTGACTTTAGCTGCTTATAACTTTATCAAATTTTAACTATTGCAACTGAAATACATCCTAAAACAGCTCCAGCCTGCCTGCATTTAATGCAAAGAGACATCATGTCTAACAGTGTCAAGATGAGTCTGCGAGGTAAACTTTTAATCTCTGAATGTGTTGTGACAGAAGGAAACAGGGATGGGAAAAAAACCCACTCCTAACTTTCTTTACACAAACTCCAGGCTTTTTCAGATGATAACTTCATTTCTAAGGTGATTAGCAAAACTGCCTTAATTAGCAATAGATTTCTCATTTAACAGCTTGGTCTTATCTCCCCTCCCTCTTCCTTTCTTTTAAAAGTAACTTTTTAAGTTAAGGGAAAAACACAATTACCCAGGGCAGCTAAAATAGGAAGGAATGTACCAGAACAAAGACCTAAATAATAAAATTGAGAAACAGTAAAAAAGGCAAAGTAATAATTATTTCTCCACATGCTCTCTCATATAGTTTTGAGAGATGCTATCTCTCCAAATTATTCCTTTTGTCAGAAGAAACAACACTTTTTCAGCCACATTTCCAGCTACGTATCTGAAGCTGTTTTGTCCTTTCTGTTCCCATTTTGGATGTGCTCCATGCCATCTCCCTGCAGGACATCCCAGGGCCAAGCTCCATCCCACCTCCCAGGAGGACATCCCAGGAGGGAGGACATCCCAGAAGGACGTTCCTAGGGACGAGCTCCATCCCACTTCTCTGTTGGACATTCCAGGAGAACATTCCCAAGACCAAGTTCGATCCCACCTCCCTGTAGGACATCCCAAGAGGACATCCCCAGGGCCAAGCTTGAGCTGCTGCATCATGGCCCCGAAGGTCCAGAGCGGTCAGGATGGGATGAAGTTTCTCCCCCAAACTCCTCACGCCCAGAGCAATGGAAGGGACAGGACTGGAGCAGAAGATTTTGACGTGGGGCAGGACAGCCCCAGCTCAACTCCTCACCCCTGGGTGGTGGGGACAAGGACTCCCACAGCCATAGCTTGTGTATGGAGAGGTTTTGGAGCAACCACCCCTTACACTTTAAATGCCTCTTGACGAGAGGTAACACAGTGCCTGTCTGCAGTTTCACCTTCCTCAGCACCAAGCCAAGGACAGGGTGGCCTTCTATGGTTTGGTACTTAGAACAAGTGTAACTGTGCTGTAGCACCTTTATTGCCCTGGCACAAGGTCCTTGTAAATTAAGAGTGAGAGACACACACCACAGCAAGCTTACTGAATCCAGATATTGGTAAATAAACATCTCCACAGTGTAAGCTGATGCCTGTTAGTTCCATGATGCCTGTTAGTTGCCAGGAAGTTCCATGACACACACAGCAAACTGGGTAATATTTTCTATTATACACATATATATATATGGACACCAGCACTTCTTGAAGAGTCCTTTATTTTAGGTACGGGGAATTTCACAGATCACAGCAAAGGGCAGACTGGTGGTGTGAGAATTTATAGCTAAAGGTGCAGCGATGCGTCTATAGCCAAGACAACCCAGACAGTGGAACATTTCTAAGTGCAAGGAGGGACAAACCCTTTGGCTATGGTGGCCTCAGAAGAAGGCAATGCCAGGCAGAACTGATGGACCCAACCAAGACCCTCCTGTTGGAAATCGGGACACAACTTTGTCTTGATCAACTAATAAATTATCTTGGAAATTGCTATGAAGAAGTGAGAGAGCTGAAACCAGAAAAGGAATTTTGCTGCTAATCCTGTAGATTTGTTTTCTCTTGCATGAGGCCACAGAAACGTTTTCCAAGAGAGTCGGGGCAAAGCAGTGAGACCAGGTGTAGTATTCACCTGCCCTTTCCTTAAACTGTGACTTCTGAATGGACATGTCCTAACCTGACATCTCAGACCAATTAAGCAGAGAATGGAAACAGGAGGAGTGGGTGATACCGCATTAAAAACAACACATGCTTTTTCTTTTTCAGCATTCCTTCTCTCACATTTTATCCTCATGGATGATACCACTTTGGACAGGTTTCTATCTGTGTTGTGCCAGACCAGCAACAGAAATGTCCAGATTGCCCAGTGTCCAATCTCTTACCTTTCCTGCTGACATTACTAAATTATTTCTTTTATAATGGTCACTTTCAAAGCCAAATCAGAACAATTCACTCCACAAATCCCAGCCTACAGCAATAATGTGTGATAGCCCCAGATTTCATCTTCTTCACTCAGCAAGGAACACATAGTGGAACACATGGCACACTGGAGCCTTTACAATAACAGAAGCTTTGAGCCAACGCAAAGCAGCACTTGCTCAGCACTCCCACGGCTGGAGGAGCATGATCCATCCCCACTGCCATGGTGTTTGCTCAAACTGGAGGCTTTTCCAATGAAAAATTTATGCTGTTCTTCTCGGACAAATGCAACACAGTCTGCTGTAACTAGTGCACAATTCCTGGCTACAGCAGCTATTGATTTGACTTTATCACCTGGTAAGATACAGAGGAACAGGTTTGGTGGGAGGTGTGAGTTGAAGACTCTGCTCACAAAGCTCAGCCTGGGAAGGATTAGCTGGAATGACAAGTGTACACATCCTCTTGATGGGGAAGAACTGCTGAAAAGAAGTTGAAAGAAAAGACATTTTGCTGAAAAGACATTTTGCTTCGAAGTGCTTCAGGACTGATATTTTAATCATTGCAAAACAAAACTGTAGCAACCAGAGGGACTGTAGCTTTCTCATTTTAGAGCTTCGAAAAAAAAAAAAAAAAAAAAAAAAGAAAGAGAGAGAGAGAGACAGAAGAACAGAGTGTTTTCTAAAATCCATGTCAACCCATGTCTTGGCAAATGCTCACTGGAACCGGAGAGATGTTCTCACACCTGAACTCCCAGCTCTAACTGGAGCCAAAACATGTATCAGCAGCTCCAAGCAAAGCTGAGCCCAGCATTCCCATGGAGCACAGAGCTCCAGTTCTGTGGTATAAAACTGGGTTTCTCCCAATAAGTTTAGTACTGAAATTCCTCAGTACACTGATGGTATCTGATCAGCACTGGCAGCAAGACAAAGACCTGATTATGCTGTAACAGTATAATGCAAAGATTATTACAGGTGCATAAAAGACAAGTGCCTTCAAAACAGCATCAACAATACCTGGAAGCCCTTTCTGAAGGAGAAGAACATGCAGGGCTTTATACACTCCTAGTACAGAAATTTACAGCAGCATTTGACCCTGAAGTATCTGGAGGTTGCTCTTTATTTATTATTTTTTATTGCCAGTAATGTTCCCAAACCACTTTGATGTCATTCCTCTATTGCCATTTCTGTCAAAGCTGTAAAAATAGCATAAATAGTTCAGCAGAATTTTCATCTATTTTTCATGAAAAAAAAAAAAAAAAGCCTTTGGAGAAAGTTCTCTGCAGACTGTTCTTCAGACTGACACAATTCCATGTGTGGAGCGGCAGGAGGAGGGGGAAGGTGCCATGAATCATTTTAACCATAAGAGGCAGTTCTGAAAGAGAATTATTTATGCAGAGAGAGGTGGGTGTGTGACAGAGCCATTCCCCAGCTCACAGCACCCGGCTCCACCGAGCTCTTCCCAGTCCTCTTCACTGCAGCACATCTCAGCTGCCATTCCTGTGATCTGTAATTATAGATCTCCTCTTATCAGATGCTGCTGGGGAAGCTGAGCTCTTCCATGGCTCTTCAGAGATGGGCAGGATGGAGTGGGACTCAGCCCATCCTCTCTGCACAGGACTGCTCAAGGAACTCATCTAAAAAGAGCAGCTGATGAATTTCAAACCAGAGCAGGCAAATACAGAGGCAGGAAATGTATGTATTTCATGAGGTATTTTATGCCTTGTCAGTGCTCAGAGCCCAACTGATTGTTTCCAAAGTTCTCCCTTTTTTTTTTTTTGTCACTGTCTTTCTCACTCATTATGCTTGGAACAGAATCTGAGCAACAGTGCTGAAACAGCCTGGAAGGTCTATCTAAGGCTCTCTGGTTTGAGATCTTCTTTGGAGGGGCTTCAAGAGGTCCTCCTGGACCTGGTGCTTGGTGCCTGCTCTGCCAACCCACCCCTCTTTGGCAGAGAGGGCTGCAGCTGCCTGAACCACAGCTAAAAATGTCCCCTTCAAAAAATGCTCTATACTGAATTTTATTGGTGCATTTTAGTTGCTTGTGGGTTACACAGGAGGAAATGCTCAGAACTGATGTCCAGAGGAGTTGCAGGGAGCCAGGGCAAAACCTCCTCCCTTGGTCCTGGCAAGCCCCAGAGGATGCTGCAGTGCAGACACCTGCCTGGTCCCCTTGGTGGCAGCTCCAGCAGCAGCAGCTGCAGAATTTGGGACCTGCTGTCATCTGGCCCTTCTTTTAGAAGGGAAGAAGTATCATCTGCCCATTTTTCAGAGGTAAGTCATCCTGGTCTGGGGGATGTCTTGTGCACTGCCCCTTCCAGCACCAAGTCTGCTACAGATGGACCTGGTGTGTGCAGGTTTGACATGTTCAACTAAGGTCCAAAGCAGATGGTTAGAGACCAAGACAGTTCTGTCAGATTTTTGCCATTCACTTTGCCAGCTGCTTATTTTCTCTGGCAGTGTTTGAATCCCCTCTTCATCTCCTACTTTGAAATAATGACTACTTTGCAACTCAAAGCAAGTATGAAAGTTTAAATCCTGAGCAATTGCTGTGGCTCTGAAGCAATCATGGGCAAACCTGCTGACAAGGGACTGTCACAGACAGCCTTCAGCCACTACAGAAAAAGAGCAAAACAGTGTTAAGCTTCTGGTACACGTGCAGGAGATGCACTGTGCAAAGACTCGCTAAGTTTAATAACCAACTAACAGCTGCTCATCTCAACATAGTAGGCACCATCGTCTGCTGAACATCACTCCTTCAAGCCTGGCCAACTCCTGAAACATTTGCCATCAGGACAGAACAGCTGCTCAGCTGGAACTGGGATCTGAAACTTGGAAGCCCTGTCTTTGGTGCAGCCTTCAGGGTCTATCCCTGGAACAGTCCAAGACCATCAAATTTACTTGGTGGCCATCCATTTGGACTCTCATCTTCAAAAGTTTCCTGAGCAAGAGGCCAGGGCTCATACTCACCATCAGATATTGATTTAATATAGACCACAATGTTCCCTTGATGTAGACATACTTTGTGTGTTTGGTCACCAACTTCAGAGAACCTGAACTCGCTCACAGCAGCCAGAAATTCACCCAGCACACAAAAACAACAGCCAAGAGGACCAAGGCCTTGCAGTGTGTGAGGACAGATTTGGAAGGGATGGAAGCAAAAATGTGTCTGATTTTCCTCCAGCTTTTTTCTTTCAGTTATATGTCACACTGTTTAAAACCAGAGCTGCATTCCTATTCTTAGTAATAATTATATTAACAGTTTCTGTACAATGTAATCTTGACCAAAGCTTTGTTTGGGTATTAAGTCCTGCTCTCCCCAAGATCAGAAGCCCAACTCCCAGAGCCAGTACTTCATCCTCTCTCTAACAGGCAACAGCAACAGCTTTGTGTCAAATGCAGAGAGGATTCACATGGCTTGATGAGGAATGTTGTGGACACATCTGCCTGCCTGAGTCCTTTTCCTCCACATTACAATGGGCCTTGTATTGGTGGCATGAAAAAGGCAGATGTATCTTGGTCAATTCATTCTTTTTTCTCTCTACAGTTCAACCTAAATGTTTGGATTATCTATAATAATTAAAAATCATAGAGCACCTGAAGGAAATCCTATCAAATTGCTGGCAAAGCTGCTTGCACGAGCCTTCCGTAAACCTAATTCAACAATACCCAGCTATTGCATGGTTTAGGGTGACCCAGCCCACTGGAACATGAGCACCTTTGGTCACAGCTCCACTAGAAAACCTAAGATGACACTCATGGCCAGAAGAGCAGCTGCAACACTTCACCAGCACCTCCAAATCCACCTCTGCCTCTCCCCTAGCATCATTCATGCTCATGTATCCCACTAGAGTTGGAAAGTGCCCTTCACGGCTGCCCAAAAAGCATCTTGCCTCACATTAAGTCCTCTTATAACCCACGCTGCAAATTGACCCTTTGATCTGCAGCATCAAACTCCCAAGGCAGAGATCAAAGTGGTTTTGAAATTCTACCTCTGGCACCTTCTTACAGCCGGCACCTCACTCGCAGGGAGCACGTCCTGATGCTCTCCCAGCCACAAGGCATCTCCTTTGTGTCTTCCTGCTCACCTTGGGGTCTGTTCACAGCATGGACACCACCCTGCAGAGCACCACAACTAATGGTTTGTCTGGCTGGCTGCTGTATTCATTAGCTTGGATCTCTTTGGGGTAATTTAGCAGCTGCAAGACCCTAACGGTGCTGTAGTGAGGTGGCAGAAGATGCTCTATCTGGATGTCCCTTTGATCAACCATCCCAGAAGGGACAGTTAGGTGGGTTCTCATGCTGGAAGGGTGTCTGTCCACAACTCTGAACTGGGGCTGAACACACACAAAATTGCTGTAACTCAATCACACCTCAGGCTGCACTCGATGGGTGCAACCAGGAACTTTATGCCAAAAAAACCCTCACAGGGACACACACCCACTTCAGTGTTACAGCACTTGTTTGTGCTTATAAAACCACAAATATCCCAAATTCCTTACTTTTCCCCTGCAGCTGCAACCGGTATGTAGTCCTAGAAGTACCTCAGAGAGTAGAGGGATGGGTTAGAGAGCCCCAAGCCCTCTGCCCCCCTGTGCAGCTGGCTGGGTGTGTGGCTCCCACCATCCCAGACCTCCTGCTGCCCTGCACACTGAGCTCTGGGTCTGCAACCATTTTGACTTCCAACTCTTTATAGCCATGTGAGCAGGAGAAAAACCCTTCCCTGAGCTCAGCTCCCACAGCCAGGATGGGACAACTGGAGCATCCAGCACTGAAACCATGGGAGGCTGTGGGGCCTCTGTTCTCTATCCTCCCACTGGGCAAGCTCCTGGGAAAGCTGAACTGACCTTGGAGCTTGGTCAACTCTGTGCTGGAAGCAGAATACAGCCCTACTAAAGTCTCTTCCAGCCTGAATTATTCTACAGTTCCTGAAGAGAGATGCTTAAGAGAGATTCTGGAGGTCACAGAGAGGACATGGCTGGGCTAGGGTAGAGCAAGTGTGAAATACTGTCTTGGTTCTTTCACTGAGCACCTTGACAAGTTATTTCTGTGCTATCTACCTTTGTTCTCTCCTTTTACAACTCATGTAGTCTAAGTGAGATACAATCACACGCAGAGAGTGGCTGTCACCACACGTGATTGTTCCCAGTGCCACAGCAGTCTAATTTTGGCTGACACCCCTTCAAGATACTGGAATATAAGGGATTATTTTGTACATCGGGACACTTAGGGATATTTTAAACTTAAATGTCTACTCTGGTGTTTTTCAGATGTTTCTTATCTCTGAGCCTTGTTCAATTTTCCAGTTGTGGAGAAGATCCCTTCAAAAACATCTCCAAATTAAATCACTGTGCTTCGTGTAAGGATCTTTTTTTCTTATCTTCTTCATAAACACTGCAAATCATTCCTGGACAGCTAGTGTCCACAGGCACCAGCCTGAAATGTTTTCCAGGTTCCTTAGAGCATGAAGGCCATGAAACCATCTATTGTGTGATTCTGCCAGCCAAAACCACTCAACAGATGTGAGGTGGTGAGGGTATATATTGGTTTTCTCCATCTAGCAAGTAGCACACAAGGACTGGAACTGTGGCTGAGGTCTGTGAGAATCAGAGACTGGAGGACAAGGAAGACATGGTAGGAGTCTTTCAAAGCTCAGTTTTTACTTTAGCTGATCAAGGTCCTTCAATAAAGCTTGAGAAGCTGAATCAGAAGAAACAGGCATACTGCCAAGTGTCGAGGGATAAACCTTGATTTCGACGTGCAGTAAAAGCACTTTTTATGAATAGACAAATCTCTCAAGTGAATTAAGCTGTGCTGGAAGTTGGTGAGAACAGTCATTTCCCCAGATGCTCTACAGCTTGGCTGCAGGAGCTTCATCTGAAATCTTTGGATCAAAGCAAACTGAAATACCTCTGAATGGGTCACAGATTCTGTTCATTGATTTGCTTACAAAGTTCAGGAACTAATACTGGTTGTTCTTTTTTTTGTTTGTTTTTGCATTAAATATGCAGAATAAAGATAACCATACATCTGTCACAGTTTAATGCTGGGCTGGCAATTAAATGATTAACAGATGCTCTCTATTAATCCCCCTCCCTGATAAAGAAAGGAGAGAGAATAAGAGAGAAAGACTGACAGGTTGGAAACTAAATTGCAGAGCTTTAATGAAACAGTAGTAACGAAAACTATTAAATATATACAAATACACCAAAAAGTGATATCACATTCCTCCCCCCCCCCCCCCC